>CAJNDS010002078.1:0-370000 GCA_905221605.1 Symbiodinium natans | reverse complement strand
CGCGAGCCCAATCGAAATTTGTGGAAGTTGAAACTGGTGACATGGGGAGGGGGTCTGAGACAACCCGACTTCCCTCACTACCTTCCCCTTTGACTGCCCTTCACAGCCATTTGACAACCACGACAATACGAGAAAGACAATCTTCTCTTCTCTGGTCTAGGTTGGAATTCGTCGGGCAAGGGGGCGAATCCCCCCGCGGTTTCAGTTTCTCTCTGCTCTTCTTCCTCCTCCTCCTCCTCCTCTTCTTCTAGCTTTAGGAGAGCGCCAAACCCACATGCAACTGTCCCACTTAGCCGCGACTTCCTTTTTTCACTACGAGTACCGAGTCGTGGTGGTACGTCACTCAAACCCCTATAAACTCGAAGATGCCATGTGTCACAGAGAAGCCCCCCACGTCCTCTCGAGCCTCCGGCACCTCCGGCGCTTCTGAAGCGGCCAGAATGCCCCCCTTTGACGCGGCCTGGCCCAACATGGACTGAGATGCCCCGAAGCAAAACAATGGCGTAGAGGGTTTGGAAGCTTAAGCTTCATTATGCAGGTCCTGCAAGGCGGGAAACATGATGTGTGCCGACGAGCAGTGACTAGCACGCGGTTTTACAAGTGTCGGGCACCTGTGCTTGACCCTCGTAGCGCACCGTCACCGGATACGTGCCTTGGATCACTTGGCATGGTACTGTCCAAACCCCTTGAGTAGCCCAAAGGGTGATAACAAGGCAAACGGTCGGCATGTGGTAAGTCATGCAACAGTCAGTTGTGAGCAAAACGAAGCAACGCTGTTCGAAGCCCGGCAGGTTGCACGGCCCGCAGCTTTATAAGGTGATAACTTGCCCATCCGCTGGCATAACAGTCCGCCCCCCAATCCTGCACAGCGGCGGCCTTGAGTAAATAGGGTTTAGATCGGCAGCTGCGAACCTGTCGCGCTGCAGTCTCTACAGCAGTTGCCACAACTCCAGCGCGATGAGTTGCGACCGGAGACGTTGATCACCGGGACATCGCTGGCAGTTGCGAAGAAGCCTCAGAAGAATCTGATGCGGTTCCGTGCGCGTGAAACTAGACCTGGCATTGCCGGGGCCATGGTTGCTTTGCCAGAAATCGCTACTATCGCTTTGTGGATGTCTATGGCCGACAATGCTTTGGGCTTCAGACCTTCAACATTTCTACTACGCATCTTCAGCCACTGCAACCGTCAGTTCGTACGACGGGACGTAGCTGCGAGGGTGAGCGGCGCAGATTGCACGCCAATCAAGAACGTTCAAGAATCTACACATTTCGTCGAGGCGGTTCGGGATTCATGGCATTGCGAGTACTTTCTCTCCCGGGCAGACATGCAGATGTGCATGACTCGTGAATGATGGTTGCGGAAACTCCAAAGCCAATAACCGTGCGAACGGACAGAACTGGACAGCCTCAAAAAGACAAAGCCGGGGGCTGGCGAAGTACTCCACAAAGATCTTCTGCTGTAAGGTAGCAGACCTCAGATTCCACACAGGCACCGCCTTCTACTGAAAAGGTGGGCTGGCAAAAAGCTCGTGTCTGAGACCCCAACATGAGAATCAATTTCAAGTCGGCCCTGCGACGCAGAAGCTCTCGGAGGATGGTCAGCAGAAAGTCTGTGTGCAAGCTCCTCGCAGCGAGTATCTCCAGGATTTTCCAAGTGCTCTTAAACGGAACTTATGAGCTCTATCGTTTAAAGGCCTCAAGTAGTCAAATTCTGATTCGTTGCACTTTCTGAATCTTTACCATTACCTCCGGCAAGATCCCGTAATCTGGGCCGCACCACCGGGCAGGATCTCAAGTTTCGATACGCACTTCGCGCTGGCCAATGGGTCGGTGTTGTTCAACTGCTCGGCAATATTCCCACAAACATGAGGGCCCGTGCTCAGTCCTCTCGTGAACCTCGTCCAGAATGATGTGGGTGACCCTGCGATGTCAAGCGAGAGTACGAGCCAGCTCCACACTCCGAAAGCAAATCCTGCACTGCCAGGTCAAAATGCAGGAAAGCATGCTACGAGTCTGCAGCTATCCCAAGCCGTACCACATCATCACACCGAGCAGCCCCTCGAGATCCGGAGAGGCATTTAGCCGAGTCAGCAGCACACCGGAGGTGCAGAAGAGGAGCCGAGTCAGCCTGTTGTCTGTGATGAATACTTTCAGTACTTTCTCTATTGCCTTGCAACTACTTCTGCGCCATCAGAAACATGAAATCGTTAAGTGCCCCACTAGCATGCAGAGCCAGATAAGGTTTCAGTCGTGGTGGCGGTTCTCTTCATGCTCAGTCACACTCAGCTGTGACCCACGACATTTCAACCCCAACAACCAACCACCTCTGCTTCGCAGCTTGCGTGTAGCTGTAGCTGAATACTGGTAGGATGGGTTCGCGCCAAATGCGTGACGTGACGCCGGATTGCTCACCGTGAGATTTTAAAAGAAAGGCTGCATCCAGCCTCGTTGCCATCGCATTTAGGCGAACAGCAAAGCCGACAACATCACCGACCGGCTCACCTTGCACTTCGGGAACTGTTCATCGCACAGCATTTCAAAAGTTCACTTCAGCAAATCCTGGGAAAAGAACCTGAATGAATTTGCACTAACATACCTCGCTATGCCAGAGACGAAACGAGAACACAACCAATGCGCTCACTGAACCTGCGAGTGGCCTCTTCCGTGGAACTATCCTTTATTGAGCGGAGGCACCTAGCCTACTTAGTCTACCTCCAAGTAGAGTAGCAGTCAACCTCCTGGCGGCCTCGTTCCTCGGCCACGCGTGTAGCCACCCCAACAGCTGCGATTCTCCGCGGCCTCAGGGGATGAACTGGTAACATTGCAACATGAAACCTAGATGGGGACTTTTTGGCTCATGCATAACTGGGCGAACCGAACCGATCACAGGGATGCTCATGGCCCAAGGCTGGGTCAGAAATCTGCTCGTCAAGACAAGGGCTGTCGGGCTTAGGGTTTGGGATGGTTTGGAGCTTCGAGTCAGCCTTCGACACTAGCGACTCAGAAATGCCAGCAAGGTCCGACTGGAAAAAGGTCAAACGACAGCCAATGACACTGTAGTGTCCAAGTACCAAACATATGTTCAACAATCTGTAAATACATAGAAATACATATTAAAAAATATAAATACAAATATAAATATAGATATATAATATATATATATATATATATATACATAGAAAAACTGGCCTTATCAGGGCCGGCCCATCTTGCACAAAGACCCGCAGGACATAAGACACAAGTTGTCAGCGAAAATCACTGATTTCTGAGTCCCGGTGGCTGCGTGCAAATGATTGACACCTCGCCCCCTTGGCCAGCTGCAGCTGCAGCCTGTCCATAGGCACCCCACATGTGAACACAAGTTTGCACACTTCCTCTGTTCAGCTTAAGGAGTACCGTCCGTGACGGCTAGTGGGATGAGCTCTTGTTAAGCTTGCCTGCTCCTAGTTCAGGCTTCCTCTTTGTGAGTATATTTTACAATGTGACGTGTCGCAGTTCGTCCAAATCCGCCTTGCATCTGCCTTCATTCTTTGCATGGGGCCCCCCTGCACCCAGCTGTCACACCTACAACCGCATTTGCCAGGCGTCGTGCAAGTTATACATACGCACAGACTTGAAAGAATGTCCGTACTGTACCTGTATATATAACGCAAAGAGAAAGAAGTACGTTCATGACATGCGCCTTGTGCATAAACGAAAGCACCAGACCCATTCCCACCAAGCCCACCAACTACGGCCTCGAGGATGAAGTTTGGACACTGTGTAGTCTTCCCGGACCCCGTCTCACCAGCAACAATGACCTTCTCAAAGCGCGCAAAAGCTTCAATGTTTCCTTCCTCGCCAAACATTGAAAGAAACTACACACTAATCAGGTTCGTCTTGGGTGGCTGCATGAGGAGGGTGGACTTGGCTTTTTTGCGATCTACGGTCCAGCAGGTGGGTGGGTGAACTGGTGACCTGCACGACGCCAAGGATCTTGCTACCTGGTGAGCGTGCAGCGCTTCCAGAAAGGCTGCGCGGGCCTCAAGGGCAGGGAACGGATTGATATTTCACGAGCGTATGCGGCGTCGACAAAACCGAGGAGTGAGGTCGAAAGGTCATGGCATGTCACGGCATACAGCAGAAATCCAACATGTATTGGAGACTTTGCGACCTTCCTGCCGCTTTGGCCTCGGCAACGGGCAGCGCTTCCCGTGTCCGCCGAATGTCCGAGTCCTTTCGCAGTCCATTGGGCTAAGCGGGCCAGTTCAATGGGCCAATCAATCAAGGCGAGTCCTTGCCCTCGTATTCTTGCGCTGCTCTTTGGAGGCGCGCATCTCAGCGCAGTGCATGCACTTTCTCATTTTGACATCCGAGTAGAAGTGGACTGCGTTTCGGTAAGAATGCACGAGGAAATACTCAACCACAACCACAACACGTGTATATATACATATATAGGAGAACATGAGCAGCACGATCATTTGTGCATACAGTTTTTGGTCAATAACTCAGAGTGTAGACCGGCCGTAGTGCCGTAGTGCTACAGCCGTACAAACATCTACAGACAACCACTCCAAGCGCAGGGCTCAGTGTTGCAGTCTCTGCTTTGCTGAGAGGAGTCCAGCCTTGCACTGTGCGCTTGGCGTACCTTACTGTAGTGGCTTTGCACCCATCTGATTCGAGCACGGCTTGGAAAAAAATGTGCTCTGGGTTCCAGCTTCGACTCTCACAGCCCCTACATGCAGAGGTGTCCATGGAGCAACACCATTCGGAAGAGACGAGACATGACTGTGACAGGACGCGGAACACACAAGCCATGCGGTGTACTCCGCAGATTGTCTTTTCATCATGCAGCCCTTCGGATCCCGGGTCTCAACTGTCAAGCTCAATGCACCAGAACCTGACCCGACACCTCACTGCATCAGCCCACACAGTTCAAAAATGACCCTACAATTATTTGTTGAGGTGAACAGCCAGGTGACACTGCTCGGACGGCTTCCAGGCTCGACAAAGCATCCTCCGCAGCTTGGGCTTAATTGTCGGTTCATTGCGGCAGTTTCCACAGGCAGCATGTACAGCGCACAGCTTTCGCCGTGGACAGGCCGCAGCTGTAAATGGAGGAAGCGTTTTGCTGTGGGCAAGCACCGTACGGGCTGTGTCGCGGCATGGGTTGCGCACCCAGCAAGATCACCTCTCCTCCGCCCCACCCGACGTCGGCGAGGCTTCGGCCTCTTCAGCTCAGATGTGCACAGGGTGTTCAAGGCAAAGCTAAGAGCGGCTAACTGTAACGAACTGCAACTCGCTCCACTTCGGCCCGCCTGGCTCGCCGCTTCTGCGGCCTCCGGATGCAAGAAACATGAGCTATGGTGCCGAGCGACTTTCGAGACCAAGGAAGTGAGATGTGATGAGACGTGAGCGCCTCAAGCCTCGAAGCCTCGAGCCGTCCATTGCCAAGCATCTCTTGGACCCTCTTAACTTGCCAGAAGACGGCAACGTGTTTCACAGCGCTTCAGAGCGCTACACAGTGCTCCCCATGTCCAAAGCACCCTCTGAAGAAACCCCAAGAAAGCTTCGGACTTCGATTCTAATCTTGGCCTTCTCGCTGGCGTCCGCTGCACTGGCTGCACTGGGTGGAGGGTCCCTCACCAGAAACGGGGAGCGCATCTGCCTGCAGACCTAGTTCGAAACGGAGGAGGCCTCGTGGAGACAACAAGCACGGAGCCATCGGCCAGGTCCGATGTTCGCTCCTTATGCTTGGAGCAACAACATGAGAAGCATAAGATCGGAGATGCGATGCTCAGACCCCACTGTCAATGCATGAATCTAGCCACAGAAGTATGCCCATGGTCGCTCTGCCTGCATGTCTTGAGCACTCTGCAGCTCTCTATCTTATTTTTTCTGCATGTTAGTCGAGTCGAGGTTAGTCGGCATTCAGCTGTCTCCCAGCCACAGACACAGAGTAAGGCTTCCAAGCCCTCTTGTTCGGTCTTGACATGACTTTCAAGACTTCGTTGAGCTTGCCTCTGTAGGTGTCCGTGCCTAACTTCTCACGAACAATGGGCTGGGCAGTGGAGATTGGCTGGATCACGTACTCTTTGCCCTGGATCACGGGGATGGCAGGATGGAGACGCTTCGCGCTTTCCTCCTCTTGCAAGGCTAAGCTCTCCTCCGTCTCTGGTGGCGGTCGAGGAATGGTACCCACCCGATCACTTTCCGCAAGGAAACCCTCCAAAGAGTCGGCCTCGTCTGGGATCATGATCTGCCGCAACCATCTCTGTACTAAGCCCTGTGCCCGCCTTCGGTTCAGAGGGGTCTCCTCCGGATGGTTCTGGAGCTTCGCCACAACCTGCCCAAGGCGGGGTTCACCTGCGTCGCGTAGGGCATCTTTGGTAATGGGCAAGCGCTCCATACAAGTTAGAAGCGTGGACCGGAGGTGGACGGAGGGAAGCTGCCCATTGGGGAGATCCTGCAGCCACAGCGCTAGGACCTTGCACCCGCCGTAGGCAATGAAAGCATCAGAAAATTGGAACTTCTCCATGACTTCCACGGCGACGGGAAGCATGCGCAGCTTCTTCAACATGGGCCTGCCCTGGTGGTGTTCCTCCAGGTCTTCTGCAGCAATGCCTTCCATCTTCTTGACAAATGCCTCGACAAACCTGGACATGGAAGAAATGATCTTTTCATTTTGCACGAACCACTCTCCAAACTTCAAGTAAACATTCGGCCCGACCCCAGATTGACTTAACGGACTACGGGGGAAGAAGGGGGGGCCAAGTGCTGGAGTGGGTTTTGGGGACAAACCCGCAATGGCAACTAATTCCAAATATTTTCCACCAGCCCAAAATCGTCTATAGGGCCCGTGTTTTTTCTGCCCAGCAGCCGCATACCCCACCGAGGGTTCACAACAGGGATGGTACAAGTTGAACACAAGTAGTTTGGAGCGAGCTGTGAACAGCACAATTTCAGACCAAGGTGCACGTGGGCCTCTTCATCTTTGATGACGAGGCCTGAGAAACAGCCAGGGGAGGCCAACATTCGCATGATGCCTTCAACTCATCATCGCACATCGTCCTACGATCTCTGTCCCCCTTTGCAAACACTCCACCTGGACTCCACCTACTTAGTGCACCTTCGCCCTTTCCACCGAGCAAGTTGCACCGTTGCATCGCGGCTCTACAAAGAAAATTGACATCCCGGCCTCGCCGCGGCTTGATGGATTCCAAGGCATGGGTCAACTGCTCGACGAGGCTCTCCTCCTTCTCCTGTGCAGGGATGTGTTGCCCAAGCTGACGGCACGCGGCACAAGATCAACTCCATTCCCGCCGCCGCGCCGCCCCGGCGTACTTCACGTGAAAGCAGCGGACACCCAGCCAAACGAGCCCACACCCAAATTGAAATCCCACTGCTAAGCCATTCCAAACATAGCTCCTTTAAGGCCCCAGCCTGCCCACTCAGTCTAGAGCGATTCGCTTGCAAAGACCATCAAGAACATCATGCGCAAGAACACCGGAATGACTTCTGACTCTGAACCATCTCCCAATATCAATGCTGTGCATCTTGTGTGGGTGGCACGTCTGCCCGCCTGTTCCTCAACGCGTGCAGGGCTCGACCTGCAGCGATTGCTCTGAGGAAGCATCCGAAGTACGTTAGAAGGCTTACAAAGTTCGAACATGTTCGAACCTGGGTGCAACTTTGCAACACCCTTCTGCCTTCTTCGCCGGCCAAGGCCGAGGGATCCAGCAGCAGGCGATGGGCTCAGTGATCGACCCAGCCTCAACTGTGGACAGTGAAATTTCAGGGTGGTCAGGTGAAGTCTTCGGGTGGCGCGCCACCACGGAGAAAAATGCATAATGCCGGGGGCACAGGGGCGACGGGTTAAGCTGCACCTCAAATTGGCTGAGGTAGACTCATTAAACGGGAGTGCAAGGTTTGCTGTGATGTCCATGACGAGGAGGACACCAATCATGAAGCCTATTCTTTCCGTACCTTGATCAGTTGCCAAGCAAGCCACCTCCTGCTAGAGCGAGCTGGCGAAAGACCAGCAGCCCGCGGAGATCCCACTGATCCCATAGTCAAGTTCCCGCCCACGCTGCTGGGCGCGACCTCCTCACCCCCAGACATGGCTGCATGATACAGACTGTAATGACTGTAAGGGTTCAAACATACTCCAGTCTAGGCTACACGCATAGTGGTGTACCCATGTCTCTCGAACAGGAATGCCAAATCGAACAGTCCGAAAGCTGAGTCTGCTCACATCTCTGGACATGGCTTGCCATAGCAGCCACAGCAACATGCTGAACAAAAATTCTGCAGCCCGCTCCGACGCTTGCTCGTGGTCGCTCGCATCGTCCAGCCCAAACCTCCCGAAGATGTCATCCTCCTCGACAACTTCCTGGTGGGCATCACGTTCAACAAGCACTGTAAGGCAATGTGACAGGAGCGCGCGCTGGCTACGTTGATTATGGCTGGAGCTTTCTACCCCTTTCTATGCTTTCTAAGCTTAGATCACTTGAACAATCTTGAATATACCTTTGTTTCACTGCTCAACAGATTCCCAGAAAGCGCCTTGTCTGGGGGAGTCGCATTCTCCGGCTCGTTGTGCTCAACGATATTGGAGGGCGCGTCGAGGAAAGCCGAGGTCTTCCGTTTCTTCTCTTTTTTGTCTTTCTTGTCCTTCTTGGCTTTATCCTTTTTGAGCTTCTTCTCTTTTTTGTTTTTCTTCTCCTCTGCCTTCGTTCCATTTGTTGTCTGCTTGTCCCTCGCCACTTCCATCTCCACTTCGTCCATGAGGTTCTGCAGCAAGACAACAGTTTAGCTAGTCGGGGCATATGCGGCTCTACTTGCCTTGGCAGTAACAGGTCCAGGTATACTCCAGACAAGACGTCAAAGGATGCGAGTTGTCATTTGTCAAATGCTACTATCACCTCATCTTTGTCCCTGCGCCAGGAATCGCTGAAAGCAAATGAACCGCCTCCGTGTCATCTCTGGGGGCCACTTTGACTGGCAAGGGTGCCTTCTGCTTCTCCTCGGAGGGAGAAGCAAGGCCACTAAGTTGGCTTGGTAACCGAAGACATAGACTCTGCTTCAGTTTTCCATAGTTTTCAGGTAATCATGCTTCCAGCTGCACGCCTCCTCTTTCTCGGAATCGCCAAACAGCGCTTCCTGCGAACTCCGACTTCACAGGCAATCCGTGGAGAGACCAGCACGTTAGTCTGGACGAACATCGATGGACCGTGTCTGCTGTCCACGTGTCAAAAGATGTCAAAATGACCCCTTCGGCGTGCCAGAATTAAGGTCCCCACCCCCCCACCCCCCCCCACCCCCCGCCGTATGGACTTGCATATTCGATGTGACAATGCTGTGGATGAATGAGGACGCCTTCTTGGAAGAAAAGACGAAAGGATGATGTACTCCAATTGCAAGCAGCAGGCCTAACTTGCTTAAAAAAAAGCAGGCTACATAGAAGCTCCCAGCTGTGGCCCTGGAAGTCCTCCATAGCGGCGTCGTTGGCCTGCGCAGCGATTTGATTGGTCCCTGCACCCCACACTCATGCAGCGAAACTCACATGCCTGACCATCCTTTGCAGGGGGCTTTTCTGCAGAATCCTCGGAAGGCTGGTCCCGATGCTTCTTTTCTTTTTTGGACTTCTTGTCCTTCTTGTCCTTCTTTTCCTTCTTTTCCTTTTTGGCTTTCTTCTCCGCCTTGTCTTTGCCTGCTTTCTTTTCCTTTTTTTGGTCCATGGCTCGGCAAAGGGTCGAAGCAATGAGCCTGCTGTGAGTCCGCAAAGCGAAGCTGGTAAGCTAGAATGCAATTTGCTGGGTTTGCTTGTTGATTCCGTGAGAAAGCTTCGGTTGGCTTCGCGGCTAGGTCGGAGTAGGAGAAGGACGTGGGGCTTTTACGGTTGAAGAGTTTAAGGCACAGGTGCAAAGCGATTTCCCTTGACTCTAGGGCCCTAGAAAAACACATGTGGGGCTGCCCTGTCTGCCTAAACCACTGTCGACTCACGAAACGAGGAGCCGAAACAGCTGGGCATGCGGATCTGCGCAGGATCTCCACACACACAATTGCTGCCCCACGAATGCGTTTGTTAAGAAATCTTCATGGATTCATGCATCATGCTCACGCGCTGCTTGCAAACACAAGCAGTGCAGGAAAAGCAACTGCAATGCAGCTGCGTAAACATGACATGACTGTCTGGTTCAGTCGCTGCCTAAGACCACGGTTTCACAGACAAAGTGTCGTGATTCTGTTGGGCACCGACCACATATTCGCTCGGTGCCCCCTGTGAAAACAATGCACTCACAGAACCTATGCAAACAGGCTTCCAGACACACACAGGGACGGGAAATACAGGAGCACACAAAGAGACAGGGACACAGTTCGATCGAGTTTGCTCTCTCAGCCTTGCATTTTGTTCCTTTCGCGTACCTCTTCGGCCCTGACTTTGGGACCAGCCGAGGATACTTTTAACCCTCTTTGTACAACATTGTTTTGGCAGAGCTGCAGAAATGCTCTTTCTGGCGAATGTCAACCCAGGTTCAGCAAGTCAATCGGGCGCTTGTTCCTGGGAGGAGGGTACTCTCCCACGATGAGCTGCTGCTCCAGGCTGCCGCATGCCTGGTCAGAGATTACATCCCTTCTTCCCTCGGTGCATCTCTCGGAGCCTCTCAGCTGGCACCTGCTTCACCACGTAGCTCAGAAGAGTCAGCACCGCCAAAGGCCATGCAAAGTCCGGGAACAAAGAGATTCCCAACACACCCAGCAGCACCTTTCGGGCTGTCTAAAACTGAACCGAATTGACGTCTCAAGTTCAGATATCTGTCCTAGTATCGCAGTGCCACAACCACGGTGTGCACAGTTATGAAGCTCCAAACTGCAACCGGCTCCGGCTTGTCAGCTTGCATCCTCGGGTCTTTTGTTGACTAAGTTTCCACTTGAGGCAAAGGCACGGCCAGCTCAGCCAGCTTCCCCACTGCGCGCGCCGTGTGGAGAGCACGTGTGCAGCTGTCGCAGTGCTCCTGGCACGACTGCTTCGGCCACAACGCTGCCATGTCAGACTGCATCCCCGAGCCTCGCGCGGTGTGCATAGGCATAAAGGCATAAAGGCACAAGGCGCATTAGATGAATTATATGGTCTCGCGATGTCTTGTGGGACTAGTTTACCCCGCTTGCGCAGAGTCAGGTTTGCACGAACCGCGTACAGGAGGCCTCACATGCAGCGACTTCTAGGAACAAAGTGGTTCACCAATGATATCCGATGATTCAGCAGGCCGCTGCAATGTTGACATCATCGTATTCCTTCCGGCTGGTTGTTGCAAGTATGCCCCCTAATGCGAGAGATTCCTGGCGACTACATATGGCCAATGGCTTGAAACTGACTATTGATGCTGAAAGCTCGTGCTAGAATCTGCCAGAAACTCAAGCCGATTGGGCTCTGCATCCGCCTTCAGTCGTAATCACACCCCGACAGAAACTTGTCCTTCCTTCCTTCCTTCTCGCTCAACCCCGGTGGGCGTCTCCCAGATGGCCCGAGCAATTAAGAGGTCTATGGAGTGAAACAGGGGGCCTCGCACGAATGTCGCAATCTCTCTCTATCTCTTTCTTCTTCTGACGTTGATGCTTCTTCCTGCTGCTGGGCTTGAAGGCCAAGGAAGGTGACGGGAGCGGCCGAAACGTCACGGTCGGAGTGAAACGGAACGAAAAGACGGAGAAAGCATCTGTGCTGTACGCGGGGGCGGGAAGGGTGCCCCCGAATAGATCACACAATGCACCTTTTCTTCTTCTTTTTCTTCTTCTGCTGGGCCTGGGGGCCACAAGGACCCCCAGCGCACAAGCGTGCCGAACCGACTTGTGACTCGGCCCCGCTTACTGCTGGCCAATGCCAGTGCCAGCATTCCCCCAACAATCACCGAACAAGCGTCTTCCCTGATAACTAGAAATCTCCCCGGGTCGTAGTACACCTCTCTCTTTCTTGCCTTCTTTCTTTCTTGGAGCTTGAGGGACGAACCCCCTGTGCAGACTCTTCTTCTTCTACGGGGCATGGGCGGCGTCACCGCCCCTCGCGCACTAGGCGCGCCCAGGCACACGTCCAGTCCAAGCGACACTTGCGTCCGAACCGGCCGGGAACACGCTAGGTGATGCACTTTGCCCTGCATATCCCCTATCAGTAGCTCTACCAAACACTCACAACGTAGTGCTGCATCGCCCCGTGTACTTCCGGCCTTCTTTCGTTCTGCTGTGAGGTATGTTGTTGAAGCAGACTCTCTCTCTTTCTCTCTCTCCCTCCCATCTGCTCTACTCTGACAACTTGTCAAGGCACCGTGTGGGAATGAAGCCGCTCCAGGAGCTCAAGCTTGTTGGTCCAAAGCCTGCGCTCACCTGGCGAAGGCCCCTTTGAGATCTGCTATTTATAGGGTTCCAAGGTCTCACAGCAACCAGAGACTGTTGGCATGTTCTTCTACAGTGTGGGATAGTATGGGCTTCCTGTGCATATCTATTTGCCTCAAGATAGGCATATGTCGCCCCTCCCCACCCCCCCAAAAAAAAAAACGTCTCACCAACTTGTTTCATACGCATGTCCCGGATCTCAGTTGAACATCGTTCAGGGCAGGGGAGGAGCTCGTGGCAAAGAGTAAGGGCTGCATCACAAACCCAATATCGAGCAAAGGCCCCGGGCCCACTTCATACCCACAACATTCTCAACTTTTTGCTCGCGACCGACTCTGAATTGCATCGAAAAGGCGCTGTCGAGCCCAGGTAACGCCACCTCCGCCCGGCATGTGGTGCAAAACAAGCATTCGTGATTGCGCCGATGCTTCAAAGCTTGATCGAGTTCGTGTACTCACGTGTATTCAGTGCAGGCTTGGGTGTCCTCTAGACAGTTTAAGAGCATGTGTCCATAATGGGGACGAATGCCAGCACAAGGGACATGAACTGATTCATAATAAACATATCCGCACCATTTGATCAGAGCATGGGCCTGAAGAGAACTGCTCCAACCAGCGATGGTAGTGTATCACAGCTGCGTCAGCACTCGTTGGCATGTACCTCACTGCTGCTGCCACAAGTCCTGTACTTGCTACATTCCTGCTGCGGTACGCCTGCACTGTCCTGACCAGGGAAAGGTGGGGTCTGATTGAGCCGAGCATCAGTCGATCTCGCCAGCTGCCATCCTGCTCGCTGACTTGCACGAAGATCGCACGCAGAGATGGTCGATTGAGTTTCGCATGAAGTGGGCCTGGATGCCCTCAGGCGCCAAGGTCTCACCTTGAAAGTGCAAGAAGATGTTGTCATCCTGGCGCTCACGCCGACACCGATTCCCAAGTTTTGACTTCTTTGACTGTTTCGGCGGAACGGCGGAGGAAGGGTCAAAGTCCTCGAGGACTTTGTGGTTGGAAAGATGTGTGAAGAAAGCCTCGTCGGAGCATGACATACTCGGCACGTGTGGCACTCTCCAAGGAGCCAAAAAAGAGAATTCTTCCCCGGGGCTGCCAAGGTTCCGGGAGAGCAGGTGAGAAGGCATACTCAAAGACGAAGCGCAGTGGTGGAGCAATCTTCGAGACCTCGAAAACCACGCGAACCTCAGCCGGAGGTGCCCCTTTGTAGATGCACATGCTCCCCAGCTCATTGTACGAGAAAGGAAACTTGCACAAACGCTATTGTTGCAGCGGAGGAGCGAAGATTCCTTGGATTCAGTGGGTTCTCGCATGATGTCTTCAACTTAGGGACTGGCGCATTGCACCTTGTCTTTGCAGCCATGGCTCGACAACAGCCAGGCCGTGCCGGAGTTACGTAGACAATGTTCCAGTCTCGGTACGATTCAGGCCGCGAGGTCAAAGCGAGCACCTGGAACTGTGGAAGAAGCGCTTCCCGGCACTTTGATGGCCCTCCTGATGAGCCCCGTAAGGGTTTCATGTGACTGAAAACTGCTGCATATGCTGCGAATGGGGTGCAGGTGCCACTAAAATAAGCTGAAACGGCAAAGACGACCCTTCATTTGGGTCTGGGGTTGCTTCTGCCAAGCTGCATGGTTTGGAGAAACGAACGACCTTACAGTACACTTGTCTCGAAGGCACTCGATCTTACGAAGAATCATTGGCGGGCTCCATATTGAGGCAGAGAAAAAATGCGAGCTCGATTGTTTCAGGCATCTGCTTTCCTCTCTCTCCACCTGTTCTAGACACCTCCATAGACCCAGACATAAATGAGACTACATACACCTGCAGAGGTCCAACCATGAGGCCTGGACCCTGATGATTTACCTGTCAAATCCTGAAAGTTAGCTTGTGATTTCTCCCTGCCCTGCAGCTCCCAAAACTGATATTGCACACGAACGCTGCAATGTGGAACGAATCCAGAGCCAAGGGGCACTGCACCAGGAGCTGTCGTGACCCGTGCGCCGCGGAAACCTCTGCGAGCTTGTTGCTAGAAGCAGCACAAAACAACAGCCAGAGCAAGAACAAGAACAACAACAGCAACAGCAACCACGACCGCGACGAACGACGACGACGACGAGGAGGAGGACGACGACGAGGAGGACGAGGACGAGGAGGACGAGGAGGACGAGGACGAGGACGAGGACGAGGACGAGGACGAGGACGAGAACAACAAGAAGAACAAGAAGAACAGCAACATCAGCAGCATCAGCATCAGCATCAGCATCAGCAGCAGCAGCAGCGGCAGCGGCAGGCAGCGGCAGCGGCAGCGGCAGCAGAACCAGGAGCAGCAGCAGCAGCTGTGAATCTGCCATCCTGCTTGCAGGGGCACTTGCTGCCCTTTGTCTTGCAACTCTGTGTGCCCATGTTGAAATGATGCAGGCTCACCTTTGGCAGTTGGCGGCCCTTCCATCTTGATCGGAACAGGAGCGGCTTTGTCACCTCAGATTGCGTGGACAGAGGGTAGAAACCGCAAGCATCCGCCATCCCAGGTGCACGTGCAATTACTTTCCCGAGATCCGCGCGTTTGCTGATCGTGTCATGGTGCGTAAAGGGAAGATGAGAGGGATCCTGCATATCTGTGCAGAACGCAGAGGGGCACCAGTGCACTTGCAAGAGAATGCATGCATACGCAGCGCTGCAATGCGAGGATCCATGCACTTGGCTCAGGCCAACGTTGCGTGCATGGTCTCTCGGACATAATTCTCTTTCACATCTGACAGGCTCAGGAGCTGGCCAACACGTTTTCCATCACCGTGGGCAAATCCATGGGAAGGTCCCGTGAGTAATCCACGTACTTCACGCCTGGAGTGGCGAACACGTCCTGTGGTCAGGGATCCAGCAGGACAGTAGCATGAAACAATGTGAAACCGCCTGTGTGCAGCCAGCCTTGCAAGAGACAGCATCCAAAGAGGCAGCGTCGGGGGGCTCTGCAGAGCCGAAAAGAGGAGCCTGAGTCGGCGTCAGGATTCATCTTGTTTCATCTTCCTGCCCCACTACTGTCACAACACCATCGTATCATCGGTGGAAGCCATCACCTTTGCCAGAAGACGGCCCAAGCAAACAGCAAGCCATGGCGTTCCTCAGCCGGCAGAATGGTTGCGCAAGCCTTGGCTGCCGAAGGCGGATGCTGTGAAAGCGAACCCTCGACAAGCAGACATGATTTACTGGCAGGTCGAACGGCAAGGGTCATCGGGACGGTCGGGACCGATGCGAGATGATTTGGGATTGAGCGCAGTCTCGGGCCAGGGGGCACGCGCCGCCTCCGTCAAGCGATCCGGAGCGTCTGCTTGGGGAAGCCGAGAGCAGCGGCCAGTTCCACCTGCAACAGTGCCGATGCAGTGCCACACACCGCCACGGTCTTCAGTTGAATCCTGTGTTTTACGCGAGCCTTCGAACGACCAACCATGGTATGGGCACTCAATGTCTCCGTTCTCCCGGATGCGCCCTTCAGATAGCCGTGCTGCGCCTGTATCATGCGCGCCCAGTCACCAGGCTCACTAGGCAGTCGCGACACAAAGGCGGCCCTCAAAAAGCAGCCACAGGAGATGCTGCGTGCCGACTCTTGCTATTGACATCTGCTGCCTAGCATCGATGTGGGCACTCATCAAGGGCCGCGCGCCACTGGGATCCATCGTGCCAGAAAACAACACTGGCGCCGCAAACTTCGATGCTGTGAGGCCTGGACCTTGCATTTCAAATTCATTGCGCCATGTAGCTAGGGTGAATGGAAGGAGAATGAAGAAGACAAGATCGTTCCTGGCCCTGCCTGTCCGTGGTGTTGGTGAAGCACAAAGGATACCAGGCATTAGCATAGATAGCTGTGGTGTCATCGAGTGCCGCGGCATGTGCCTTCAGCGACAAGGCATCGCCTAGGGCCTAGGCTATACTCCGAAGCCCACCGAACAACCGAACCAACCAAGTTGAACCGAGTTCCTGCACTGATCGCAGGAAGAGGACAGGTCCAGGCTTTCGGCGGAGCCCGCACCTGAGACTGGCCGCCAGCCCCATTTGCACAAGTGATATTCAAGATCTTCCACCCTTTAGAGCGTGAAACACGATAAGTTCCCGAGAACATCTGTCTGACCACCTGGCTGTGAGTTGTGTGTGAGAGGCCGAGCCACTTCACCAGCAAGCTGCCGGCCAGAGCCAGTTTGCCAGGGTTTTGCCAAAGGCCAGGAGCCGCTTTGGGCATCCCCTGAGCCGGCATCTCGGGAAATGTCAGGAACCACTTAGACTTGGAACTAAACCATAAGAACACAGGCTGGCTCTCTCTCTCTCTCTCTCCACACGCTAGGCCCCCCAGAGGGGAGCCGCCCCGAAGGGCGCGAGAGTCCCGTGTCTGTCGTTTGCTGCCGTGCCCGCGGTTTTCGCAGGCGGCTGGACGGGCCGTGGGCCTCTCTCTCTCTCAGTCGCAGCCACGGCGCCTTCGGCAGCGCGGGCACAGGCCTCAAGGTGCTCGCAGGGCACGCCGTCGAAGCCAAGAGGCAGTGTGAAGGGCAAGCCATAGGACCCATAGCCACAGGACCCAAGGTGTTGCAATGTCCCTGGTTCAAAGGACGCCGCGTGATCTGCAAGGAATCGTGCTTTGTCTACGAGTCAACGACTAGGCGGCACCAACTTCTCAAAGTGGGCTGCACGCGATTTGCTGCGTTTCCCACATCGTGTATGTGTCTGCGGTGCGGCTCTTCAGCTTCAACCAGCTGCGGGCTGCAAGGGGGGAAAGTGCAAACAACAAAGCCAAATGGCAGTACTCCCTGTACTTGGAAACAGTAAGCCAAATATAGGATGCTTCGGGTATGTGGGTACCGGCCTGATGCAAAAAGTACAATTAAGTCTGTTCAAGCATATCAAAGTGGGCCATTGCATGGAAAGCTCTGTCCCACGACAGCCCCGCTTGTCGACAGTGTCGACAGTGCTTGAGGCGCCGGCTAAGGCAGGCTGAGGCTCGCCCTTGTCACCTTCAAGATCACAGCAGAGTTCTGCTAGACACCATTGCGGTATCTGCGAAGCATCCACATGCACTGACAGTTCTAGGGAAAGTGAACTGCTGGGGCTCGGAATCGGCACCTTTCTTGTAGACCCAAAGACGTCGCCTCATTGACAGTTGCTGAGCATTCACTCAAAGGCATCCTCTGCTGCTTGACACGAATACAATTGCATATGCAATCTGAGTCCATGTTCGACTGACATGGTGTGCAGGTTTGGGCCGCTGTGCTGGGTCCGTAGCTTGCCATTGATCTGTAGCTTCTTCCTTGCCTCCAGCCAGTGGAACAAGCAACCATGACACGCATGGATGACCCATGATGAATTGTGGTCGAAAAACATGTGCCCTGGACTCACTTTTTCAAGGCCCCGCGCCCCACCCTGCCCCTCCCCGCTCAAAGACAGCAATGCCACGGCACATTCGCAACCGAGTTCACCGTGATATGGCTACTGGGAATCTCACCATGTCGAGAAACTCCTGCAGCACGGCAGCGAGGGATGTATTCTCAGAGACGCCCATGCCACCAACCAGACGCAATACATCAACACGAGGCCGCTCTCCGTTCAAAGCATGCGAACTAACTCTCGCCGGTCAAACTTCGGAGCTTGCCATGAGAACGTTGCTCCTCAAGGGCGTCCGTGGAACCTCTCCGGATCAGCTCAGGCCCTTTGTTCTTCTCACTGGGCTTGCGCTCCTTAGTAAACAACAGAGGCTCACAAAAGCTCTATGGCATGGCAAGAGGAGTGCGCGAGCTGATGCATCATCTTGTCATCAGCTTTGAGCTACCTCCTCATGTGATTGCCTCCTTATTGCCCAAAGGCATCATGGTTGAACAGGTCGCAAAACCGATTCGCACAGCGCGTGCAAGCACACTGCACTTCCTATCAGAGTGTGCAGGCCCCGACACAGGCCAAAAAGAAGAAAGCAGTCCAGAGAAGCATTTGTTTTTTTCATGGCTTTTGCAGCAACATCTTCACACACCGTATATGGAATACTGGTGAAGGCTTGCGCCAATGCCCTACGCAGGGAAACACCGGCAAAACAACAAGTGGAAGACAGAAGACTTTGTAGGTCCTGGAATATCTCTGAAATGAAAAGAAGGATATGAGTCCAGACACGTGCTGCTGGCGTAGCCTTGCTAAATCTTCGAAAGGAACACAAAACCCCTGACAACTCAAGCAAGCAAGCCAATGCAAGAGACTGCAAACAAAAAGGTTCCTTTCAGAAAAGGCTCGTCACGATAGAACACTCGGACCTGTCAAAGAGATTCGGCACAGCAACTTTGGCGAACCTAATGCGCATGAAAGTTCAGACTGCTCTCATCCCACGGAACATGAACCCTGAGCACCATCTTGCGCCTGCACATGGGAGGAGTCGGGCTTGGAACCCTTCGACTTACCTGCGGACGTGCGGAGAACGAAGGCGCCGGAATGCAAATGCTTCCAATTCTGCACATTTGCTGTGAGCAAAACGACTTGGACTCTGGCCGTTGGCATCTTCACCTTCACCAGTCGCTCGAGCCTGAACTTTTCTGAAATTACGTGAAGGAAGTACTGAAATCAATGTGGTTGTTACTCCATCTAGTGCGTATGTACGGCGCTAGAAGTGTTGGAGATTTGTGACCTGGGACATCTTACATCTTGCAACAGTGCACTGTCCGAAGCTTATGGGGGGTAACGAATGCTGATCCCTAATTGGTGTCCTCCTCCTATCAGAACCTCAACCGGCCCCTGAAAGAAGTGGGGGGAATGTATGGCATTGCGATTCATGCCCGGCACTCCGTTGGTCGTTCATCGACTTGCACCTGCCTCGCGCTTGTCTTCTTCTAGCAACTGCTTCATGAGGTTCTTCTTGAGGCCTTGAATTTTGCAGGCGTGAGTCCACTCGAACGGTCGTGACCAATCCTAAGGACTGCAACTCGACGCACACCCCTCACTCCATGGCCCAGATGCAGTAGCAAACACAGTCGCTTGATCACCGAACGACCAAAAAACACTTTCAGAACCACTCGGCACGAACTGCTATCAATAGGAGTGCAGCATCAAGGTCTCGGCGGATCTGTTCCTTTCGCCTTTGCCGGTTGGAAACACCCGCTTCCTGAGAGAAAGAAGTTCAGGGCATAGTCACCCAGGACTTTATACGAGGGGAGGTCTCATGTCAAGGTGTGTGTATGTGTGTGTGTGTGTGTGTGTCTCTGTCTGTGCAGATGTATATATATATATATACAGTAGCATACGATGTAATGCGAGAAGTAGGTCTGGGTGGTAGGGGGTGCGTGGGGAGGGGGGGCGGGCGGAACAGGGGGGGGCGGGGGGGGCGGGTGGGGGTGGGCTTGGGGGGGGGGGGGGGGGGGAAGGTGTTGCGGGGGGGCGCGGGGTGGGGGGGGGGGGGGAGAGGGGTGGGGGGGGGGGGGGGTGGGGGGGGGGGTGGGGGGGGGGTTTGGGTGAGGGGGGGTGGGTTGGGGGTTGGGGGGGTGGGTGGGGGGTTGGGGGGGGTGGGGGGGGGGGGGGGGGGGGGGGGGGGGGGTGGGGGGGGGGGGGGGGGGGGGTGGGGGGGGGGGGGGGGGGGGGGGGGGGTGTGGGGGGAGGGGGGGGGGGGGGGGGGGGGGGGGTGGGGGGGGGTGTGGGGGGGGGGGGGGGGGGGGGGGGGGGGGGGGGGGGGGGGGGGTGGGGGGGGGGGGGGGGGGGGGGGGGGGGGGGGGGGGGGGGGGGGGGGGGGGGGGGGGGGGGTGGGGGGGGGGGGGGGGGGGGGGGGGGGGGGGGGGGGGGGGGGGGGGGGGGGGTGGGGCGGGGGGGGGGGGGGGGGGGGGGGGGGGGGGGGGGGAGGGGGGGCGGGGGGGGGGGGGGGGGGGGGGGTGGGGGGGGGTTTTTTGGGGGGGGGGGGGGGGGGGGGGGGTTGGGGAGGTGGGGGGGGGGGGGGGGGGGGGGGGGGGGGGGGGGGGGGTGGTGGGGGGGGGGGTTGGGGGGGGTGGGGGGGTGGGGGGGGGGGTGGGGGGGGGGGGGGTGGGCGCGGGCGAGGGAGGAGGGGTAGGGGGGGGTGATCGGACGCTTCGCGCTTCGCGTCCATTTGACGTGGTACGGGGCGATGCGAACCATTCAAAAGTGGAAAAGTCCGTGGGCTACGTTGGGATGCAGATCAGATTCCTGAAGCTGGTGTGATGGTGACGTGACTCTGCCCGAGACTGTCCTACCGTAACCACAGTATAAAGGTGCTCGTCCGATCATCTTGGTGACTGGCTGTCAAAATAGCTTGTCCAATCTTGTCAATTTCAGCATCGAAAGTTGGCTCACACACAGGATCGAATCACACATTTGCATAAAGATCCCAAATTTTAAATGCCTCCGGTGGGGAAGCCTCCCGTTCCAAATTGGCAAACCATGGGAAAACACATAAGGTAGTTGTGCAAATCACAGTTTAAACCACATGTGGCGCAGGCAAGGGGGGGGGGGGGGCTCAAGATGGTGGCACATGGAAAAAGGTATTTTGGTGGCGTTGGACGTTGTCTTAGTGGTTTTGAGAAGGTTATTCCACTTCTCTGTCAGTCCAAAGTTGAACTACCGTCTGGGGTACCATACGGCCTTTCGAAAACACATAGCCTTGACAGTTACTCAGCAAGCAACACAGCAAGAGTTGCTGAGCTCTGAACACTCAAGAACAACACTCCAGAAGTAGAACTACATCAAAACGACAAGCCAAATCAACTTTTTCTGGACCGAAAAGTAGAAATAGCTTGTGGCAACAGCAGAATGGTCACTGTGGTTTTCCAGGGGTGCAAGCAAGGGCTCTCAGCAATACAGCAGAGTTAACACAGAAGTACTGATCATGCTGCTGAGCTCTGAACACTCAAGAACGACACTCCAGAACTAGCACTATATCAAAACGACAAGCCAAATCAACTTTTCCTGGACCGAAAAGTGGAAATAGCTTGTGGCAACAGCAGAATGGCCACTGTGGGCCGCAAGGATCTGAGGCTTGAGGATGGCTCCCCCTAGTTTGGGGTGCTTCTAATTTCTTGAAAGAGGGTCGGGGGGGGAGGGGGGTGGGGGGTGGTTTATTACAAGCAGTGCAACAGCGCATGGGATTTTCATCGACTCGGGAACCCGTACTCCAAATCCCACTTGCGCTTCCGCGCCGCGCGCGGTAGCACAAGCGACCCCATCCATAGCACAAGTGCGCGCTATGGCAACCTGTACTTGCGCCATGGATGTGGTCACTTGCGCTTCCGCGCCGCGCGCGGTAGCACAAGTGAGCTTTGGAGTACGGATTCAGGATTTGGCAAGTGGCTGAAAACAGACTCTTTACAGTGAGGAATTTTGGTTGACTTGCGCTTACGCGCAGCGCGCGGAAGCACAAGTAGGTGAAAACGGACCATTTAGAACGAGGAATGTTGGTGGACTTGCGCTTACGCGCGGCGAGCGGAAGCACAAGTAGGTGAAAACGGACCATTTAGAACGAGGAATCTTGGTGGACTTGAGCTTGCGCGCGGCGTGCGGAAGCACAAGTAGGTGAAAACGGACCATTTAGAACGAGGAATTTTGGTTGATCTGCGCTGGGATCACGAGGTTGCACTATCCGACACTTTGGAACGGGAGGCTTCCCCACCGGAGGCATTTGGGATCTTTAGAAGCGGCTGGCTGACGCTCGAATTGCGGGCTGTGTGGGAGTGCGGGTGTGGTCGGGTGACACTGCATGTGTGGACAGCCGCCAACCCAAAACAAAACAACGAAACCTTGAACCCTTGTTTCGCCCAGAGTGCTTTGTTTAAATGTCCCTAAGTGTACGGGCCGATTGAACGGCAGGCCAGGCTCGTGGGTTGTTTCCTATCACGCGCCATAGCAAGAACAGCACAGCAAGAGCTAAGCATAGACGAGCGTCATCTTCAGACCCCTCGCTGTCCCCTTCACCTTCGGCCGTTGGCTTCTGGACACCTCTCAGACCCCATCACCCCAAGCTGGGAAGAACATGCGCCGGCCAGAAGCAAGGAAGCAGCACACATCTGAGATAGACAAGCTCTGCAATGCTTCATGCTTGAGGGTCTTACAGGGTTCGCGTCAGCAGATGACACCCTTGCATATAGTTCCAGCCAGCCTGTGCTCCGACGGAGCTGGGCGATCCTCGCAAGAATGATGATCGAAACGATCAGTGTGCGTTTGTTGTTCGGCCGGTCCCTCTGCTTGTAAACATCGGGCGGGCGACCAGCGCTGCATGCTGCCCAGCGTCAAAGCCAAGATCTCGTCTCGGCTGTCCTCACCCAAAGGAACCTGCATGACGGCCACTGCGGTAACAACAGGAAGACACAAAAACTTCGCCCTGCATGCATTACACACCTGCTCAATTAAGTTTAAAACAAGAATGAAACTTGTAATACAAAAAATAAATGCCTGCAACGCAGAGGTCACAAATGCCTGCGGCCGCCACTGCTGACATTTTAAGAGCCGACTGGTGTGGGCCTTGCTGCTTTTCAGCTCGAAGTGCTCGTCCGAAGGCGAGCCTCATGCAGGGCACTGTGCTAGCAGGCTCGGACGCACTCACGAAATCTCATGCTGCCCTTCAGTCTTGTGGAAGCTTCCAGTCAGCCATATACGACATCATATGCCACATGCAAGTCGAGTGGTCTGAGAAAGCATGTGCAGCCCAGCCTTTTCCGGCTCGAGCCTTCTCGTAGCTCTTGCCCTTCTGGGCAGCTCTGCCTTTTCCCTTCGACGCCATGGCCGCCAACTGGCCGCCAACAATTTGCAGCGTTGAATTCACAGGGATATGCGGGGGTCGATAGGGCCGCTGTCAAATCCGGCCACCTGAGCTGGAGGCTGAGGCCTAGAGTAAGTGCCTTGGTCAACGTACTCGGGTTTTCTCGTAGCGTTGGCTTTGCAATCAGTTCCAAGGGTCCGCTGGTTGCGACGCAAAAACTGTGTTTTTTCAGCTAGGTTAGGTGCTCTGAGTCTCTGCATGCTGCCCGCTGCCGTACACGCTCAAGGCTTCGTTGGCCTAAAATGAAAGGAAGAGCGCGGCGGATGAGCTGAAAGACTCAAGACGACATTATCATTACTCATGACGCCGTAGCAAGCTTTCGGGCGACAAACAATGCAACACGACTTCAATCACAGGAAATGCACTCAAAGCCTGTGCTTACACTGTTGTTCTCCACGCTGCCCACATTCAGCAGACCGGGTCCGCTCGGAGTGAAACTCTCGAAGGCCAAGCCAAGAGGGGAAAATCATGCCCGGTGGGATTAATGTGCAGACATTGCGCTGCTCATCGATGTACTGAATTCTTCGTGCAAATGCGCAGAGCTCATCTCCAAACCTGCAGGTGATCATTTTGGCCAATCGTTATAAGTAAGGAATGCTCGCGTACTGAAATTTGCAGAACTTCATGCCAGTCTGGCACTGCAATGGTTGTGCTGTGAAGCATGGGTGGGAGGCATTGCAATTTTGCTTTGGAGCAGTTCCCTTGTTGTGAGCAACGCCTTGGGCGCGCGTTCGAAAGTGCAACTGTATGTGAACTGACGGACAACTCAACTGCTCCAAGCAATTCAACATGAAACTGAGGCCTTAGGCCGCACTTCGACTGTCTGTCTGCAATGGCGTTCTGAATTGTATCCTGCTACCTGCGCAGATTCTAGCCTAGCTGGTCCAACTCCATGCTGCATCTCGTTGAACATGCGCCGCTGGTAAGATAAGATGTTTTTTTTGTTCCATGTCTTGCGCTCCTGCAAGTGATATTCCCATGGCTTGTTCAAACTCCCTTCCTGCGCCAGCAAGAAAAACTATGTGTTCATGGTAGTGTTTAAGCTTGCCGAAAACTCCTCAAAAGTCTACAGACCCGCAGAGACTGCCTACATATTATTTGCGTGCACCATGCGCATGGCGACGAATACCTGAACATTTCTAGTCCTACGATTTTCAGTTGAACACAAAACATGCAAGCATGTGAAACTAGCTACCAGCCATGAAGTGGGCGTCCGTCACAGGAATCGTAGGACTGCCATACGAGTGCTGAGGGCAATCCACTTAGACTAAAACCGAGTAATTACAGATCAAACATTACCAGTTTAGGTGATGATGCTACGGCGGTGATCTGCCCAGAAAATTTCAGCAGCACCACATAGCGGAGCTGCCAGGAAAGCATTAGCAATGTCCATCTTGGCTTGGCGAATTCCGTCCAGGGTCGGTTGTAAGCCGATTGCACCTCAGCAGATGCTGATACAAAAGAAGAATGGGTTCCTTTCCTTTTTGTATCTCTCGGAGCAAGGAGAACACCTGGACCAATGGCAGAGCAGGCACATGGTGGAATCGACACGACTGGAAGCCAAGGAACCTCTCTCAGAGGTCTTCCTCCTCGAGGGACTCGGAGTCGGAGACGGAGGGCGTCGGGTTCCGCTGCCTGGGACAACAGGAAGGCTGGGCTCGGCTCACAAACCGACCTTCCGAGCCAGGGTGCGACTGCGAGGTCGTGAAAAGGGAGTTGCTCGAGGAAGACCGCGCGAGCTGCGCAGTGGGTGATTGGACCTCTCTTGCAAGGCTCAGAATCTTCAGATGCCCTCACCTCATACAATCTCATACAATATTTACAATCTCGGGTTCCAGCTGCGTAGAATAGAAGCGCAAAGGCAAGAAGCCACAGATCTCCAACTGGGAAGCGTGCCGGTGACGAGTTCATCTGCTGCAGCAACCTGGGCCAGTGCACATTACGAGCATCACAAGCAGAGCCTTGTCCCTGCATACACCTGGAGTGAACGTTTTGGCCATGCACAGGGCAATGAAGTCCCAAGGCATGCTGCTGGTGGAAAACCTTAACCTCAACAAAGCAAGACCCTTCACTAGCTTTCCTCACGCAAAATCTGCAAGCTGACAGTCGCAAGCCGTCTCTGCCTACTGAAAGCATAAGCTTTGGAAGCCTCAATTGCTGCCTCAACCAAAGCACGTCAGCGGCCACCGATGCATCGGCAGGTCAGATTCAGATGATGGAAGAAAGGAGCACAACTAGAAGGCCTTCTTGTGGGGTTCTCTACATTTCCAGCCCTATGTAATCATCCCTGAACCCTCATGAGCCCTAGACAATTCTCTGAGATTTGACATCAGGAGCCCTAGAAAACCCCTAGAGGAAGCCAGGGGACACCGGTGATTGTGGCAGCTTCGGAGTGCAGGGCAGCTCCAGTGGCTCAGGAGGCGGTTGGAAGCGTCGCTCTGCGCCTTGGAGGGTTCTCCAAGGGCACTTGAGGCCACTTGCCTACAGCTGACTTAAGGTCGCCTTGCGGTGATTTTTGCTGCAGGAGGGTCTGTTCTATTGCGGCTTCGGGGTTTGAGATTTCTTACTTTTCGGGGAAGGGGGGCAAGTCGCGCAAGCATGGCTCCTTTACAGGGTTCGGCTTGCATCAAGAAAGTCATGGGAGTCCAGAGTTCGTGACTTGCGATGGGATGCATTAATTTGTGCCTTCAACGACCCCAGCCCAGGCCAAGTGGCGTGTGTCCGCAGTTTGCACAACACTTTGGCGCAAACCCAGAGCCTTGCCAGCGTGTTGAAGTCAGTTGCAATTTGCTATAACCTATCTGCAAAGCACCGGCACGGCACTTCTGCTCTGTGCATTCGGGAAAGCCGTTGCTGCTCATGATTCTTTCGAGCACTTGTGCTGCCCGGCTGGCCTCAAGCACCGCAAGAACACCCTCGCGGTCCGGTGCCATCGGTGCCAAGCATACCTCATCCCAGGGCTGCACCACATGAGTCTGAAACGTGTGTGTGCAGAGTCGTTACCGCCTGCTATGCCTGACGAAGGGTCACAAGCACCCAATGCCCCCTTGAAACAGAATGCCATGGCAATAAGAAGCGTTCTCTGCGTCCGACAAAGTATACTGCCATAATGATGCCAACTTACTTCGACTTCCCAAACACCAATGCCAATGTCATGTCTCCAGAGGCTCCACTCGCAGTTCCGCAGGCTTATGGGCAGGGGCTTGGCCAAGATGCGATCATTGTTGCTGTGCAGCCCTGCCCAAAGCAATCTTGCAGCAACGCGGCCAGCACCTGCCAGAGACTGGTTTGCCAGACTGGCTTGTTGTTGTTACGGACCACATTGCGTGCTAGAGACAGCAGCGCATGCACATGCAGGCAGAACAATATCGTGGTGGAACGCCACTGACACCATGGATTTGGAAGAAGCCGCTGTGCCGTGAAGCCGTTGACGCCGTGGACTCGGTGGCGCCGTTGTCGCACTTCCAGCGAATGATGCCGATTGATGCCGTGAAGCCGTTGACGCCATTGACTCTTGAAGCCACTGACGCCGCTGATGTTGAAGCCATTGACGCCGTCGCGTCTTCGCTCTTCGCCGAAGTCAAGCCTTCGGGCCTTCGAGGCTTCACGCGAGGAATCAAAAGTCGTCTTCGAGCCTTCGCGTCTTCACGCGAGGAATCAAAAGTCGTCTTCGAGTCTTCGCCCCTTCGTAAAGAGAAGTGCAATCTTGGCGTAACAGGCCTTGTTGCCGGGTCCATCCACAGAAGTTGGGCCGCTCTGGACAGTTGGTGACCTGGCGTGGCACCACGCAAAAACTTTGCTGAGCTGCTTGGGTCCCAGTCTATCCAAGTCGTAGTGCTGCCCTTCCCGTTCTGCAACTTGCAAGCAAATTACGTCACGTTGAACAAGGAGTGCTTTCAAAGTCCATTGAAGCCGAGGCTCCAATTCGAGCTGCTCACCCCTGTGACGCTGTGTGGACCTTGCCGAGCCTGAGGGGAAAAATACCCAGGGAAGGACCAGCTGGTTTTCTCGTCTAACTACCGAACCGACCTATAACCTGACGCTGCGACTGCGTTTTTGCTTTCCCACTAATTCGGCAACGTTGACGTCCTATACCGCCTGCAGCATCACAAGCGTGATGGTCACCAAACCCCAAACTCATGAAACCAAGAACCCTTTGAAGGCTAAACTGGCTAAACATCTCTTTCTCTCTCCTCTCTGAGCGACTCAGTGCTTGACAGAACATGCCACGGACCAGCTCAGCGCCCGGTCCACGGCTGGTGAGGATGCCTTGGGCTTGGTGCATTTTGAGAACCTTTTGGACACAAACCCAAATCAGGTCGAGACCCCAAAAGCTACTAAACTACGAGCAATTTCGTTGCCGGGGGGGAGAAATTCCAGAAGTCAACAACATTCATGCGGCGAGCAGAGTCAGGGGGCACAAACCGGCACCTTCTCCAATTGCCTTGCTCCAGAAGGAAAACATCTACCGTCTACCGGGCCCTCAGTCTCCCCAACTTTGCCGAGTTGCCCCTGCTAGGTCTGCGACCAATAGGCGGCTTCGGCAGGTAACGCCTCTGCACTACGTCATTTGATGCGTTTCCAGGTCTGCTGCAGCAATTGGCTGTCCATCTGTGCGGCTGAAGCACACAAGGACCCAGGGCTGTCGGATTCTACGTACATGTAAACGTGCCGAAGAGTGAGGTGTGAATGCCTGGTACCCTCCAGAACACTCTGAAAGCCGACTGCTATTCTGCAAGCTAGCCTGTTAGTCGATTGCGTCTTGTCAGCTGCAGGATGACGACAGCATGGCGGGAGGCGCAATTGAGCGGTTGCTGCCATATCTCCTGTCAGCAAGGCACACACGCCACTCACACAGCTATTTTCATCATGCTTTATCAGCGACTGCAAAACATCTGACTAAATAGAACTTGTTCGGTGAACACGAGGCTACATAAGGCCACAAAACACTGAAGTCACCGTGCCTGCACCAAGTCTTTCAGCCTCAGATGAATGGACACGACGGATATATGCACACATGTGAAGCCGCAAAAAACAACAAACTAAAGAAGTGACGACCTAGTCTTCGCTGGAATTGCCAAGAAGCTCTTGGAGTCTTGTTGCACGGCGGCTTGCTGCTCCTGACACGATTGTGGAACCCGCAGCAGAGCAAAGCCGGCCAGGCACACCTGGACAAAATGCTCCAGCTGCCAATAAACGATCAAGGACAAAATCTGTCAAGGACAAGCAAGGACTTTTTACTTCAGGGCTTAGTAACTTAGTAGACATGCAAAAAAAAACAACAAAACAAGGCCCGGCCTTGCATGTAGCAGGGGCGCGCCGCCTCGGAAGAAGGCAAGCTCCGGCATGCTCCGGCTCTTGTGCTGCACTCAGGAATTCACATGTCTTAGCTTTCGGAGGGTTTCGAGGCTCCACGAGGATCCATAGGGCTCGGACCTCGATGCACTGCTCGGATTTTTCCACATCTTCCGAGGCCTGTTGAGGCTGAGTCCAGAGGGGACCTACTGACTGGCCCTACGTCCAGGAAGGAGTGCAGCTGAAATCTAGAAGGAAGCTCCCACCATCAGAGATCATCAGAGCGAAGCAACATCCAGCAACGTAACAACGACGAAAGCTTCTGCACGAAAACTCCTTCCTGGCTGAGAAGGTCAGTTGGTGGCCCACCATCGACGATCTCCAGTGCTTGCACATCCTCGCTTGCCGCCAGTGCTGAATCTTAAACTCTCATTGTCCGAAGGAAGGCAAGCTTGCAAGCTTGACAGGGTTCAGCGATTGTCCAGAAAGAGCGCTTTGATTTACCTCGCTCTCAGAAACTATAAGGTCACCAAGGGCTCGAACCCAGCCTGGCAACGTATAGAGCTCTGTCGGCTGTAATCTTGCTTGCCTACGGCGACCCTTTCGACTCCCCCAAAAACACCACATCACCTTCACGTTTGGACCTGCTGTCTAAGTCACAATGTGGATCTCGGAACGCCAATGCTCCCGGCTCTTGATTGCGAAGAGCTCCTGCAAAGCAGGACGGATGAACGGATGAAGAGGCTCTCTCCCGGATACCCTAATACTAATTACTGCTCTCATGCCCGGCCTCCAAGAGCCGTGGCAAAACGCCTGGCTGGTCGGCAGAGCCACACCTTGCGGGTGCGGATGGCAAACGGATGTAAACAGATGACAGCTGTGCTGCATTCATTGAGTTTCCAACCAACAGGCTCAGCGATCACAATGCGCATCCAAGGTGCAGCGTAAAGCTCTTGCCCGCACCGCGCTGCCCACAAGCAATAACCTCCAGGCAGCTCCGTGCTCAGATCCAACATGTTTATTCATGGTCACCTTGGACGAATACTCCGGAACCGCCAGAATTCTGTCAACTAGGCCTACATGCATATGGTGGGCCGTCCTCCTCCGGTTGGCTAGCATAGCAATCTTGATGGGACATGTTGAATGTTGAGAATCGGGCGGCCGAGCTGCTGCCACATTGCCTCCGTCGATTGCCGCCTGTGCCAGACCAAGGAGCTCGCTCGAGACCTCAACCTGCCGGGGATTCAGAGTGCATGCGCGTCTGCATGCGCTACAAATAAGACGTGGCTACGTATATAAAAGCAGCCAAGAAATAAACTGTGCCCAGCAAGCGCACACGCACGCAAGTGCGCATGGACCCACTATGGGACAGTGCGGCAAGGTTTTGCCACCAAGTTGGTTCATGGCTATCCGCTCTAGTGGCTGATACCGGCCCAGAGGTCCCAACAACTGCCCGGCAACTTGCCTGCGTGCTCTCCGGGCCCAGTACTGCGCTGAAATCGCACGTCGCATAACTCCCGCTTGCCAGGGCAACCTGCGCACATCGTGCAAGACCATCCGGTCAAACGTCAACTGCACCAACGTACTGCATCGTGCCTTTGGGCATGATACAATATAGCCCAAGATCATACGAGTATGGTATGATAGACCGGCAAACTCCACCCTCCTTCCCGCAGCCTCGAGAGTTCGGCGGTCCACACGCCTGAGACTGCAACAAGAACACGAATTCTTGTGCTCTTTCTCCATACTCATCTCGACAGCGCATGTCGGAGTGCCTTGACCTTGACGTCATGAAGCCCCTGACCTCAACCCATGTGTCCTGCTGGGCTACACATCTTTTCCTTCCTTCCTTCCTTCCTTCCTTCCTTCCTGCGTGCGAAGCCACCGAAGTGGCCGCCCTGGAGGGCGCATGTCAACGTGCGTAACACATCCTTGAATCGCTTCGGGCACCAGACGCAGATGTTGAGTGCACGCCCTTCCTTCGAATTTCGAATGCCGCGACCGCTCAATGAAATCCCCCCTAGTCATTATGACACGCGCATGTCTTGCTTCTCTCTCCCCCTCTGTCCATTCTTCTTCTGGGCTGGAGGAGCCCCGCGGAGCACCCGCGCGCCGGGCGCGCCCCTCTGTTTCTTTTTTTCTAGGCGTGTCTCTCTCTCTCTCTCTCTCCGCCTCTGAGCCTGCCCAGCCTCAGAACTGGCGCCAGGCCCGCATGGCTGCGCAGCGCTGAGTGTAGCTCCGGGGCCAAAGGTGGCCGAACGCGGCACACCGTGCGCAGACCACCTCGAAGGAAATCCGGGGTCTCTGAAAGCGATCTGTCTGCTGGTAGGGCATAGAGCAACACACACTCACTCACTCACTCACTCACACACACACAGAGACACACATACACACATACACACATACACACATACACACATAAATACATACATACATACATACATACATACATACATACATACATACATACATACATACATACATACATACATACATACATATATATATATATATGTATGTATGTATGCACACACTAGTATACACATATGTATATACCTGTGTCTGGTAACGCAATGTGTGTACGCATTGCAAGATTATGAATGCGGTGTCTGTGAAATTAGAAGCACAACAAAAAGTCCGGACTTAAAGCACTGTGATTCATGCCGCATCCAAGCAACTTCTTTTTTCGGCAAGGCTGTAGCGCAGCTCCTGCCTTTCGCGATCCAAGTCCTGAGCTCAAAGAAGCTTGTTCGCAGCCGGTGGTTCTGTGATGTCATGTTCTGTGCTGGTTCTGTGCATCCAGGATCATCCAGGTGAACATCAGAAGAAGCCCATCAACCCCAAATGGAACTGCACCGATGAAACCTGCCACTAAGGTAGGACTCCGTCAGCACACTCAAAGCGAGCCCATGCTGGTGTGCCCGTTTCAGCAGCTCCTTAGCTGAGTGTCATGGTGGCGTGCGCTGATGCAGGGCACACAGTGATTTTAAGAAATCCGTGCTAGAGCTGCTCTGCTTCCTCTTTTCTGCCTTTGCAGACAAGCCACGCCAAGAGCATCACAGAGTTGAGTTGATGCAGACATCAAGCGGCGCTGGTCTACACCGGCCTTGGAGAAGCCGAGAAGCCCGTTTGTAAGGGATGCATTTGGCTCTACCTTCATCAGTTCAAAGGTTCAATTGGTCAAGGGGTGCCGGAGACGTTCTGACGTATTCCCCGGGTTGGGGGGTCATCCCCGGGAACCCTCTGCCTCAAACACTTGGCTTCCCACATCTGCACAGTCCGCGATGGCACGGCGGAGAGCACGAACATCCCGTGCTGCAGCTGCGCGGCGGAGCTGCTCAAGAGCCTGCTCCACCTGCCATTGGGCAGGGCAGCAAAGAAGTCCATGCTTAAAACCCATTGGGGCATGCCAAATGACGAGGGGGCCCTTCGAATTGAACGCAAATAGAACGCATGCGCCATCTGCGTAGCGTGATATATTGTCAAAGAGAGCCGCGTGATTTTGCTCAGCTGCAACATGCGGATGACAGCTGACAAGCCGAACTTGGCAGGCCTCTCGCTCTTCCTGCAACACCGCCTCAGCCTATGCGAGCAGACGTGTGCATAGAACTGACAAGCACGCATAACTGGCAATGGTCAACGTCACAAGCACAGTGACCCCCTGAATTCCTTGAGAGCTTGTGCATTGATTATGGTGTAATACGGCCCGACAACAAAGAGCAACATCAGCAATTCTGTTCAAACTATTTCTGGTAGCCGCTCCGAAAATTCTTGCTAGCATCACCATGCTGGACGGGCCTTGATGACCTCTTCCTTGGCCACGCCCGCGCGGCGTGCTCGAGCGATAGCTAGTCGCAAGAGACCTGCCTCCCAAAGCACGGGGCGCAAAGGTATAGGAGAGCAGCCCATGTGAAACATGATTCGAAGGTGTCGTACACAGAACTGATGTTAAGTCCGTGTATTGCGCATAGAACAAACTCCGACGTGCTGCCGCTGTCAGTTCGAGTTGGCTTCACAACTTGCTGCTGGCAGCAACACACGTGACTGGCGGATCCTGACCTGCAGAGGCTCTTGGAACATGGCGGCACGGAGGGCGATCACGGCGCCCTCCTGCAGACAAGTTCATAGTCCTTGCCAGTTTGCGGTGAAGGCTTACCATTTGGGCTTGCAGCCTCCTGTGGGGGCGCAGCGGGCGCTGCCGTGTATGCAGAGGATGTTGAGGCCGATGGCGGTGCCGCTAGGGGCGAGAGAACATCGGATCGTTCCAGATCCGGCTCGCAGGCAGTCAGCTGGGAGGCTAGCCTCACAAGGAACTGTGGCTGCTGGTAGTGGGGACTGCAAGTTGCTCCAACAAGCCGTGCATGCCTGAGGCTGCTCGGTCTGCGTGTCTCACCGGTGGGCGCTGCAGCCTGCATGAAATACATCGATGCGGAAACAAAGCCTAAGCTCTCAGATGAAGAACCTATCAGAGTGACACTGCTGCGCCAAGGTTTCACGAAAACCGTTCACAACCAGTTCCGACATGATCATGCTGCTATCCGTAGACGCTTAGCGAACAGCCAGCTGGAACTAATTCACCACAATCTATCGAGCATCCAGCTCAGCCACCCTCCGGAATCCTCCGGACTGTAAGCAGGTACATATGTCCACCTCCCGCAGCCTCTGCGTAGGGTTCTTCTCAAGCTCACATTAAATAAGACTAGTTGGGGCAACCAGTCCTTCTCCAACATAGTTACAGGCAAGAACAACTGAAATCATACTTTTGCACGAAGCTCTCCATGCCCAACTGAACGTTGAACAGCGCTTCGCCTCGCTGCGTTTTGAAATTCTGCGTGCCGCACTGTTTGATTCCCCTCGTTTAGCCTAGCTGGTTGAAGCAACCCTGCGTCTTCTTCCTTCTTCGTCCAAGAAGCTTGCATCGCAACAGCCTTTTCCCAAATCTCGAGCTGGCACTTCGCCAACGTCAGGTCCACACCTTGCGTGGAAGGGAACAAAGCTTCGTGGCTACAGCTGAAGGTGCTTGTTGTCAAAAACCTTCTCGGGGTCTTCTTGCCGAAAGGGGTCAGTCTGGGGGTGAGGGGCACAGGTTTCTGCACGTGCAGGTAGACAAAGACATGCAGGGCCTTCCCTAACCTACGTTCATCAAGGATATTCAAGGATAAGGGCAAGGGTGGAGGCATGGCACATGCCTGCGTGACGCTCAAGAACTTGCTGGCAAGACGCCAAAGGTCACTTCTCCGAAGCGCTGGCGGCACTCCTGCTGATGATGCTGACGCTTCCGGGTCGTAGTGTCTCAAGAGGGTACTCACACAGCCATCACACAGCCTACAGCCATGGGTTCAACACATTGACCCATCTGCGGAACCTCCGTCGCAGCCTTCAGGAGCCAGGCATCCTTCCCAAGCACAACCATGATGCAAGAAAATTGGCGGCATAAGGCCGGATACAAGTCATGGTGCTATCTGGCTACAGCGATGGCCATGCCGTGTGACACGCGGGGCTTCAGCAATCGTTTGATACAGTAACAACCCTTTCCAGAAGTCCTTCCTGTTCGTTCTTTTTTCACAAGACGCAGGTGATAGGCCAAAAGGCCTTCTCTCTCCACCCAAGTTCAAAACAAGCACCTGTCGTGATCTTGAGGCATTCATAGATGATGGCTGAGCTGGTAACAGGTGTCGGGAGCACGGGCCGGGGTGAATCCAAAGCACAAGGAGAGGGCATATCGCGACCAAGGATTGGGAACAGGCCCTTAACAATACACCCCAAACATCCCCCAAACCGCGTATGACCTTTGTCGTGCCCCCGACTCCTGCCCTGCCCTATGCTGGCAGACGTGCGCATGACACGACGCAGTTGCAACCGACTCGAGAAACATCTTACTAAACTCTGATACTGGTAGTTAGGTCCACACCCTCACAGGCAACTGCGAGTGCCTCTGGCTCTTCAAAGGAACTTGCATGCATGTTCTGAGCCACTCACCCGTTCGAACACCAATTGCCCGATGAACGTTGCTTGCCGCGCAAGCGGCGGACCGGCGGTGACATCAACGCCTGTAGTTCCAAAGCTGTCAGAGTCACCTCAGCGGCCTTCCTCCTCCTCAGATCCTTCGCCTTCCACACAAGCTCACGGTACATGCGGCCATCGCCACCTGGCCGTGTCTTGATTTTCTCTTGATCCTTTGGATCGCGAGGTCGCAACTGGCCAAGCGATAGCCTCTTCTCCCAGCGCTCCAGGGGCTGCTCGGTGGACGCACTGACCTCTGGCCACAGTGGACCTCCCTCCCGTCTCGGAATCAGCTCCTCATCAGGCAGGAAGCTTTGCTGCTGCTTTGCGTATCCCATTTTAGTCCAGAAGTGCATGGCCTGCCTCGTTGCCGCAGGGTAGGCAACCACAGTGTCTACACCCTCCTGGCGCAGGAACTCTTCCATGGCAATCACAAGCTTGCTTCCGTGCCCCTGTCGTTCTTCCCGGGCGCTCATGTGCATCACCTGTCCCCACATCGAGGAGTAGTTGTGATGCGGATTGATTCGGACGGTGACTGCTGCCTGGGCGGTCTCTATTCCGTCCTTGGCACGTGCTGTGCTCTTTGGCACTCGTCCCTGTTCACATAATATGAATGTTCGACATTGCCCGTGACCGGCAATCACGCGCGTGCGGACTTGGCACGCCTCTGCCTTGAAAGTGGGCTTGCTCATGTGGCATTCGTATGCCGCCCATCTGTGGGCATCTTTGCAGGCCTCTAGTGCGCAGCTCCCAGGAGCGCTCCCGGGTGCTCGTGCCGCCCTGCGAGGGCTCCGGCTTCGGTCCCTGCAGCGGCGAGACATGGCTGAAGAAGCCTAACTCCACTGCCCAGGTTTCGAGCCAGTGGATGCTACAGTACCCGCACAAGGTCTTCAAGTAGACGAGTTGAGCATGCTTTGACAGACCTCCCAAGTAGTTTCACACCCTAGCGGTCAACAGCAACGGCCCCTAGCAAGTGGAAACTCCTGAGCTCGCGTCTCAACCGTCTTTGCTACGTACCTGTGCTTCTCATCCGTTAATAAAAGATGCTTCACCCCGGACTGTCCTCCGCCGCCATCGCCGCCTTTAGAAGTGCAATCCTGACATCCGGGTTTGTACATGTAATGCCTCCAACCTGTTGAACCCGACTCCTCAACCTCACCAACCATGGAATCTCGGAAACGCGTTGTGAAGGATTGCAATTCTTGGCAGGTTGCGTGCTGAAGCACATATGTGGCCAAGTGGCTCCCTTTTTCGCTCGCAGAGCCTGAAGATGTCTCAACAAGCGCAATAAGTTCAGCTAAGTCATGTGGGGGATTCTCTACTTCAAGGTCCCAGTGGGATATTTAGGATACCCAAAAAGGAACCGCAAAATTAGTGAACTGACCATGCGATGCTTGGACCGGGAGGTCAATCATGGGAGCGCAATGCTATAGCCGAAGACACGGCTTCACCCAAAAGCTGCGGAGATGCAAGGCAAGCAAATGACCAAATGCATGTCGAAAGCCCCTGGTATTCAACTGGTATTCCGGACAGAGGAGCAGGTGAAGCTTTGCTTCGACTCGGTGAAGCTTGGTGGAGTCCTGCCGATGCTCAAGAGCTTTCACAAGTGAGGTGGCTCGCTGCTCGCTTCGTTTCAAGTCCCTTCGGTAACACGACACTGCACTTCTGGCTTTGGAAATGATTGTAAATTCTCCAGTTAATTTGGTCAGGCCTCGGCTGACAACACAGAGGGCCCTGCCTGCACTTTGGCTGCGCGTGCCTGATCGACACAGCGTTGTAGCGCAATCCTTAGGATGTGGGGCCCACTCATTGCAGACACCACCAAGAAAACTCAGAGAAAATGCTTCAAAAAAGGCTGCGCAGCAACAGACAGGCGCGAACCTTGGAGGTTCAAAAGTTCCAGGTTCAAGGCAGCCATGGGTCATTCCAACTCCCAGGACGCCCTTTCTCGAGCTATGACTGGCGAAAGCATCCAGAGCAGTATCGAGGAATCCTGGCGCCGCTGCCTGGACCGGTGGAAGGAAGGGAGCCATGAGGTATCAATAGGTATCCATACCCCGAGTTTGCTGCTTTTGTTCAGCCTTGCACCTGAGAGACCAAGGGCAACCACTGCAACACAGCTTTATTTACCTTCGGTTCTGAAGCTGCTCGGTCTTCCAAATTCTTTCACCCCAGACTTGGCCTTCTGTTCATCCAGCTTCTGCTCAGCCAGCTTCAACACTCCTTCGCCTGCACGACGGTTTTGGCAGTCATGTATTGGGTGGGGTGAGCAGTGAGCTTTGAGCATGAACAAAGGCTCGTGCAGGCAGCAGCAAAAGAGGTACTGGCATATTTGGAGTCTGAAGCCGAGGCCTGCTACAGTAATGCATTGCCTAGCTGGTGCTGAATAGGAGGAAGCAGTCGTGTTCGGTTTCTTCTTGGCAGCTTCTGAGGTTCTGTACAGCTGTTCAGGGGCCGGCAAAAGGAGACCCTTGCCGGAACCTCCCGTGAAACTGCCCTCTGCAAAGAAGTTGGTCAGTCAATACTTAGCGCTTCTTGCCCCTCGGTTTGGCATGGAGTGGGCCACCCCCAGGCAACATGCGCAGCCTCTGAAGGACCGGTTCTGGACAGCATGGCACGTACGGACGCTCGGCCGGGAGATCCGGCAACAGCTGTGACATCGCAAGCTTTGAGTCTGCCGCTGTGTGTGCTGCATGGACACGGTGGGCAAGCGCAGTCACATCCTCGATGCCAATGACGCTCTTCACATAGAGCTCTGATAACGAACCCTTCAAGCCGATCTGGATTGCTCTGCGGCGAAGCATCTGCCGAGGGGCCTTGCCATCTCCCGACATCAGATCGCGCTCTGGATCCCACTGCACACGGCCCTTGGAGCCACCCCCGCCTGTTTTGCACTGGCAATGCTGCAGGAGCTCAGCGACCGAAGCATGCGAAAGCTTCACCTTCAGGATTCGTGTCTGGTTGTGCTTATGCCCATAGCCAGACCGATACAAGACCCAAGCGAAAGATGGCTTGATCCAAGTCATGCGAGTGGGGTTGAATCGAGGGCCACCAAACTGCTGGTGTTGAACTGCCCACTCTGCAATCTCATCATTGTAAGCCTGGTAAAAGTACACCCCTTCATCGTCCCACTGGCTACGGAAAACCTGAACACCGCTAGAACTTGACAGCGCATCCACTTCAGGATCGTGATCTGCCCGCAAGCTGTCTGGTGGACAACTGTCTTGCAACAGGGAGCCCGAGGCGGTAGACTCTTCATCTGCAGACTCGTCTGCCGAGTGGCTGCTAGTGGCAAGGACGTCATCCAAACGCGAGGGACTGCCCGTGGCTTGAACGCATGTCAGCGGCTTTGGGTCAGGCTCGGCGTGAGAAGCTTCGTCCATTGGGTGAGGGCAGCCTGCAAATATGATGGCTCTCTGTGCGGATCCCAGTGGCTCGGGCTCAATGGCTGAGAATTTAGAATTCATGCCCCAGGTTTTGTGTCCGATTGCAACTGACACCCTGTCACTTAATTATAGCAGAAGCTACAAGCTTGTGGAACAACCATGACCGAGACGAGGCTGCGAAACACCGATCTTGGCAAAACACGGCAAAGCTTGAGCGTTATCAACTTAAGGAGCACGGAGCTGTTCAGGCGCGCCGGGCACTGGCCTGCAGCATCCGCAAACGCATCTGGCGCCAGACCCAGTTCACGAGCCATGCTGAGGCGAGACTCCAGCTGCCTGTCTGCCACCATGCATGGGCTGTTTATGCGTTTGACCTTTGGGACATGGCAGGGTTAACGGCTTCTCAAGTCGCCGCACAAGTCGAGCACGGCAAGTTGAAACTGAGTTGAAGGCAGACTCGCCCACCACCCTCTACGTACACCATCCCGCCAAAACAGCCCGGGTATTGTTAATGCAGCAAACAACATGCCATGCCCAGAATTGGACATCTCCGTGCCTGATGCTTCCACTCTGCATGGACTCGAGCAGGCCAAGCGCAGCCCTGCTCTAGGGCATTTCAGTGGAACGGCAGCACGGTCACGGCAGGAGCAAGGATGCAGCTCCAAGGACCGCAGTTCTCGGCCTCTGGAGGGCCATGAGGTGCTCGAAGGCCTTCTGCATTGCCGCTAGCTCAGTGGATGCCACGGCACCTCAGCCGCCGTTCCAGCAACGTGATCTATGCAACCCATCCGTATAGCCCTGCCACGACCCTAGCCGGCTTCAACACCTTCATGATCAATACATCTGCATTGCCGCGCCATTGAACACAATAGCAGCACAAGTTGTCGTCCCAGAAGCCCTGTCTGGCTTCCTCCAGGATCTTTTCCAGCCTAAGGCATGGCTTCTCCCTCATCTTGTTTCGGCACGAAAACTCCGAGCACTCTGTTCGTGATGCAGCCTCTCAAGTTCACAAAGCGAATTTCATAAGAAAAACGCCATACAACGCTTAAAGCCCAGCAAATCGTCGAGCCGCTCAGCCATGTCGGCGTGTTGCGCGTTCGCCTTCTGGAGGAAGTCGGCGGCCATCTTTTGCCGGGCTTCGAAGGAGCCTACGCTGCAAGCTAATCAAAGCCAGGCTAAGCCATGAAAGGCAGGATCGTGCAGGGTTCAGCTACGCCTTCTGCTTTGTCCATCTCCGGCGCATCAGGGTCGCTGCCTGCGTCAGTACGCACACGGCCTACAAGCACACGGGTGTGACAAAGTTCCCCGGTTCCCACGCCGCATTCACGAGACGCAGGGCACGGACTGTCCAATCCCATTCTACTGCAACATCCAACCGAGTCAACTTTGGGGAGCAACTTGCCAGCTGCTTTGCCATTTAACACCTGAACAAGACAGGTGGAGCCTGACCAGCTTGGTGTCCGCCGAAGTATGCAAGCAGACACGTGGTATCTCGTGTTCACTTGGCCAAAGAAAGCAGCGCGAAAGCCCGTCGGCCTCTCGATAGTGGAGGTGCTGGCCTGGAGTGGAACTCGTCGGAGGCATCTACCTCTGTGACGACCTGTCGCTGGATCTATGTGCCGTAACTGTGCGAAACTGTTCTGACAGTTGACATGCGCCAATCTTGTGGGTGTTCTTGAAAGGGCGGTTAAGGTCTTGTTGCCAAGCCCAGCGGCCATGGGCTGCGCGGAGGCGCTGGAGTGGAACGGAACCACACGGTCGCCGGATGTGCCTGGCGCCAAGGTCGCCACAGCTGTCATTTGCAAGAATGAGTCGAGGCGCAAGCCCTGGCACCATGCAGTGCTGTGTGCCTTGGCAGCCGCCCCCATTTGTCGCGTTTGTTGGGCTCCTCTCGCGCAAAGATGCCACGCTTGTTTCCCAACAGCGGGCGCGAACATGCTAAGCACTCCGGATCGTCACACCTCTGTCACACCACCTGTCGACATGACACGTTGCCAGTGCCATCTTCCGCAGTCATTGGTCATCCGAACTGGTGTCGCTGGTGTCTGTCCTGTGCACGGTCTCGGGGTCCACCCAGTTCTGCCCGCTGCCCCTTGCGAAGCACGCACCAAATCCTTGCATGCTGCATGCACGATCAGTTCTGTGTCAAAGACGGGCAAGCTGAAAAATGGGCAGGCTACCCTCCTGTTCGTCATGTAGCGTGACGGTGGCGGTTCTGAGGAGTTCCTCTCGTGTCGTTCCCCAGCCAAGAAGCTTGCATCCATGTCCTGCAGCTCCATCTCAACGGTGGAATCCTTGCACGTGCCATGTGCCATGCCCCACTTCTTCTGCCCATTCACTCTTGCTCTGGGTTTCTGCCTAACGAACGCCTGACCGATCTCCTGTAGACCTCCTTCGCAACTGGCTCGAGCGCAAAAGACATACGTACACCGAAGATCCCCGTAGAAGCAAGCGCAGCAGTTATGGCAGGGTGATTGATTACAAATCAAACGTGTAGCATCAAATCAAATCCAGGTATCAAAGACAAGTCTAGAAAGGGTCAACAATAAATCAAAACCCCAATTCCACCAATACGTTTTTGTTTAGCTATTAAACAAGGAAGCCTCTAAGATATCGAGATGTTCATTGAATTTCCTCGCGTCAGGGGAGGAGGCTGGGTCGGGTGGGAAGTTCTCCATGTCTTCATGTGCTTCTCGATACTTCTTTCTGGCGGCAGCCTTTCTTTCTTGATGTCCTTCCTATGCTATCTAGTTCTCCGTATGTACACACGTATAGACAAATCTTATGACATCCAGTTCTCCGTATGTACACACGTATAGACGATTATTGATTTAATATATATACATATATATATATATATTGTCTTTGTGTCTGGCCTTTCCTTACCGCCTTCCTTCCTTTCCTTCCCGTCCTTCCTTCATTCCTAGGTCTCTTTCGGCTCCACTTCCTCTTTGCAGAATTGTGTTGCTGTCTAATCCTGCCTTGACTTTGGTTTGGTCCTAAATTCATACTCGTTTTTTAGCTTTTGATAGTCTGATAGCCACCTCTCTTGGCTACAGCGTTCTGGGCCATATGCAGCTAGGCAGCTAGGCCGGACTTGGCCGACTTGGCCGGGCTGGTGCTGCTGGATCCCACGTCCAAGATGCCCCAGAAAGGGGCCTCAGCCAATGGCATGTCTTGGACTGATGCCTGGTATGTCGGCAGTTGTGTCAATCGCGGGAAGGACCAGCTCACCGCCAGCTGCAAGATCAAGCACGCAGGACAACATGAAGCTCTTGTTCTGTCACATCTGCAAAATCCCGCAAGCAAATAAAAACCATGGAGCAACCGCTGCTGGCGCTGTGCGCATGGTTTGGTCAAGGAGCTTGGCTGGTGGTGCCACCAAGAAAAGTCAGCCCCATTCGATCACGTTCCTGGATAGCAGGGCTCGGGGCAAACTTCCATTGAACTGCGGAACATCCTGGAACCCTCCACTCCATAACCTCCAACAACCGGACAGCAAGGCCAAGCTTCTGAGGTCCGAAGCCAGCGCTTCCGCTCCCTAGCCGTCCAGAAAAGCAACTGCTCCGAGAGCATTCCCAGCTTGCCGGCGTCGAACCTGCAGGGTGGTCGCAAAAGCAGGCGCGCACGGTATGGAATGTTCGTGTGCTCTCATTCGGGGTCTTGTAGGTCTTCTTTATCGTCGCTTTGTGGGGGTATACTCTAAACAGGATCACTTTGAATATTTTGAGGTGTGGCCACAAAGGGAAGAGAGCACAGCTAACAATTGAGCGAGCTCACTTTGCTTTTGTTTGGGTTGCGGCCAAATACTCATACAACCTATACGAGTACAGGTCCTTCATAGTTTATCCAGTGCATCACGGGCACTGGCCGCGTTCGCGCTCCGCCTGCCAGATGCTGCTACTCTACTCTCGAGCGCAGTTGTCTGCACGGCTGTCTGCACTGTCATGAGTAGAGAACATGAACCTGCAAGGCACGCTTCTGCTTGAGGAGCTTCCGGGCTGCAGCCGCCATCAGCCAAGACCGCCGCAACACGTCTGCCTGGAAAGGGCTTGCCAGCTACTAGTAATTTAGTACGACTGCGCCGTTCAACCGCCATTTGGACAGCCAGACCCGAACATTTCCCACATCGATGCACAACAGCGGTTACTACAAGGTTGTTGCCCCCCGCAGCGCGACTGCCGCACCACGCTGCCTGTGCCAAACCTCCTGTGCCACCATAGAGTGCAGTCAGGAAGGCAGCGCCAAGCTGTTGGGGGTTTCGTCTGAGTGCAACCTCGCGTGCAAGATCACAGAGGGCATAAACATCCTGTTTTCGTCTACACAATGCTGGACCCTGGTTGTTGGTTACAGTTCTGCAACATTCCAATTCTGGCAAATGCCATGTTGCAGCTAACTACTTCCCGCACCTCCAGCGCCCTCAGCGCCGCCCTTGGTGCGTGAGCTGCAGCGGAGGCGGCAACTGCTGCAGCTTGCACTGCAGCAGAAAGGACCTCAGAGGGCATGTCACGATTGTGGTGCAGTTGTTGTCCAGTACTTGAAGAATCCTTACTGACTCTGTCTGTCCTCCCAATCTAAGCTGCACAGGCCAATGTGCCACAGCACACAGGTCCTGCATAAATCCTCTAGTCTCCGGTGTATCGAATTCGTTACACAATTCTCTCGGTGCAGAATGTTGGACGGTGGAACCAACAACGGGCACGCTTACCGTCCACGTTGCCTACAAGCGTGACCCATGCGAGAGCCGAAAACCAAAACATAGCGGACATAGCGTGGACGGAAAGTACACCGTCCGGGCAAAGCAGCCTCTTCGTCCAGTGGCGTGGATTCCTGGCAGGGCCACGACATGCCATCTGCCAAAGCACTTGACTCTTCTGGAGCACTACAAGTACCAGTCGGAATCCCTTCCCTTGTTAGCTTCGTTGGTGCTCCGCGCTTGCCCTGCGCTTGCAATCAGCGAGTGAGACTCGAAATCTGCCCGCATGTTAGCTATGCATCAAAGTACTGCCTGCAGTTACGTTTGCACGCAGAGGGCTGGCGTCTTCATTGGTGGGAGACCAGCACATATGCACTCCCATCCCCAGTTTCTCGGCAACATAAGTCGGTCGCACAACTTGGTGCTTCTCCACTAAATTTCAAGCAGGGACAGCGAGATGCTCAGTTTGCGTTGCTTCGCCTGAGCCCCTGAAGTGCAAATACCACTGCTGCCGACACCAGGAGCAACACTGAGGCTGTCCGGCACCATGTTGGCGATAGGCCCCAGGAGACCCACGCAGCCTCCGGCCTTTGCCACGGACTTGCAATCGCAAGCTTGGCTTTGTCAGAACTGGCAGGACTGACGACGACAAGTAGTAGGGCTTAGTAGGTATGAAGCAGGACTCAAAGGAAGATCGGGGTCCTTGCACACAACTCCCCCCCCCTCAGGAAAAGGATCCAACCAAGGACAAGCAGGCGCCTGTATCGAAGCAAGCTTCCGGCCGACAGCCTGAAAGAGATCGCCTCGGACGGTGCAGTCTGCCAGGGTACTCTACACATGTCTTCAGTTGTCAATAACTCTCAGCCGTGCTGTCGTTCCCAACTTTTCATACTGAACCAGCGCAGACCGGCATGAAACTGGTGACAAGTTGCCGCTGGCGGCTGGAAGATGCCTGCCGTAAAGCACAGCTCTGCGTAACAAGAGGTCTAAGCTCGGGAAGAACTTTCAAGATGCAGAGGCTCTGGCCACAGCCTCGGTTGGAACTGCTGCTGCTGTGAAGGATCCAGAGCCGGCAAAGCGACCGGTGGGGACCAGCCTCAGCCATAAGGGACATCGAACCCATGGGCTGGTGTGACATCGGGTCCGTGGGCTGGTGAGTAGTCGCACAAATGCGCACATGCGTTATGCCGATGGGCGCTTGCAACAAAGCTAACGCCTAAGGTGGGGGCGAGTTTGCCCGAGCTGTGTTGGAAGAACAACAGTACCCTCGCTGTCCTGCAAGCACAGTACTGTTGGCGGCTCAAACTCTGAAGCTGGGACATCCTCATGCATCGTCATGCCCTTCTAAACCAGCACATCCTTCCTGTGTTTATTGGTAATGTCAGAGTTTCAGATCTTCAACAAGTGGTTGAGGGTGGCAAGCCCGTAGTCCGCCACATGTCTGTAAGTTTTGCCTGCGCAAACATCGATTTGTATACATGCATATGATACTTATACATGTGCGGCGCTTAGCTCCGATGCTTCTCCTGACCAGCTGCCAAGCCTGAGTCATCGGGAGGTGCGCTCCACTCCACGCCACCTGATTCTGGCCATAAGGCAACCGACTTCTTGCACAACTCTGCCCTAATCACCTATCTGATCCAGCGCCGAACGACGTAATGCCTTCACAAGTATACAAGTGCATGGACTTCCGCACGCTGTTGCCCCCCCCCCCGCTCCTCCCCTCCCCCGCACCCAAAGTCGGCCCTCACGGCTTGACACCTATAAGCCACACGACAAGCAGCGTAGGCAACGCGCTAGCCGCAATACTTGAGTTCGGCTTGAGGTAAGTTCAGTTGCTAAGAGTTCCCTGGAGTCTCCATATAAATGCGAGTGGGAGCTGCAAAGAATGCGCCACAGCGAGTCCATTCGATCCTCTTCGCTGGGCGCGTTGGAGACAGCTGCAGGGCTTCTTCTCCAGAGCCATCCTGGAAAGAACTTGCTTGCGATAAGGCACACTCTTGCACCTGAGAGCCGCACCTTATGCACCACACACTGGGAGGAGCAACAGAAACTCAAAGCTCGGAGCTTAAACGTCTCCCTCAATACTACAACAACATCTTTGGTCATGTGCCCATCGCGACACGAACGTTGCACTGGTGGTGGTGATTGCAGTGGAAACAAGTTAAAGCCTTCTGCAGGGCATCAGCAACTGCAGAACCGCAATCTTAGAAAGCCGAAGCTGACAGTCTACGAGTATACACCATGGTAGGGTGGGCTTCAGCACGCCCTGCGCCATTAAAGCAACCAAGCCATGCGCACCGAGCCGATCCTCTACCTGCCACTTGTCGCTCCCACCAACGCAGCCTGAGCAGCCAATGCTCGTCGAGCAACAGGAACTAAAGCTAGCGAGTACGCGAGTTTTTGTTCAAATCTCAAAGTCAAAGAATTCGACTTCTGCTTGACAAGGACCAGCGATGTTCGGATCACGAGCTGTACTTTTGTCCGAAGGGCTCATCATTTTGCTGCACCCAGCTGCTTCCCAAACGCCTCCTCCGCAAGCATCAAATCAACAAAGCTAATTAAGAAGGTGAACGGCGGCTCCTGCATGGTGTTCGCAGTTTGGTGTCACTCCGCCTTGTCAGAAGTCCGCCTGCACCTCTTACCAGATTCTTGGCGCAAGGAGGTGCTGAGGCCAAACTTCGACAATTCGACACAGCAGAGACAATCAGCCCTTGCCTGCCCCAGCTGGCTTGCGGGGGAGCGGAGGCCAAATCTGATGCGAAATGAACTCCACCTACCAGGGACTCTTCTGCATTCCAGATAGCAGGAGGTTTGCTGCTCCAGAGCAGACATGCGGACCGAGCACAAAAAAACCCAACACGACCCGGCTTCCGCAGTGCCTGGACATCGTTGGATGAAGGCCGAGCTGACCTGGGCCAGTGAAGCACCTTGGGAGGACGGGAAATTGCAAACAGAAGCTGGCAGCGCAGTCAGAAAGACTTGGCAGCGATGGAGCTAACAGAAGACAAGGGGACCTCCCATGCGGACGCCCAGACCGTAGCTACAGGATCTGCTTGAATCGAGCTTGAATCGAGCAGGAGGGCTTTTGCCGTTGCAATCCAGGTGCCACCTCCGCCTTCGCAGTGATGTTGACCCGGGCCTGCTCTGGATTCTGGATCAACTGGCATTTAGCTAGGCGACACACGAAACGTAAAAAACCTTCCTGCCCAGCTAGTCGAGCTTGATGATCCGCTGCATGGCGGGAATCGGAAGGTCAACGGAATCTACCACGCTCTACAGCACTCGACGCTGCACCCTTCTTTAATCTCAACGTCAGTAACATCTCGAAGTGTGCATGACTTATGCCTGTCGGGTGGCTTGCGCACCAACAAGGTCTTCACTAGATCCACCAAAAGAGGCATGGGTGTTGATGACCGCATTTGCGGAAAAGGATTGGCACAGGCCGGAAAAGCTCTTTCTAGCGAGATATAAGACGAGACTGCGAGTTTATATGATGTAGCTTGAGTCTCGCCTGCTTCTCTGGTAGAACTTCACGTCCTGCAGCTGCCCAGTGGCCGCTGATCCGGATAAGGCCCTGCTGTGAAACTGCGAACCTCACCGGGGAAACTGCAGAATATCTCAAGTTTTGCTTGCTGGGATCTTGCGCTGAAATCGAGCAATGCTGACATAATGAGGTTTGACCCTACAAAAAACACCAATGACCGTGGCTTGGATGGCTGCAAAAGGGAGGCAACTGCAAGAACATTAAGGGTCCGGACGTTGTAAAGGAAAAGGAATTTCCTCAAGGCCTGACCAAGCGACAGCATTCGCAAAGTCTGCGGTGCGTCCCGGGACTGCCAGGCCTCGCCACAACTCAATAAGGCCAGTCAATCGGCGGAAAGTCAGCACTGCCACGACAGCCGAATGATTTGTCACCCTCCGCGCCTGCGGCTGTAGGCTTGCACGCGCCCGAACTGTGGCAGGGTCGAACGGCGGAAAGGCGCCACCTTGGACACACTCACCAGGGCTTTGGACTTGGCCGGCAACATCAACGAGACGTGGATGGGGGCAAGCTCCCATCCCGCGGCCACTCCGCCAAGCTATGGTGCAGCTTTGCGGCTCGCTGTAGCACCAGCACTGGCTGCAGCCTCACTCCTTGGGGTATCCAGGAACATGGCACTGGGAAAAACGACTCAACAATGCGATTGAAAGGTCACGGTGCGAGAACATCCCGACTTTGTGAACCCGGTCATCACCCCGAATAGAACATGGGCTGTGCCATGTACCTGACAAGGCTTGCCGGAACTTGGCTCTGGTGTGGAACGCATGGGGGGACCTGTGCAACACGCCGAGCAGCTCTTTGGGCAGGCCGGGCGACTGCAAAAACACCTTAGCTTGCATGAAGGTATATTTTCGACCTAACCACCTGCAGGCAAGTCTGTACACTACTTGCCCAGGCCAGTACTGGTGCTTGCGATGGAGGAAACGAGCACCCTTGCCAGTTTGCGAGTGCCAAGAGGCTATCCAAGGGGTGCTAAGGCTTGTAATATTGTTTGATTGTGTATCCTCATTCCTCCAGCCATGAAGACAAACATGACCCACTCTCGAGCAGAAATTTCCCAGAGGCGCATGGAGACGCTGCTGGCGAGGACCCGACTCCTGCAAGGACATGTGTCAGCGCAGAAGCGTGAAGGCCATTGCAGCGCTGCGAATCAGAGACTTTGGGGTCTCGTGGCATCCCAGCCCTACACTGCACGTAGTCAGACTGCATGGTCTTGGTGAGCGACGGCCTCTTCCTTTATTAAGCAAGTCCTCATCCTCATTCCGCAGCTCTTCCTGCTCTTCCTCCACCTCCTTGGGGCTCTGGCTCGTCCTTGGAAGATGAGGCTTCCGACTTGATTGAATGCCCAAGCATCGCAATAACAGTAACATCACCAGAAAGCTGAATCCTTGAAGACACACCGAATATAACGCCCGCTGCTCACATCTGTTCCTCGCCCAGGAGTTGACTCCCGGGATAAGGCCCCGGCTCCGGCTGAGGATCTGCCGGCTGTGCCTGCGTGGCCTCGTTTGCGTCAGGTTCTGCAGCAGGCTCCTCTGCAGCCTTTGCTGTGCGGGTCTCCAAGACACCTTAAGATAAGGGAACCGTTTGAGTCGTTTGGGTCGTTTGTACAGTCATACGTATAAACTTTCCAGGCAGGGCGCGCTCTCACAAGTACATTCGCCAGAACCGATGCCCTCGAGGATGTCACCAACCGCCCCTGCAGGAGGGCATTCTTGTTCGTCACTCTAAGGACTCTAAGGTTGGGGAGGCGTTTCAGACTTCACTCCCATGCTGCCTGTGGCCTATGTGCTGGGACCCAGGAAGCCGGAACCTGAACCGAACCACAAGTCATCGAGCCTGATAGCGACAAGGCTTGTGCCCAGCGTGCCGCTTGAGTCCGGGCCGCGTGCTGAAGCCACAGCTGAAGCTTCCTTAGTCCATGGGAACACAAGCCACAAAATGTGTGACACAGTGCGGGGGTTTTGTCATGATCACTCCACGACCGAACAGTATCGAAAGGAATATGATCGCAAGACATCCGTCGAACTGGAAAGCTCAGGTTATCAGGATCCCTGAAGATCGAATACAAGATGCCGGGCTTGAAGCGTACCTAGGCAGGCAGTGGCAAGCAGATGGATGTGGAGACTCTGACCTGACCTGGTGCTCAGCATATTACGAAGCACGTGCCGGGTTTGTGGCAAACCAAGTCTTTTGGGGAGTCCTTTTCAGGAGCCTCGTCAAAGGTGTCCCCAGCGGTACCGTAGTTGTCCCCCAAAAATAACACCCTGCCTTGGAACAGAATTGGGCCTCCATGAGTCAAGCCGAATATGACGAATACATGTGCGCAGCGAAATAGAGAGGCAAGCATCAACTGAGACTCAACTTCTTGCGCCATTGTCTGACTTTTGGAAAAACAAATCCAAAGGAGAGGCGTCGAAGATGTCGAAGCTTGATACGCTTACAATTTGAGTCCTGACTACTGCTCCAGTTCCCACGTGTTGTGCGGCCTACCTCGTGGCACAGCTGCGGAACTCAAGTCAAGAGGCAATGTTGTCGCAAATGCTCGCAAACCACATTCCGCGCCTCCGACGCGCAGCGTTGTGCAATCAGGTCCTGGGAAGTGACGCTCCAGGGCGGCAATTGGCAACGTAGCCAGATACTGATACCCGCTACTAGCATGCGTTGGCCGCCCCTACTGCAGACCAAAGGTGAACTTCACAACGAGGACAAGCATTGCCGTGATCTATCCAAACCTACAAGCAATAAATACACAGGCGGCCTTAGCTTCGCACGCCCATCAGTATATCAATGCATCAAGTGTGCCTCCTCTGCAACCTCTCGCAACGCCATCAGCAAAGCTCCGTGGAAAAGCCTGATGGTTTGCCAGTCGCGGGCAACACAACAGCGGCCAGCAGGGCGAAGTGGCGACGGGCAAAAACAACAAAAATGACAGCTTCAAGCTCAACGATGCCCTTGCTCGGCGACTGTCTGCACAGATCCGAACAGGAAAATTCTACTGTTCAACCATTTCACCACCGAGGAAAGCGTCTTCCTGCAACTTGGGTGCCCGGAAGAGGCGGCTTGTCTCCGGCGAAGGCAGGACAGGGCTCCTTCCATCAGATTGAGTGAATGGCATCCTCTCCTGCTTTTCACGCAAAGATTCATGGAGGGCCTCGGGGCTAATACGCATGCTGGACATGTCCCAGGACTGAAAACGGACTGGCCAGACGAGACTCATCCTGAACTGTGCAACACCAACACTGCGGAATGCTCGAAATCTTGACTCAGTCACTTCAGAATCTTCAGAGCATGTGTTTTTGTTGTGTAACACTTCTCCACAGAACTCTAGATCACTGAAGCGCCTGGCTGACGGGAGGCCAGCAGCGCCTGGAGATAGTCGGTCGCATCTCGAGCTCCCTAAACCAGAGAAAGAGAGCGAGAGAGAAAGAACGAAAGAAAGAAAGAACAAACGAAAGAAAGCAAGAACGAAAGAAAGAATGAATGAAAGAAAGAAAGAAAGAGGGAGGGGGGAGGGGGGGCGGGGTGCTTATTCGGCGTCAGTCTCTTAACCCACCCGTCTGTAAGGAGTCTCCCTCTGCTTGAAATTATATATATATATATATGTGTGTGTGTGTATGTATGTATACACGTGTATGTATATGTACATATATATATATATGTATATGTCTTTCTCTCTATCTACACATATGCCTAATTTCCTTGAAACTCCCGGGGACCTACCTGAGCCAGACGGATGCGCCGATTCCGTGCTGCCCTGGCAGCGACCAGCCTTGGCAGTGCATGATGGACAAGTTCGTTGATGAAGCAACGTGTGCGGCATGTGAAACCGAGATGCAAGTTCTGCTCACTTTGCCGGCCACCGGTATCAACATGCAAACTTCAATGCCCGCTAAAGCCCACTCTTGGTGACTTAATGCTTGTGCTGGTCCAAGCCGCTTCCCCCGCAAGCGGCCAGGTAGCAGCCCGCTCCTCGACGGAAGGGCGGAGAACAGAATTAATTCAAGTCTTTTCTCTGAGGGCTTGGCAGATTTGGGGGAGCAACTCTACGCCCAGGGGAACGATTAGCTTTTAAAGCATTGAGGGTGCGCTCCTGACCCATTCCAGCTGCAGGAGCTCACGACAGGCCGAGACAACGCGTTCGACATCTCCTCTGAGCCCAGGCCTGGGAGTTGCCGGAGTTTTGTAGGGCAAATGCAGGATTCAAGCGCAGCTTCGGGGTAATCTTACGCATGATGTGGCAAAGTGTGCATCCTCTGTCCATGCATTGACTGCTGCCTCTCAGGGATACACACGTTTATCCTCAGCTCCCAGCAAGCACTCCTCATCCATGGGATCACTTGCTTCGCTTGCTGCAGACCTTCGCAGCACACAGGGTCTAGGAGCCCCCTGGCATCCGGATGCTTCGCACCTCGCTGGTAATGGCAGCAGGGTCAGCTTCTCGTGGCGTTGCGAAGCAGCGGCCTTCACAAAGGGTGGGCCTGACCATCAGAGAATGATCAGCATGGAGTTTGAAGGGAATGCTGCGCTTTAAGAAGGTTCGTCCAGGCATCATGTACGAGGACATGCGAACCCTTAGTCGCATGGTCCAGAGACGCCTTCTGAGTTCATGCTGCAGGTGCCTAACGTCCGGAGCCCGGAAGCATGATGGAGGGGAATGGAGTCATCAGAGGTCACGGTGGGAAGAAGTGGTTTGTGCATCCGGCCTGCATGCCAAGGGCGTATGCCTAGGGCATCTGCCTGCTCTTCGCTCCGCAACCTTCCACATGTCGTTAGCATTGATGCGACTGTTCTGCGATGGCTATTGGGGACTTGCTGCAGAAGCACGAGTGCCGACCCAAGTTCCAAACAGCAAAACCACAGCAATGCCACAGAGGCTGATATAGGCTGACTGCTGAAGATCGAAGCAGTGTGCCTGGGATAGGTCTTGAGCTGAGCGCGAGTGTGACTCTGCACCACCCTTGAAGGCAAGGCATCCTCACACGCAGCGACAAGTTACAGAACATGGATGTGGCTGGACAGTTGATTGCCTCCTGCACCTGCACCCCCAAGCACTTCTTATCCAACCAACTGTCCTGCAGCAGCTCGCTGCACGCTACGACCTCAACGTCAAGCGGACGAGACCCTGGGTTGGTTGTGCGGGGCCCATGTCAGGCTAAATCTGAGGGATGGTGACAGTTGAGATAGCCGAGCTTGATTTACTTCAGGCGTATCGTGCAGGTGTGCACTCCGACGTGATGGAAGTACGGTGAAGTTGGGGGGAGGGGGGTGGGGTAGGCCCAATTCACGTTCACCACTGCCAAGGGAAAAGGTCTGCCATCGGATACCAGTGTTGCGCAAATGCAAAGCAGGCTGAGTCCGAAACAAGCCCATGCCGCCTTCGAAAGGATTCCAGGCCCTGCCGCTCGTGACAAGGTTTGGCTTGAAGAAGAGCCCATTGATATGTCTGCAGTCGCCCCGCACGCCCACACGGCTTACAGCATGTTCTGCTGAATTTACCTTGATCCGCCCTGTGGCCCAAAGCACTGTTCGTCCAAGCAGCTTGGACTTGAGAAATACCCGCACGCAGCAGTGCAAGCACGGCTCCTTCAGCAGCTTGCTTCAGGCTGGGCTTCGCGACATGACATGAGATTGGACAGCTGAAAGTCTTGATCCTCTTTGACGATCTTTCGGCATCACGTCGACTCATTTTTGACGACATGCTTTGACATTCTTTGCGACGGCATCACAAGCATCTGTCACGTAGGCTGGGCTTATCCCACCAGTACACGAAAGCTCGCCACTGGCACGTTGAAACTGGCATCGTCCTGCTCAGACCTACTCGTAAACCAAATGGCGGAGAGCTGCCCTGAACATCCCCGAACTCCCCCGAATCATCCGAATGATAGGTTCTTGGAGATGCCTGTGGCCAGAAGGCCCACAATGAGCCGCTCGCGGGGATCGTGGGCCAGCGCCAGGAAGTCGACCATCAGCAGCAAGAGCAAGGTCACCTGTGCATACCACTCTAAAGCTTCTAAAGACTAACTACTTTTCTTAATTAAGCAAAGGTTGGAATGGCAATATTGACAGCGGTCCAAGTGTTGGCTTGTTGGGTTTGTCCCATCCTCCTAGCAGCGCACAAGTCATGAGGCACTAGTCCGCCGGCCCACTGTTTTCAGAGTGGGGGCGTTCGGGAAGACTTGGCGAAGGACATGTGCTTGCCCCCGAATCAACTACAGGACCCATGCACGCCCAGAATGGCCAGACTCATAAGTGCGGAGCTGGGGGACCAAATGGCCCACAGCCGCCATCCATCCGGAGACATGCAAGACGATTCCGGTATCCTTCCAGCCCAGCACAAGCGCTGCGCAGACGTGTAGGCGGATTGGCTCCATGACGTGCAGTCCTCCAAAGCGTGCTGCATAAGCGCATCTGCTTCGTCGGCAGAAGTGCCGCCTCCGAAACACGCAGCACGAGCCTACGTCTACGTGTAGTAGTCTTTTGGCCAAGAGGAGCAGGTCGAAAAAATTGTCTTGAAGCAAAGAGGTACCGCGCAACTTGTTGATTTGCAATGAACTGTGCAAATGCCGCAGCAGGTTTCGGGCCCCAAGTTCATCATGCGAGCAAGCCACCATCATTGCCAGCTGCGCAAAGAATACCTAAGTGGAGCTCCAGCCATGAAGCGAGTGCCATGGTAAGCAATATATGTCCTATACTGCAGCTGCCGCATGTTGCCGGAAGACGTTCACCAAGTGTTGGTGGGTTCGGGAAACTTGTCTCAGCACAGGCCGACGTGGTTGGTGCAGCACTAGTTGCGTTCGTTCAGATACAGAGATGCGCGGGCTGGCAGCCCGCCAAAGGGCAGCAGCAGCCAGGCAAGGGAGAGGTTGTGCACCGTCGCCCGCGCCACTGTCATCCTTTGGTCTCAGTCTCAGACTTCTCTTCATTGAATACCATGGCCCTTTCTCTCTGTTTTGGGAGCTGCAATGTGGTTCTGCGTGGGTTTAGAGCTAGGCAGCTCCGGAAAACAATGATTTCTCAACACGAACTAACGAGGCATTGCGACAACACCTTCAACGGCTCCAGGTTTCAATTGTGAGACCCGCAGCGGCCCGTGGACAAGATCAGTCCAAGTCTCCAGCTCACGCAGTCCGAGGTGAATGCGGTGGTCTTGGTGTCATCTGGAAGGGCTGGTAAGTACCACTCCAGCCTTCGACCCACCTCGGGACTTTCGAATTGCCACAAGTCATTGTGTTCCAAGCGTGGCTATCAGGAAAGGATTAGAATCTGTGTTTGTATGGTATTACTGCGGAAATGATGGCAGCGCACTCATGTTGCTTATGTCAGGAGGGCTTCTAGTCGCGGAAGGATTGTAAAAATTGAGATGCATAGGCTATCGATCAACTAGATTCTGTTCTTTACATTGTGGGGCTTTCGGCGACGAAGCTTTCGGTGACGAGGATTTCGGTGACGAAGCTTCGGATGACGCATCGGCGGGAACTATGTTCATCTCTGCTCTCTGCGCACATGGGCGCATGAAAGTTAAATGTTCCTAGTTTGCTTGCTCTCGCCTACGGGCTCTTCCAATGTGTGCGGTTCGGGGATAAGTTCGGGGATTGTTCAAAGATCAGCTGACGGAGAGGATAATCAGCGTTTGTTCTCAGAATATGTCTGGGTATTCTGCACTGTTGCAATAACCAAGCGTGCGAGAATCTCACCAGGGTACCTGATAAAGCAAAATTGCTTGTTGTCCAAACTACTTGACATCGACACGATCATGGTTAAGCTCGGAACGCCGCTAGTCTAGCTATCAGTTTGTCGAACCATGCTTGCATAGGGAGGAGGGTATCCTCCAGGCAAAGCGCAAACAAGCGCTGTGGATTGTCTACTTGGTTCTGTGAAAGGTCCTGCGCTGCTGTCTACAAATGTGCCTGGCCGTTACGTGCTGTTCGTGCGGCAATCGCTCCGGCAATATGGCATTGAAATCTCCGAGGATGCCTCTCTCTCTCTCTCACAGGCAAGGCAGCTCCAAGCTCCGTCTCGCAGAGACGCCTTCGGTGGCCACCGTAAGGCACACTGTGGCAAACACACGGAAGCGGGATACAGTTGCTGACTTCCAAATCGCGATTTCCCGCGACCTGGGGACGAAGATGTTCTGACAAGAATGCGCTCTTCCGCCGAAGCGGGAATTTCAAGCACTCACCTCCAACCACCTCTGCAGCAATGCCTCCCATCGCCGGCGGTCCTGTGCGACTGTCTTCCAGTCTTCCTTCAACTCCTGGGTCCTGTTATCTCATGTCTCGCCTGCCGAACATCACTCGCGTACTACATTGGCGTATCAAGGGCCCGATTCAAAGGCCAACAAAGCGACGGTTCTTTACTTCGGAGCACACTGGACTCATTCGGAACACCACCAAGAATGCGCCCTAGAACGGATGCACAACGAGAACCGCGAGGAAAGCACATGCCTAAAACATTTTCAAACGATGCAAGAGCACCATGTGGATCGATTTGGGCCACGGAATGAGCACAGCACCTAGGCGAGAGCGTGAGTTGCCCCACGTCGGGCGATGTGAAGCCTTGGCGAAGCCTTGGTGTAGTCAATGAAAACCGCGACACCCTCACCCGCAGTCGTGCCCGTGCAGAACCTCTGCGGGCGCCGCGCTGCCACCTCAACCTTACCCCTTAATGTTGGAACCCTGTACAACCTGTCCAAACCCAAAAGCAGAAGCGCCCACGTGAGACTTCGATTTGGCCTGGAATGCGTAACTCATCTTCTGGTGCCAGAAACCTCAGCGATGGCAAAAAAATCCACGGCAACAAAGATCTCCGGTTGAGCATTGACGAATCCCTCGAACAAGTTTGCATGCCAAGCCTGCAGAGACTGCCGCAAGGCGTTGCTGTGACTATTGCATTGTCTTGAAGCCGCAGTTAAGGACGACAGCAAGGAGCCTTGAGCCAGTCTTGCGTCTTGTTCAACATGTCAGAACCACTACAGGATCAGTAGTTACAAAGAGCGTTCAGCTTCACCATGAAAGATGGCGAATCCTGTGACCCGCCGTGAGAAGGTAAGCACAAAAGGTCGGACCTTTGTTCGGATCAAGTGGCCCATAGATGCAGCGATGCCGAGGCCAGGTCGGAGGAGCGAAAGACTTGGCCAATGCGTCAAAAGGCGGGGGCTTAGGGTCCATGAGAGCAAGAGCTCAGCCCCACGGCATCGGGGGTCCAGCGAGGGTATTTGAGTTTTTGTCATGACAGATTGGGTCGGCCGCGCTACTTAAGCAAACAGAACCATTTAACACCAAACGAAACATGCCATTGAAAGCAACAAAACGAAGCAACAAATAATACAAGCAATGCATATCCCGCTAATCAATAGCACGCAAATACGGAGCAACAACAGCACGAATACACAAATAAGGCAAATAACGACACAGTTATAGCAATCCAAAATCAACTAGAACTACGATTCTTCTCTTTTTGAACCCGCGCTGTGCTAAAAACCGAAATGACAACAAAAACACAACCTTTCAAATCCCGACTGAAATAGCGCACATGCGCAGAAGTACTTTGTGAGCCCGAAAGGACAATGCCAATTGCCAATTGCGGGGGCCCTTAGGATAGGGCGGGAGAGCAAGCAGCAAGTTCAGCTTGAACGTTGCCAAGATATGGTAATGTCCAAGGGCTCAGCGGCCGGATTGGCTACGCATAGCTATGCAGCATATTCCCTAGGTCAGGCCTCAAGGTTTCGGTCGCCATGACATCCACTGGTAGGAATTCGTGCCTGCCATGAACAGGCTGGAACAACCAGTTTTGCTGCTTCCTTGTGCGCCATGGCCCAGCCTATAATCGGACATGGACTGCGGTGCTGCAGCAAATCGAGTCATCCTCACGTCCGGCTTGTACAGGGATGTCGCCCAGCCTGCAGGAGGAACACAGCACCCGCACCCCTTGCCTGGCCAGGCGAATGACTCTGTCAATTCTGACATAGACTTGGCTCTGAACTGTTTAACTAAGCCGTTAGCAATCCAGATTCCATCAGCCAAGCAACGACCAGCCCTGAAGCGAAAGACTAGGCCTAGGTTCCCTGACCCTAGCTGCTTGCCATGCACCCAGGGGGCGAGCAGGCAGCAGGCCATGAAATCGGTACACGTAGCCGCCCAAAATGCCAAGAGCGAAGAAGATGGAAACGCCGGCAGCCTTATATTTCCGTAAATCTTTCACACATGTTGTCGGCGCAGCAGGGCAGACTGCGTGACACTCCACGGGGCAGCTCCAAGAAAAGCAAGCTGGACCACAATAATACTTAGAGTTCCGCGCACATCCACAATGCAGGCGCTAGATTCGAAGAACACCAAGGCGGTTCCCGTCCAGCGAGCCATCTCATGCCACACATTCGGGGCCGTCCTGATGAGGAACGAGCTGGTCGACGCTCGGGCGACACGGTCACAGCAGTCGAAGCGTTGACAGCAGTTGCCACTGCGCGTTGCAAGCCAAGTTTCTCAGACGATTCCGCGCTGCGGGTACAGTGCAGCTCGGGCCAAAAATCCTTGCATGCTGGGAAAGAGGATAACTGACGCTGCTTGTATGGGGCACTGGAAATAAGGCCGCACAAAGGTGACTTCAAACAAAGGTCATTGGCAAGCTCCAGCTGGAAGGACATGCCGGCCATGATCAAGGCGTGCAAGACCAGAATGAGCAGCTGCTCAGAAACCTTGCCAGGGGTTGCGCAAGACTTTGGTCCTCAGGCTCCGGGCAGGTGGGGGCTCAGGGTGTATACCGACCATGCTACCACCAGAAGCCCGCGCTGAAAGCGCCTAGCTAATTAATTCCCTAACCTTCCGGCAGAATGGTGTTTACAGCATCAAGGCACTAGAACTTTCATGCAGAAAAACACCAGTGGCGCCTGGCCCGTAGCTGCAACCACGGCAAAGCGGAGAGGAGATCCGACAAAGCCTCAGCATGCCCCCACATCGAAAGTCTTTGTTCTTGTTCGGGGACAAGAAACCTAAGAAACCGAAGCCGGCCAGTAACCCATCGCCTTCATGAAGCTGGTCCAGCTGGTAGTCACTGCGACACCCAAGGTGACAAGATCGGAAAACAAGCTAAGAAGGCTGGTCCGATGAAGTGGTGAAGTCTGGTGAAGTCTGATGGCCCAGGTCCAGCCAAAAGGCCCATGCTGCGCAGTCTCAGCGTCTCCAGGGCCAGGGACAGGAAGGTGAAGGCATCCTCATGGATTCGTAGGCCACATGTGGGACACATGGCTAAGTCTTTGATGACATTCGGCAGAATTTCGCACTCTAAGGCTGCGACAAACACAGTCAGGAGCAGCACAGCGCAAGCAGATCCCAATGCCTCTGGCAAACCAAGCCGTCAGAGTCTTTACTGTAACTACGACGCAGTGTCGGAACATCCTGCATCAACATGCACTGATCCTGGGAAACCTTTCTGCTGCCAAACCTTGCCCCGAACCTCCGGCTTTGAGTGCACTGAGCGCAAGTTGGCCAGGCGAAACCTCTGATCCCTTAAGCTTGTAAAGACCTAGCTGAATCCTGAAACCCTTAAAAAACCCAGTCACCATTGAAGCAGCAGCGATGCGACGAAGGCCCGGTGAGGTCAACATTAGGGCCCGGTGGACCTGATCGAAGCTACAGGCTTTCGGGGCTCGAGGGGTGATAGGGTTCCCAACTCCTTGTTGCAGCCCAGCTAAGCTTTGAAACTCAGCCCCGGCGATCCCCAAAATCACCCAAACATTTGTCTGCAGACAACTTTTCGTCACACAGCACTTAAAACACTGGAAGGTTCTTGGCTGGGAGCCGATAATCCTCAGGGTGCGTGAGTCGCCATCGGTTTCAAGGGCTCGGGATGTGTACCGAAACTTACAATGTAAAGCCGAAGGCAGCAGTCACTAACCACCGGCAGCATCTCCTTAAGCTCCCTAAGCCCTGCAAGGCCTAAATGTCAACCTGAGGCATCAGCCAACACGTCAACCTGGAGCATCTTCCGTGCCCAATCCACCGCAGCACTCACGACATCACCTCGTGGAGAACTTCATCCTATTTTCAGCTGTTCTGGCTTGAGCTTGAAACATAATCGACAAAATATCCGTGTCATCTGAATCATTGACCGAAGCTTTATGCAACGTAAAGCCATTGAAAAAACGACCAACAGAGACAGAGCTTGACTGGCATATTCAACTTGCTGGTAAAGATTCGGCGTTCTAAGTCTTATGGCTAGAATTACATCCGTTCAATGAAGGACTTATGTAGATGATCTTGAAAGCCGCCAAGCCGCTGCAGAAACTGCAACGAGACGAAAGAGCCTCGAAGCACCGGGACTGCGTGACTATGCAGCAACGAACTCAGGAACGCGACGCGGTAGCTCAAAGACAAAATTGCACACGGTCCGCGATTCTGGGATGTCGCCGATCGCGAATTCTGCCTGAAACGCTGCTCAGACATGGGGCCTGCGGCAAATCATCCGAAACACGGTGGGAGAATGCCGTGGCATTGCTGATGATGAGCGACGTGCCACGCCCCAAAATACTGCCTCGAACGCGAGAGTCACCCATAAGGCTCTCACTACTCATGACTGTACAATATACTGTACAAGTATGTGGACCTGCACTCTCGTGCTACGCGAGTTACCACAGATCAGTCCGCAAGAATGTACACCATTGTGGGCGCTTCTCAGGAGAGAAAAAGAAAGGATCAGCGGCCAAACAGTATACATGTGCTTCAGAAACATGCGTCTTGTGTACCTGACAGCTCTTTCACCATGTTCTACAGGCTGCTCGCCATGTAGATGCTGGCGGTTTCGGCAGGTCTTTACCACTGCAAAACTACCATAACACTCCATACGCAAATCCCGACCTCGCTGCCGGCAAAAACAGGCGGCAACAATGCTTTGTGAATCCCGACTCTCAGCAATCGGTCATTGAACTGTGTGTTGAACAAGCAGCACATATGAGATTTGCTCAGCCTGCTTTGTTGCAAGTACTCCGTGCGCACCGATTGATGTGCAGAACAAGGAGCAGTGGGAGACAAGAGATCACTTGTAGGCTAATCTCAGTAGGGGAAAGTCAGAATCTGTCCTTGCCTATCTATGCCAAGATGCAGGGCTGCTGCCTCTCGATAACGAAGAAGTCAAAGCCAGGATTCCGCATCCAGCGGCACAGATCCTCGTCCTGGCCATAGAAAACCTCCTGAGCTCCCAAGGCATCACACCCAGCCAAGCCCGTCATCAGCTTCCCACAACTTCATCCCAGGTTACTAAGAGCTTGCAGCCGCTACAACTCAGGTATTGAAGGCAAGTCAACAACGAGCTCATCTCTTTTCTCTGCGGAGGTTCGGTGTAGGACGCCTCCTCAAGTCCATCCTGTGCAACTGCCAAGCATGCACATCGAGTCATTGCCATTCAATGCGTTGTGGGCCGTCCTGCGGGTAGCAACTGCGAAGCCCGGCGGCGTTCGGCGGGCCCATGCTGAAAGCTGCCAGAGATGTAGACCTGCGAGCCAGGGCCCGTGGCCATTCTTGATCGTATACTACAATATGCAGATGCTATACGAGCTACACGCAAGAAAGAATGCCATATCACAATGACCTGAAGCACACCTAGGGGTTCTGCTTGAGATTCTGCCAGGTACAGTGCAGTAAAAAGTTCCGTATATCCATTGCGCTGGTAAACATGTACACACACACACACACCACGGATGCTACAGTAAAGCGTCGAAGGCTTTCCATGGAAGGGGCCTGACCACCTCGCGAGCACACTCGGACGGGAGCATGTTGTTCGCGAGAGCTGGCAGTCGCTGGCTGTTCAGGCACGTTGCGTCCTCCTTGGGTTTAAGAAGTATTCAGGCGGTTCCAGGGGCTTCAAAGGGCTGTGACGAGTCGGATCACCAAACGCGCAGCGTTGGAACTCACCCGTGCGCCACGAGTCAGCTGCCAGCATGAAGTGCCGAGATAAGCTGGAGCTGGCATACTTCCTTGGGGGCAAGGGTCACAGTCCTAGTCTTGCTTGCTGCAAGCAAGGCAGTCAGGCACAGGGTCGGGCTTGTGCAGCATCTGCTGGAACTAGGGAACATACTCGAGCTACTAGAGTTCTGGCCGCTCGCTTGTGCTTGATACTTCTCCACAACAAATTTCACGACGAATGCGATTGCGATGCTCCGGCACGTGGCCGGGTTCCACGGCTCTCGAGCATGCGCGTCTCATACTAACAGTGCGCGATGGGCCTATGCATTCTTGATCTCGCAGTGCACGGACATTGTAAGCAAAACTATTGCATCATTGTGCCAACTTGCTCTCTTGCCTCAGTCCCTTTCTTGCCTTGCAGGCTCTTTGGACAGGTCCATCCTGGAGGATTCGCACTTCGTGATGGACGTGCATGCTTCGGGCTGGCATAATTCGTACTGTACGTTTCTTTCAGGACTTCTGTATCTGAAGCTGTTACTATTCTTATGGGCGTGGGCGTGGGCGTGGGCGTGGGCGTGGGCGTTGGCGTGTGCATGCGCATGCGTGTCTACGGTGTTCAAGTGTTCTCTTGCTCTTCTCGGAGCCGAGCGTTGGGCAACACTCCCGCTTCTTTGGCCAAGTAGCTCGATGAACACGAGGTCCTGAGAGTATGGTCTGCCAACAAGGCAATACTTCGAACAGGCCCTCCTTCACTTCGCCCATTGTGCATTCAAGCAGCGAAGATGAAAATGAAAAGAAATATGATCGTCTGGACCAAGGCGATGGATAAAACAACCTCGGAATAGGATATCCTGCAACGCCAACGGGTGTCATCGCGCGTCGGCGGTTGCAGCATGACTAGTGGAAGTTACCCAATGTTTCAAGAAAGCTCCCTCGATTGTCCCACATCTGAAAACGAGTGCCGAGATGCAAGGCCGGCTGACATGCCTGCAAGACTACTCCAGCAACTCTGGCACAGCCTGGGCTCCGGGACCGACTCTAACTGGCAAAAGTTGGAAAGGGTTCGGTTGCAAGACTCCTGGCCCATGACATACCGTGTTCCTGACAGTTGAATTAGACTCCGGACTGTCGCGATGCTTCCTTAACAAGGTCTGTCAACAAAAGAAATTCACAAGTCCAGTAATTGCTTAGTATGGTTCTGTCGTCTATGTCGACAGGCAGACAGGCAGCCAGCGCCGTGCAGACTGTGCCTCAGCTCCACACTAGTTGGAGCATTCTTGTACGTGTTGTGAGCTTGGCATGTTGAGTCGTCGGGCACGCTTGGCAACATCTGTTTGGGGTCCGAGGTGCGATGGCTCGAGCACGGGCACTCTGCTTCTTCTCCGTGCAAGAGCCTCCTCGATCACGAGAAGCGGCTAAAGCCAGACAAAATGACTGGCTGACTGAAATTAGACACCCCTGAACATCTTTCGCCGTCTCAGGCAACGCTTGGATGCCCCCGCATTGTCGCAACACTTTGCTTGACGGAGCCTGCAGTGGACGAGCTATCTTCCGAAATGCCTCGGGGAAAGCTACACGCTGAGTGCTGGGGCTTGCGCAGTGGATGCACATCATGCTGCACATGCAATGTGCATCCAAAGATGCCAGGATCAGGGAAGGCGGGAAGCGACAAGTGTGCTGATGCTCGCGGGGAAGGAAAATGCCTGGACAGCTGCGGACGCAAGGGATGTCAAGGGATGATACAGAGGATACCACAGAGGAAGAGCATGCTACAGAGGTGTGACACGCTCTTAACTGTTTAACTTCAGCCTGGGAGCTCCATCGAGACACGTACTGAGGTCGATGCAGCTGTCTGGCTACCTGATGTTAGACGGTGTGTTACGGGGAGGTGGGACGGTGGAAGATGGCGGAATGCGTGAGCTTGGCAGATGCCCAGCCTGTGGCTCGCGGCGAGCCTGGCATCAGCTGGCCTGCACGGCACTGCAAGTTGTTAGCTTCCGCGGCTGCAGTTGAAAATTCTGCGGCGTCCCGCGAGCTTCCTGGTAAACTTCCATTGCAACGCCGAGCCCGAGCTAAGGAGGAAGCCAGAAGCAACGACAACCTCAACAAACACATCTCACGAAGTCAGCGTGGCCTTCCGCCAAAGCTTGTGTCTCGGACTCCTTCGTAGCATCTTCACACGTAAAGGCAGCCGTAAGTCGTCAGGCAGAACACGCACTAGGAATGTCCCTGAACGCCTCAAACGTTCCTTGTCCTAGCACCTGCACGATTCGCATTCGGTCGCTCCTGCGCCTGGCTGCCACTCTGAAGGACCATCTTCCCAACCCACCTTGCACGGTTGCGTTGCTGATCGCAAACCCCAAATCTTTACGATCATTGGCATGGTTTAGGAGTTCAGGGTGTATGTTTCAGCGTGACTTAGCTGCCTAGCAGACCTCTTCAGACTGCAGGGCACTTGCACCGGTGTCTTTCTTTACCACCCGCCGAGCTCGGGGTTGAGAGCGTAGAGCATGCAAGTTCAGCCCCCACCCGATTCAGGAACCAGCCATAAGCATCTATAAGCTGAGCAGCTCTGCCGCGAAACCAGCTGGCAAAGGCGCAGCTTGAGGAGATTCTGTCTCACCGCCTGTGCAATTGAATTGGGACAGGGATGATGGCCATCCCAGAGCTGCAAAAGAAATTGCATCACCCAAACATGCTTCCAGGTCCTAGCAACGCTTTGTGCCTGCACATTCGCGCTTTCACTCTCCCTGCCACATTTTCTACCCAGCATGCTAAGAACTAATACACACGAATTCGCCTGAACAAGCAGACACGGATCCGGTCTCCTTCACCCTAATTCAACCCTCTTCCTCATGCCAATGCACCCCTGTGGGAACCCCCCCCCATCGCTTGGAGGAGCTGCAAACCGATGCCTGCCATGGGGGGTCCGGCCAGAGGGGGCGCTCCAAAATGTACGGACTTGGCTCTTTTGGGACGTGTCTGGGACCGACCCGCCTGGGATCGCGTTGGGCCCCCCCCCCCCTCCCCTTCCTTTCCTGCGGCGCGCGCAAGCGCTTACAATTACTTCTTTACCGTAGTTTTTCTCCAGCCCAAAATGCCAGCGTAACTCGATCTTAGCTTCGCACCCTCAGACATGCCGTGAATATTTGCCACGCCTTGGGAGGAAGGCTTGCATGAGCTCGCCATCTGGAAACCTTGTCTCCAGCACAAAAGAAAGGCTTTGTGGGATGCATCGTCGAACGGCTCGGACGAGTCGCTGTTTATCCCAAGTCTACAGTCGCTGTTCCACTTTTTGGAATAAACGCCACAATCCCCACCTGGCCGACCTCCTCTGCGCCCAGCCGGGCGGAAGAATGCCGTGTCAGCCAGGCCTGCATGCCCAGATGGCATGGAGTCTTAGTGAGTAGCTTTGGGATGTTCTGGCAGCTACTGTTCTTTTGGAGGTTGGGATGTTCGCCACAGGACTCCCGCATGGTAACGCAGACTTTGGGCATAGGGAGGTGTACAGGATGTTTCTAGACTCTGATTCTAGACTGTAGCTTGATGATGTGTTGGAACAGGGTGGTCAGGGATAAATCAAACGAGCGCACCTAATCATATTACGACAGTCTGCTTTCAATGCAGGCCAGGCTCCACCAGTCATGGGTACTTTTGAGCCATGATCCGGTCCTCGCACGATGCCCCGGCTTAGACTACAGGCTCGTGTCATGTGTACAATTCAACTGCAATGTTCCCAAATATTGAAGCTGGCACGCAGGCCGAAGCCAACAAAAACATAGGCTCGTCCACACGGGATCCTTACAACATCCATAGCTCTCCGCAGGTCCCCCACCAATTCCACAGCCAACGACTGACGAAGCGAATAAATGTGAGAGAAGAGCACTGTGAGACTGTGAGGCATCTGGTCCCGTCGGCCCACGAGACAGGTGGCCTGCCGAAGGTGCAAGGCAGGTGCATCAGCTTGAATCTAGTTGGTTGTCAGTGCAATCCTCCGGGCTCACGGTTGAAATTCAATCAGTATGCTACGTCACACTACTAAGGCATTGCTGAGGGGAGTATTCGTGAGACACAACAGACAGCACCAGTCCTGAAGCATTCATGGACGGAGCACTCGGCTCCATCACGGGATCTGCAGCCACATCTTCCTGGAGAGTTGGGGGGTTGGCAGCTGCAAAAATGCCCACGGTGTCGGAATCTAAACACGTCGACATACGTCGACGGTCCCCTCGCAGTCCTCAGCCACCGCTGGCATGGATCTCAAACCCTGGCCGAAAGCCTGCGAGGCATGTCACTTCTCAACTTCCGACAGCCCAGCTCGGAGCTCGAGCGGGTGCAAGAGACCACCACCACCACCACCAGCTCGACCACATCCACAACCACAACTACCACACAAACTTTCAAAACACAACCAGCACAGCAACCGCAACAACAACTTCAGAGTTGCCACGACAACCGCAAATGCCGTAAACGAGGACCTGCAATGCGTGAAGCAAGTCACGACGGCTTTATGTGGGGACGACCACGATCATCGACTGTCATTACTTAGCATTGCTGTCTCAGCAGTCCGGAATGCCTAACCCCCTTGCCCTCTCACATGTTCATAGTTCCATGCTAGGCATAGCTCGCTTGTCAATGGAATCGAGCCTCGTGGCCGGGCTGCACGCCATGCTCCTTACCGCTGAGTAAGGCTCTCACCGCAATCATGCTACAACGGGAGGGGTCGCGAGGTGCCCTCGTACATGGCTGACGGCTACTGATTCAGCCAGTTCGAGAAAAGAGGCGCGCAAAAGACCATGATCAGGTGGAAAGAACCCCCACGAAGCAGCCTGGTGCATTGCGGATATTGCATCTGCTTTGCCTGCGGCATGGTGGTATGTGTCGCATGGTGCGAGTTGCTTTCGCCGAGTGGCATAAGCTTCTGGGACTTTGGCCAGTGGCGAAGATGTCGGTGATGCGGCTGGCGTCACTGACTTCCCTGGTGAAGGGCACTGCTGCTTCATTTTGACCTTGGGGCCACGTGAATCCACCAAGAATGAAATCCACACCGTGAAAAACAGAAGAAATATATATTCGCACGCCGGCACTCTTAAGCTCGTCTGCCCTCCTCCCCCGTGCGTTGTGATTTTGGAGCTGTTGAATCAATTTTTGAACGGAGATATCAGAAAAACATCACAAAACCGTTCCTCTTTGGCCTGAGCACGAAAGTCCTGTTTTTCGGGCTGCCGACCCCCCAGACCCCCTCAGCAGGCATGCTTCTGGGGGGAATGCTTTTTACACTGCAACCCTTGAGTGATCCAAGTGGACCCTTAGCAACCCCCCCTCGGAGCCTGGGACCGCCAAACTAAGTACCAACCAACCAAGCCCCCGCAAAAAAACAAGGACCCCCTAGGGTCCACCTTCTTTACGAAACAACTTACGAGCGCGAAGGCCCGCTTTTTTGCGCCGGTTGGGGGACCCTTTTCCAGAAAGCCTCAACGGGCTTTGTAGATTTCGGGACGCGCAGTGCTTCCAACCACAACAGCACGCTACCCTGCAAAAGCAACAGCATCGTGACTCGCAGCAGCCAAGGCGCAGCCGTAGTTGGGGAGGCAGCCAGTCGGCCCGTGACGAAGTACAGCTTGATGGACCTTGTGCAAACGGCGCATTACTTCGCCTTTCAAAGCATGACAGTGCTATGTGAAGGGCTCCACGTTAGAAGTAATGCCACATAGTGGCAACAGCGCAATTGCCACCAGAACCATGTGTCCTTGCAGGGTGATCTGAGGAGAAAGATCAAGCAATCAAGAATACCAAAGCATACTACGAGCTTATTCTTTCAACACAGTATCGCCTGCTTGCGCAGGAAAGACCTAGAGAATCCATATAAGCTTGAACAATCCGCCAGTCCATTCAACACTCATCCTGCGAGCACAAGCAGAAGCCCTGCGACTAGGTGGGCCCCGAGGGAGACGAGCAATGCTCGGCGCAGCCTGCCAGACATCCTACTTGGAAATCAACTCACTGCACCTCTTCTTGCTCTTCCAATCAGCGGCACGGAGACTGCATTGCTGACACCAAGCAAAAGCAGCAACCCGCCGAAGCCCGACGTCTCTGCCGAGAGGCTCAGGAAGACCAATGCTCCTCACACCTGCCAAGGCAAAGGGCCGCTTCGACAGTTTCAGAATGAGCTCAATATAGCCCAATTCTATGCCACTCAAGATGGCTTCCTTCTGCTGATCCACGCTTCTGTGGCACTCTAAGACGATGGCCTGCAGCTTGCAGGCATTCCAACGCTTTGCCCCTCAGCGTTGTCAGTGGCACCGGCCTCAACCATGCATGACACAATGCATTTGCGATGCCGCTGGCTGCAGTCCAGAACAGCTAGGCACTAGCAGAACACAGAGGAACCAGCTTCTGAAGTCCTGGAGATTCCGTTCGGCCGGAAGGGTGGTCCTGCAACTTTGAGATGTGCAACGTGTACGTCTGGCCGGCTTTGCGCTCTGGTTTGAACAGAAGGCACACCATGGTACACCCTCGAGCGAGCGAGCGAGCGAGAGAGAGCGAGAGAGAGAGAGCGGGAGAGAGAGCCGGCTAAGGAGAGAGACTTGGCATCTGGGCTGAGTGACTGCCATTGCTTTTCCTTTGCAGCACTGGTAAAGCTGCTGATTGAATATTAGCACTGCTTCCCTGATGGGCCTCCGGCTGCTCCTCAGGAGAGCTTCAGCCCAATACGCGAACGAATGGAACCAGACATCCCTTCGAGCGCCTGGCCTTCTACGTGGAGAACACCTGCCTCACCTCATCCTCGTTCACCAGCTGGCCGCGGGCTCTCCTTTGAACTGCGCTGCTCCCGCCACTCGGCAAGGATTTTAGACCTCAGCCTGCGAAAAGCGGCACTGCCGACTTCGCCTGGAACCCACTCGCGCTCGACTAACTCCTGGAGCCACTCCGATCCAAGATGTGGCTGCGCTTGCTGCCCGGCCGGGACTGATTCCGGAAGCATCTGATTCGACGCCCAATTGCGGCAAGCATGCAGCGCTGCGTCTTTCCTGTCGACCACCAATTCCAGATTGTCACGCTTGCCCATGCAAGCTTGTTCAAGGTCTCGGAGCAACTCCTGCAAGCCATGGCTCCGGTCAAGGGTTTGACCATTGGAGTGACCTTCCTCTGGCAGGAGCTGCGAGAACCCAATCTCACCAGAGGAAGGTCCTACCTTGGCGGCTTCTTTTCTCATGTGCCTCCGGAAACAACCACAGCATAGACAGCAAAAAAGTGCCGCACCGGCTACCCATGCAAACGGGGCATAATCTACGACTCCAGATCTATCCACCACAGCAGGCAATACTTCCTCTCTGCCCTTTGAGGTTGAAGTGATGGTGGAGCTGGTCGTCGTGTGATGTGTGCTCGACAGAGTTGAAGATTTGGAGGACGTGGTGTATGTAGGCGTGGCAGTGGCTGAACTTGTCGTCAGTGTAATTGTTACTGTGATGGTCTCTGAGGAGCTGCTGGTCGACGAGCTTGATGAAGTAGCAGATGTCGAAAGGCTAGTGCATGTGGTTGAGGTCGAGTGGGTTGTCGTGGCATGGGTCAAGGTCTGTGATGTGCTACTCGCGCTTGAAGTTACAGTGCTTGTTGTGCGAGTTTGCGTGGTAGTCGATGACCGAGTCGATGATGCCGACGACGACGACGACGACGACGACGACGACGACGACGACGACGACGACGACGACGACGACGACGACGACGTGGACGTGGACGTGGACGTGTCACTGGTGGTTGAGCTTGCTGTGCGTGTTGAAGATGTCAGTGTAGATGTAGATGAGGTAGTGGCAGTGCCTGTCGTAGATGATGTGGACGTCGAGACACGGACGCAGTACCCGTATGTGTCGCCCTGGCACGTTTGATTTTCCACGAAGCACCAATCCCCCGAAGGGTCATCGTCGGGGTTGCAGCAGTAGCTGGCGCAGGTCTTGCCGGAGAAGGTCCACACATCTTTGCATAGACAGCCCAGCGTTGTGTAATTGGTGAAGCTGACGTCGCTAGACGCTGACATAAAGAAGATGTTGAACAGCAGGTTCTGCCACCACGGTAGCATGCGCAAGTTTTCCACATCATGGGGCTCCAGGCCACATCATGTCATGTCAGATTGCGTCACATCGTACCTATATACGGTTGCTTTCGATGCTACTGGGGGCTATATCCTGGAGAGCTTGTCTTCGCAATGAACCCGCCAATAGGCAATGTGACAAGAACCTATGTCGTGCGTAAACCTTCATGCTGCAGACTCCAGACACTCATACACCAGGCACAAGACACATCATGCACATGCACCACGTAGCTTGCAAGGAGCACATTAGGTTTTGGAAGATGGCGTCCGAACCTAGACTCGAATTGTATATGATGTTTTTCAAAGCATTCTGCATGAGACCAACCGCTTGCCACATCAAAGGTCTTTGGGCCATGGCCTCATGGGCTGAAAGAAGCTGCCCTTCGCAGCAAGTCTGTGCCTCAGCCGGGTGAGTAGGGAACTTCATCTTGGGACTTCGTGCAGATCCCATGACACGCACCAGTACACAGGAAAAGTTGAACACATTAGATTGACGACTTGTCGCCACCACAGTAGTTGCATGACTGACTCGGTGTGCTGGGTACCACACCACATCTACAGGCACTGCCTCCTCCCGCGTGCACTCAGGCTGCCGTGGGTCATCTGCCTTCAGTCTGCAAGATGCGCGCCGAATGCTACAAAAACCTAATATGTACGAGTAACCTGCACTGCACCCTGCAACAAAATCCCGAACTGCCATCCCAGATTCCGTAGCTGCCGCCATCATCAGCTGCATGGTCCGATTCTGCTCGCCTTTGCTGACCACTTGTACTTCGTTCTGGCCCTGTCCTGCTCGACTCAGCTACACACAGACACAAGGCAGATTGTCCACATGAACCCCCCCACAACTCCAAACAAGGTATGGTGGCATGGACTTGTGTGAACCATCAGACGCACGGGTCCTTCTACTTCCAGGATTTGCTCTTCCTCGATCTGTTCCTCTTCCTCATCCGTACCCTCTTCATCAACTTCGAGCACGGCAGTAAGGTTTCGAGCCTGCAGGTCGCGATCTCAGAGCTTACTATGCCGCGCTGTGAGCAACTTGGTGGTCAGGCTTTTTTGCCGAAGGTTTACGGTTCGTGTTTTTTGAAGCTGTAACCAGAAAAACACAGGCCCGCATTCTCACGTATTTGATGTCTTCCAGAAGAGGCTGGTTTTTTGAACTGTTATCTCCATTTTTTCTGAAAGGTTCTGAGGTTCCCAAGTCGTCAGCCCTCATTCAGGTACATGTGAGACTCTTGTAAACCAGATCAACTCAATCGCATATTCCGAAACTAGTCAAGTCTCCTATCTTTGAATGGACACTTCCCGCACAAACGATCCGGAAGCCATTCAAGACTTATGGGAAGGCATCAGCTGCTCCATCACTGGCATGTCATGAGGTGTCCTCCATGCATTTGTCGAACTTCATGGAGACAGCCGCCCCACAATTCCCATGTGGAGAGGCTTGTCACAAATCTATTCTTTTGGGTTATCCTTCATTTATTCTTGTGAGTGGGCGGTGGGGTGGTGGGTGGGTTGTGGGTTGGGGGGGGGGGGGGGGGGGGGGCCTGTTCCTCACACTGGTATTTGCAGGTTTTGTGCCTCTTTTTATCAGATGCCGCAAAAGAATGTTTGAAACAAGGCGCGCTGTCACGAGCCTCGTGCGAACATGGACGGGAATGTTCAGAGATTTTGCCCTTACGAAGAACCTACTGCAGAAGCATCTTAGATGCTTCTGCAACCAGATGCCTGTCACAAGTGTTCATGCCTTTCTGCGAAGATGCCCAAAACGTTCCAAAACTCTGCTATTTGCAGCATTGTTCCTCTTTCTACAGCATACTAAGCCTTCAGCAACGACCATGTTCATCTGTTCATCTCCCGGAAAGGGTTTCGGCTTTGTGCCATGAACCCGAAACCCTGGCCATGCACAACAAGCGCTTCCAAAACTCGAGATTCCAAGCCCAAGCAGCATTTTGCAAACAACTGGGGGGTCCAAACTTGCGAAGCAAACCTCGTTTCACGTGGCAGGCGTGGTACTTTCGCCATGCGTGGATGCCTATGCCTCTGGAATGGGTGCCCCCTACGACCGAAAGCCCCAAAAGAGACTGATTGCACGAAGCCCTCTCCACAGGCCCCGGGCAAGGCGGATCGAGGTAGCGTTAACATTAGGATCCCACCTCCCCCCCCCCCACCACAACCGCGACTACGGAGAGAATCTGGACTACAAACAGAGACCTTGAATCTCAAATCTTGTGTCTGCTTTAACCTAAGAACCGAGGCCGGGACGAAAAAGTATGCTGCCACTAGCAGTGGAAATCCTACGGCTCAATTTCCAGAACTTTGTCTCCCGAGCCTTGGCTTTCTGCTTTGGTGCCTGCTCGGGTGAAGTCCAAGCCTCGCCACAGCGGCGACGTGGCCTCCGTCATGCCATGCCGTCAGTGGCACTTCAAGTCCCGAAATATTGGCCTAGGGCACCCCTAGCACAATCGATTTCGGTTCTTACAGAGTGGCCGTGGTTGTTCAAAGCTCGGTTGGCCTATCTCCGCTCCAGTATGATAAGGGGGAGCGCGCAGAAGCAAAAAGGCAATGAACGCGGCGAGTCGGACGAAAAGCCACGCGTACTTCGATCACTCAAGGTAGCTTGCATTGGACAGCGCTTCCGTCCAGGCATCAGCTACGGTGTTTTTGCTTGCCAATGGCCACAAGTGCCACAAGAAGAATGGGTGCGCACGTAGAATGCCGGATCGGCCAACACCCGAGGTCGAACTCGTAACGTCGTAGGGCATTCTTCCAATTCTTCCAAGCAGCCCTGCGGAGGTGAACGTTAGCATGGCATATTGATTTGCTGAAAAAGCAAGCTCCGAATAGTTTTCCACAAGCCACTTAAGCCGGTCGGCACTGGTGTCTCGGGGCCGAAAGTGCAGTTTGAACCCGACGAGGCCGGTTTGGGCAGCAGCTGTGTCGGACCGAGCAACCCAAGGCCCTCTACGTCCGAAAATGCAAGACAAGAACAGAGCAGGAGACAGAAGGGAATCAAGAACAGTGAAAGGCGAGGTAACAAGGTAACTCCCAACCACCTAGACCCTTTTCCTAGTTAGCCACCAGCGAAAAAAGAACAGTACATCACCAGACATTGGAAAAAGGCATCCCGGCAAGTGATCCCATAGTACAAGGGGATACCCGGACAGCAAGCCCTACAGTAGGCCCTGGGCTTCTTCACATTTCCTCACTGTTCACAACCTTCACAACCACAAAAGATGTGCTACCCTTGACTCCTTGATGGGCCGCGCGGAAAGGGAAACGCCCCGCCAGCCGCCCCCGCACCTTTCAGGACTCCAGATTGTCTTGGGCTCAAGGCTCTAGAATCTCTGGACCCACAATGTTAAGCAAGCCGATGAATCAGTGCCTCTGTGGCAGGTGCACGTGGACACAGTATCAAGCTAAGGCCTTTGGTGGACGTGGCCGGTGGGACAACCTCTTCCTGCAGCGATTGAACCTCCTGCAGGGAACGAACTGTTGCTCTTAGGCATATGCCAGTTGAGGACCTGCCTGGCAACACCATACTTGTTCACATCACTCTTACGATGGACCTCGTTGAGACAACATAAATGCGACGGCGTGTAGAAAGCACCATCGGAGCGGCCTCCACAGCATCTGCACTTCCGCATTCGGCTTCACTCGCTTCAACTCCAGGTCCAGGTTCATTGCGCTCACTCGGTTCGCAGGGTTCTTCCACCTCAGCACGTGATTTCATCCATACTGGGCTCAATGCTCGAACGAAAAACCTGGCCTTGAGCCAAACGTATGAACGCGTCCAGGGCGCGGGTGCCGACTCTGCCTCAACTTGCGCTTCGTCTTTCTGGGCCACAGAAGGCAATGTGTCCATTGTCTCTCCCAAACCACCATCGGCCTGCCACATCATCAAGGTCCAAACAAGGCGCAGGCGACACACTCGTGGCGTGGCCCGGCTCAAAAAAAAGAAAAACTGCGGGGCCATTGGGCGAGTCATGTTCAGAGACTAGATGCAAGCCAAGCGGTTGATTTCTTCGAGGTTGGGGTGGACACCGGGTTGAGCAGATGTTAATTGCCAGACTGTAATAACTAGATATAACTAGTCATGGTCTTTCCCCGCAGAGATTGCCTTGGAATGGCACCGGCTAACCACCAAAACGTTCTCCGGCTTGACTTGCTCGCTGCCTGAGGGAGGCACAGGGCCAGAGATGCTGAGTAAGGCTTCCTTTTGGCGGAGAAACTTTCTGTCAGCATATGGCCATTCAGGGTGCCTATCTCCCCCCCCCATATTGTCTCTGTCAGCAACCCACCTCCCAGCAAGCGGCGCCCACCAGGTAGGAGCAGCAGCAGAAAGCCAATGAAAGTGCTGATGAAAAAACCTCCAAAGCCTCCACAGCAGCCACACGTGCACAAGTCGTCACATGAGCGCTCACATGATCTTGGTAAATCTATGTGCTTGCCATTCCTTGCCCAGACACTGAACAGAACCAAGTGCTCCTCGCGACTCAGCCGCGCAGATAAGCCAGCGAAGTGGCCATCAACGTCATGGTGCAGGAGCAAGACGGCATATGCCTAGAACGCCATGGTGGGCTTGTTTATGAGCCGTGCTAGAGCGCAAGGGAAGTGAGTAAGTGCCAGGGTGCCAGCAAGAGGTTGGCGATGCTCGCGAAATAAGCCAGGGCCACCTTTCTGAGGGAAAGTCCACACCAACACGCCGTTTGTGTCCATTCCTTAGCAAAATGGCCGTTGCGGGATGGCGATTTCCACCGATTGACAAGTTACCAACATTTCAACATTTGCCAACCATTGAAGGCGGGTTGAAAGATTGAAAAAAACTGAGGCTTCGGCCCCATGCGTCGTCCACACCAGCAAGGCACAAGTGGAACACGAAAATGCCAATGCTGCAAATGTCGTTAAAGCTTGGACAAGAAATACTGGGGAGAAACTCGTGAAGCCGAAGTACCTGAGCAGTTTCTGCCGAAAGCAACCTCAAAGGCTACCGAGCACTGCAGAGCTGAAGAGCTCCACTGTCAACATGAAACATGCCGACGAGCAGCAGGAAGGCGAGGCTGATTGCCAAGAGGGCTCGAAATAGACTCTGCAGGAAAAAGCCTTCACTGTGTCGTGTATCACACATGGGCTCAGCATACGGCACAAAGGACACCTGAGGCATGTGGAGCATGCTCAATGATTCTATTACCGCTTGTTGCGCCAGCGAAACTGCAATCAGGCCACGCTTTTTCAACAGGCTTGGAGCGATAGACACGAAAAGGGACGCCCTAAACCTTTGACATTTCGTGCATCTGGGCCATCTGGGGTGAACTTCACTTAAACATTCTTACACCACCACGGAACCCCTTTTCCATTGTCGAGGCTGCGCAATGACCACGGAGATGGCAACAAGCGCCACGCCAGCACCTTGGAAAGTCATTGAGGGAACTGGCCCCAATTGACCACCATCGACCTCAAGAAGGCTTTCAATGAATTCAAAACCCCAACACGAACTCCAACACACCAACAACCCCGAAGAAGCACTCGCCTGCGCAGAGGCCCGCGGCATCGCATCTTAGCACTGTCGCCTGACAGCTGGCAAGAACACGGAGCCGTCTGGACTTTGCAAGCAGGCAAGTGTTGCCGCGTGGCGAACCTGTTGGCAAAAAATGTGCAGAAACGAAAACACGGCAACGGTACCAATTGTTTTCACCATGCATGTGTGATGCTAGGGCATGTTACTGAAAGTCTAACTGCGTTGTTGTGCACTACTGTTGCAGTGACACTGTCTAAACTTGGAAGGATGCAACTGCAAGAAATTCTCGTAGCCGTGATGGTGGGCAGCATGCCCGACTGCATCTGTTTTATCTGTTTTTGGGGAGACTGTCGCCTTCCTGTTTCATCCTGGCTCCAAAAGTGTGATGTGCATCTGCCTCGTTGTGGCCGGCCAGCAGCAAAAAAAACAGCGCCAGCAGGGCAACCAATGCTGCTAGCACCACTGGCCTGAGTTCATTGAACTGGTGCAGGACTGGGAACGAACTTTTTTCAGTCAATTGGCCGCCAGCACCAAAAAACGTGGATGTAAACTGGATGTAAATCAAAACCACATGCCGTCAGCACCCTTCAAAAGAACCGGGATCGGCTGAGATCGCCACCAACTGGTTGTGCAGCACCGATGCCATGAGTTTGCCCGCTCCTGCAGTTCACATCCGCAAAGGCACCAGGGTGCGCAACCCTGACCGTTTCGCGGCTGAGCCTGAGTATCCCCCATGGCTGTGCCATGGCGACGCAGCAGTACAACAATATTATGATATATTGGAACCCTATTCAGCAAGCAGTTCGGAATAGGCTGTCATGGTAGCTTGGTCGGAGCTGCGCATCTTGAATTGAACTTGGCACATATATATGTATATATATTCAACATAATGACTTTGCTTACTATCCAAAACAAATCAATCCAAACAGCCACCTTGATCCGCACAAGTGTCCAACGACAGCCACAAGAGTAGTGAAGTAGTGAAGCAGTGAAGCATAGTGAAACCATAAAGCCCCTTTTCTTGTACAAAGCTTGCCAGCAGAGAATGGTATGCGAATAGCGTGTAACGGCCAAACTCGACAGTGCGAACTGCTCAAGGGTCTCGTGAACATTCCAGCCAACCCCACATGAGTGGTGTTTTTCTCAAGCATGAATCGATGGACATTATAACCCTTCCGCGGACCCTTCCGCAGCCTTCCGCGGCGTATTCCGCAATCCTTCCGCCATCCTTCCGCGAAAATACGCAATTCCACCTTCTCACCCGAAACAGACATCAGCAACCTGAGTATATATGATGTCCAGGTATACCCCTTAAGTTTTAGGTTGGGGATCAGTTGCCTTGGGGGTAAGGGTCGACGGTTAGGGGGTAAGGGTTTAATGGTCGCAAATAAATTCGTTTACAAGATTTCGCAAAGCATCATTAAAAGCTGAATAGAATGTTAAGGAAATCATGAACGAAGACGACGCATATCATTCGTAGGAATTGGAATTTGGGTGCAATAAGGGAGTCGTTTGATGATTAGTTTTGAGTGAGTGAAGGGCGGGAGTGGAGACAAAGGGGGTCCGGGTGATGCACGTCAGTCAAAAAAAACGGGCAGGTGAGTGGAAAAAACGGGTTCGGGGACGGGGCGGGGGCTTTGGACGCTTCACGTCTAATCTGCGCGTGCTCGTTGTTTTCTTGGATTGTTCCCAAGAACTTAAAACCTTTCTGGGGTTGGGATCTCGTTTAGCGCTTCAACACGGAGGGTGGGCTATCGGATCGCGTCCGTGTGCCTGAACCGTCCTTCCTGGTCCAGGAAGCCATCAACTCTCGCGCTGCCCTGACAGAACAGGACAAAGGGGATAACCTGCTGCGCAGGCTCCTGCATACGGGGCGCCTTCTGCTGATGAAGTTTGAGGAAGTTCATTTTCAATGCCTCGTTCGTCCAGAAGGGAGTGAGGTAGAGAGCGAGCTCCTTGTCCTTTGTGCTCGCCCTAGCGTGATGCGGGAGAGCCTCATGGACCTCTACTGGACTCATCCGGACGGTACGCAAGAGCTGGGGGCACTGCTGCCAGCTGGGACAGGCGTGACCGGACCACTCTACAGCTTCTATGTCGTCGAGCAGGAGAAGGGGGGCGAAAGGGGTCGGCGACTGAGGAAAAGGCACCTACTGCAGTTCTTTTCCAACCACAACGTGCACTGGATCGGGCCCCACAATGCCCCTGAGCGCTTCTCCGTCCAGCGGCCACCCTGACTGTAACACCTAATGAGACTGTAGTCCGAGTGCTTCTATGTCTGCCAGGTTACTCTGACCTGCGTCACCTGGTGAGCCCCCGCGTACATCGCTGTGCAGAAACAGTACGAAAGGTTCATTGCACATGAATGCACGCAGCGATGACAAAAAAGGGAAGCGAAAGATCTGCATATATTTTAGTCCATGCTGTGAATGGTGCAATGTGAGCGAGACATGCGACGCTTTCCGTCAGCCATTGGATCCAGACTCGTCTCGGGCCCCCCGAGACCTACCACTTCAGGGCCCCCCAAGACTCCAACCACTTTAGGGTTCCCCCTGAAACCTCCAGGTTCCAACCATTTTCGGGCCCCCCCCTGAGACCACCAGGTTCCAACCACTTTGGGGGCCCCCCCTTCAAGACCTCCAAAGACGTTCCAACCATTTTAGGCACTCCAACCACTAGGGTTCCAACCACTTTAGGGCCTCCCCCCTCGCGAGACCTCCAGTTTAGGGCCCCGACATCTCCAATCAACCACTTTAACCCCCCCCCAAAAAAAAAAATCCAGGTTCCAACCCCCCCCCCCTCCCCCACTCCCCCCCCCCCCCCTCTCCCCCACTCCCCCACTCACTCCCACACTCCTCCCCCACCCCCCCACCCCCCCACTCCCCCACTCTCCCCCGCTCCGCCCCCACTCCCACTCCCGCATCGGAGCCCGCAGGGTTTCCCCAAACCCTTCGGAGCCTGCAGGGTTTCCCCAAACCCTTCGGAGCCTGCAGGGTTTCCCCAAATGCTTCGGAGCCTGAAGGGTTTCCCCAAACCCTTCAAACCCTTCAGAGCCTAAAGGGTTTCCCCAAACCCTTCCAACCCTGAAGGGTTTCCCCAAAATCTTCGGAGCCTGAAGAGTTTCCCCAAACCCTTCGGAGCCTGAAGGGTTTTCCCAAACCCTTCGGAGCCTGCAGGGTTTCCCCAAACCCTTCGGAGCCTGAAGGGTTTCCGGAGCCTGAAGGGTTTCCCCAAACCCTTCGAAGCCTGAACCCCCCACTCCCCCCACTCCCCCCCCACTGCCCACTCCCCACTCCCCCCCCCCCCCCCCTCTCCCCCACTCCCCCACTCCCCCATCCCCCACCCCCCACCCCCCACCCACACTCCCCCCCCCTTCCTCCTCCCCCACTCACCCCCCCCTCCCCACTCTCCCCCCGCTCCCTTCTCCCCGCTCTCCCTTCTCCCCCTTCCCCCCCCCCACTCCCCCCCCCCCCCCCCCTTCCCCACACTTCCCACACTTCCCCCCACCTCCCCCCTTCCCCCCCACCCAGTTTCCCCCCCACCCCACCCACTTCCCCCACTCTGCCACCCACTCCCCCACCCCACCCACCTCCAACTAGAGACCAGCATAGCCTCCAAGACCCTCCAGCTAGACCCCAACCCAACCCCCAACACTCTCTAAGAAGAGCACCTACAAAGCCTCCAAATAGCCTCCAAGACCCTTTAACAAAGACCAACATAGCCTCCAAGACCCTCTAAACGGGGTCTAAGAGGGGCCAACATAGCCTCCAAGACCCTTCAAAAGGGACCAAGACCCCCCAAGATGGGCCAACGTAGCCGTCAAGACCCTCTAACTAGAGACCAGCATAGCCTCCAAGACCCTCCAGCTAGAGGCCAACATAGCCCCCAAGACTTTCTAATAAGGGCACCAACCAAGGTGGGCCAACGTCGCCGTCAAGACCCTCTAACTAGAGACCAGCATAGCCTCCAAGACCCTCCAGCTCCAACGTAGCCCCCTAGACTCTCTAATAATAAGGCACCAACAAAGCCTCCAAATAGCTTCCAAGACCCTTTAAGAGAGACCAAGACCCTCTAAACGGGGTCAACATAGCCTCCAAGACACTCTCAGAAGAGCAAATGCAAAAACCCTCTAAGAGGGACCAACATAGCCTCAAGGGCCCTCTTAAGAGGGGCAAACATTGCCTCTAACCTAGCCTCCAAAACCCTCTGAAGGGGCCAACGTAGCCTCCAAGACCCTCTAAGAGGGGCCAACATAGCCTCCAAGACCCTTCAAAAGGGATTCCCCTAAAAAATCGTTTCTGAAGCCTGTGCCTTAACGCTTTGTTCCAAGCCTTAAGTTCAAGCCTCAATAAAATCTACCGGTATCCCAGACGGCTCTCCCGACTAATTATGGCTCGTGTTTTTATTTCCGGGGAAACAAAAACACGTTCCGGGACAGTCAGCCCCACTCTCGAAAGAGGGATGCTGCCGCAGCGTCCCAAACCGCGACCCCCGTCTGAAGGCTTCTCCCACCCCAACCCCAAATCCAGCCGGATCCCCAGCCCCAGCCCCAGCCCCAGCCCCAGCCCTGGCCCCAGCCCCAGCCCCAGCCCCACAAATGCGTGCATCACCAAGATAAAGAACATAAAGAGAGGCAGTAAGAGGGTGAGAAACAATGGAAGACTGAGCGTGGTCTCTCTCTCTCTCTCTCTCTCTCTCTCTCTCTCTCTCTCCCCCACGCATGACCCCCCCGAAGGGAGGCCGCCCCCAGGGGCGCGTGCTGGTCTCGGGTCTGTTGGTACATGACGTCCATCTCGTGTTGAGTGGACGTCCGGCCCGTTGGCCAAAATACTCAGGAGTCAGGGGTTCTGCAAAAACTGCTACTGTTCGGCATCCCCCCTCTGTGCCTCCCGGTTTTCTCGATGGGTTTGGGGTTCAGACTCACTCAAACATCCTATCGGGGCCGTACGCACATGTAACATCAAACTGGCTGCACTTCGGTGTCATCCCCCCTTTCTGTGCTCCCATCGTTTTCCTAGTCGCTGCTGGCTCCCTCATGCGTTCTCCTCCGTCTGCTGTCGTAGTCCCCTTCTGGTACTCTATGCCCTCGTTGGTGTAGTTCGCGCCCCCCATGTGTCGTGCGGTGCTGTGTTAAGGGGTGTGTGGCCGGTTGCAGGTGTGAGGGTGGTGTCGAGGGTGCCCAGGGTATGGTGTCAGGGGTGTCTGGCTCTTCCCCTTCTGTGGGATCCAACTTGGATGTGGGGCCCTTTTCCTTGTGTTGTGTCTCGAGGAGCACAATGGGTTCACCCCAATGTTCTGCCAGCCATTCATCCAGTGCGTTGGCTGCTTGCGCCGCCAGGCGTGCCTCCTCCTGGACTAGGAATGGTATGAGCTGTGTGAGGATGTTTCTGGCTTTGACGATGTGTGTTGGCTCTCCCCCTGTCGGCTCTCTGCCACCGTGGTTTTCCTGCGCTCCCGCCGCCAGGCCTATGACGTCCGCTGGGTGGGCCGGGTTTGGTTGGGGGCTTTCCCCCATTTTCTTCTCTTCTGCCACTGTTTCTGCTGCTGCCGTGGCTGCTTTGGTTGTTGTGGGGTGATGCGGGTGGTCTTGTGGTGGTGGCGGTGGTGGTAGCGGCGGTGGTTGGGACCATTGTGGGGCCTCAATGACCACTTCGTGTGCTTCCGCGGCCTGTTGTGTGAGCGCAAGGGTCTCCCGGAGAAGTTGTTGGATGTGGTGCTGGGATTGCCTGCTTGGCATCTCCACAGTGGGCGCCCCCTTGCTTGCTTGGTTCATAAGCAGTTGCGTGATTTGCTCCAGGCTCGCCTCCGCTGCCGCTTCCCCTCCCCCCCATGTCTGCCAGTCATTCACCCTCCTGACTTGGTTCATGCGCCTCGTGCCCCGTATCATGAGCTCCTTGATGACTGCCAGCGTGTGGGTCATCTGGTTGGTGGGTGGGTGGGTGGGTGTGGGTGTGTGTGTGTGTGTGTGTGTGTGTGTGTGTGTGTGTGTGTGTGTGTGTGTGTGTGTGTGTGTGTGTGTGTGTGGTGTGTGTGTGTGTTGTGTGTGTTGTGTGTGTTGTGTGTGTTGTGTGTGGTGTGTGTGTGTGTGTGTGTGTGTGTGTGTGTGTGTGTGTGTGTGTGTGTGTGTTGTGGTGTGTGTGGTGTGTGTGGTGTGTGTGTGTGTGTGTGTTGGTGATGTGTGTGTGTGTGTGTGATGTGTGTGTATGTGTGTGTGATGTGTGTGTGTGTGTGTGTGTGTGTGTGTGTGTGTGTGTGTGTGTGTGTGGTTGTGTGTGTGTGTGTGTGTGTGTGTGTGTGTGTGTGTGTGTGTGTGTGTGTGTGTGTGTGTGTGTGTGTGTGTGTGTGTGTGTGTGTGTGTGTGTGTGTGTGTGTGTGTGTGTTTCCAGGAGGTTGCTTAGCAGTTTGGCTGCCTCCTCCCATTCTATTGCACGACTGTGCAGGTGCTTGTCCTGTTGGGTGTGGTCGGCTCCCTGGTCCCCTGTGGTAGTGCTTGCAGGGCACCGTGTGGAGGGGGTGCGTGAGGCGTGCTCTTCCAGGTGCCGGGGCCTGGTTGTGTTCTGCTGTTCGCTGTCTGTGGCGGACGCTCGCCCGACGCTCCCACCTTTTTTTTATCATGCTTGCGAATTCGCGCTCAGACGCCCCAAAGAAAGGCCAACGTAACCTCCAAAACTCTCCAACTAGCGGCCAACACAGCTTCCAAGAGCCTCTAAGCATAGCCTCCAAGACTCTCCAATGAGGGGCCAACATAGCCTCCACATCAACCACTTTCGGCAGCATTTCCACACCACCCCGGAAGTAGCTGCCACGGCGCCTTGCGACCTGATTTAAGGAGGTGTCCTTCCCCTGTAGGGATACCCTTCCTCCGATAGAGCAACACAAGCATCAGACCAACGATGATTGCATTCTAGTATTCTCTCTCTCTCTCTCTCTCGCTCTCTCTCTCGTTCCCTTTCCTTCTCCTTGGAACTCCTCAACCTATTTCAATCGCTACATCTACAAGCAATACGCATTCGAGAAGTCTTTTTATCGCGGAGCGAGGCGATGTGGCGCTCAAGCAGCATTAAACGAATGGAGAAAAGCAAAAAGTACTAATTACGAATTCTTCAAAAAGGGTCGGCAGTAACGACGCCACCCGGTTGAGACCCGTGAAACTTTATGGGTTTGCAAGTTAAAGAAATAACAATAGTCCAGCTTTAAATCAGGCGTTAAAATATATGTGTATGTATATATATGTGTGTGTGTGTGTGTACGCATATGCATGTGTGTATGCTTATGCTACGTTACATTGCTTAATGAGGCGCCACTTAAGGCAGCCTCAAATAAAAGTGCGTAATGAGGCGCCACTAAAGGCAGCCTTAAATGAAAAGTGAAACAAGACTTTGCGCCGCTGTGAGGACGAAGGAGAACGTACATAAATATGTGGTATCATATTTATTGAAAACTGAGGGCAGAATTTACGCACAAATTACACTCACCGACGAGCTCTCGGAGGCACTTGATAATAGTAGACTGGTGCCTTGGCTTTGGCCTTGGCTTTGGCCTTGGCCTTCGCCTGAGCTTTCGCCCGGGCCCTAACAGCCCTTTCTGTACGCAACTGCGCTCTTCGCAGCGCTAACGTAACTGTGTTGCGCCTTTGAGGATTGTTTCACTCGAGGCTCCGCAGATAGTAGCCTAGTCAAGAAAGAACATGACGAGTCGGAAAAGAAACGCATCACATCAAGAACCAAAGAAGAACTGTCTGCCTTGCTCTAGCCGCCACAAGCACCGCGGGCAATCACCACAGGGAAGCAAAGAAACGCCATTGGTGCGGCAGGTGTACCTCCCCCCCCCCCTTCTCCCCCAACTCTCCCCAACAAGTCTGACAAAACAAACGTGGACAAACCTCGCCTCGAGCGACCAAGTTCACCAAAATCGTCCCCTGGCTCCTCATCCGACTCCGAGTCGAAGAGGGTCCGGAACCGCCTCTCTTCGTCGTCCTTTCTCCACACACCCACACACATCTACCAACCTCTTATAACGACCAACCCCAACACAGCAAAGTAGGGTCACGATAAGACATTGAGCAGAGGCTCTACCCTCAGCCCTAAATCCCAAATCGTCATCACGCAAAAGAACCCCTTGCACCATCGCCCTATGACACATATGAACCAGTCAACCAAACGGACCAAACATGAACCCCCCATTCCTCGCACCACTTTTTTTCCCCGTCTGCAAAGGCTGCTGTCCCACTGCGCCAGAATGCGCCAGACTACGCCGCCAGGGGCAGGCTTACTACCTGCATTGACACGCCAGCAAGGCGCCTGCACGTCGCCTGCCTGGCTACGGGCGCAGCGGCAGGCGACTAGGGCTCGCAGGGCCGAGGGGCGGCTCGTCCCTTGGACAAGCGTGGGGCGGCGCGGGCCAAGCCTGCCCCAGCACGGCCACCCCTAGTATGCCCCACCAACGGCGGGACCAGCCCGCTGCGGCCGTGCGGCGAACAGCGGGAGGCGCTCGCTGCGACCGGACGCGCAGGAAGTGGTGCACGAAGCGGCCAGCTTCGTCATTCCAGCGCCCCCCATCTCCGCGCCCAGGACCACGAGTTCCTGTGGCCCAGCGCGGCAGAGCTCTGGGTAGGTGGACCGCTTGCGGCGTTCGGCCACCCGGAGCACGGCTGTGGATGCCCTGTCCGCGCGAGTGGGGAGACGAGGGTGGCATCGCAGCACAACGCACGGTCCTCGGCGGGCACCCCCGGCGCAGTAGTGTGCACCAGCCACTGTGGGGGGATGACCTGCCCCTCAGGTCCGACCGCCTCGCGGGCTACGCGCACCCAGGCTCGCTCGACGGTCTTCGCGCGTCGTGCCAACAACCCTGTGCGGGGGTAGGCCAGGGCGTGGTCCCCATACTGGTCGACTTGTTGGCCGCAACCACGGTGTGGGCCGCAGCGATTGGAGCTGAGCGGCAGGGGCAAACGCAAGCGACGCCGCAACCCGAGCTGCATGGCCTGCGGAGCGAGAGTGAGAGCTGCTTCGCTTGGCACTGCCGAGAGCCAGGCATCCGCGTGCGGCCCGCCCTGCGAGCGTAGCAGAGCTTGGGAGGCAGGCTGCAAAGCCGGCAGCAGCACGCGATCGCGATAAAAGAGGTTTCGCGTCCGCGTCGCGTGGAACTGCCAGCCATGCGGCCAGTTCCCTGGGCCTGCATCACGCGGCTGTTGCGGCCGGCCGCCGTTGCAGGCTGCTTGCCAGCTAGGGCAGGCTTCCCAGCCTTCCGCTTGCAGCAAGTCGCGCGTTGCCACTGCCTCGCGCAAGCAGGGAATTGTGCCTGCTGCGCCTTGCATCAGAGCTGCCAAGCAGCGCAAGCCTAGCCCGCTGTAGACAGCTGGTAGCGATGCAAGCGGCCAAGCTTGCAGCGCCTCTTCCGATGGCACGCCCTCCAAACACGCTTGGAGTGTCCCCCAGATTGCCTGCTCGTGCGCCGTCGCGTAGTATGCCGACTCCGAAGGCGGGAGCGTTCGCAAGGCATGGTTGGCGCGGGGCGACGGTGCTGGCGAGTGCCGTCTTTGCGGCTGCCGAGCTTGACCCTGTGCTGCCTGGCTGTGGATGCTTATGCCGACAACTAGCTCCTCTGTGTGAACTCTACCTCACTTCTGCGGTCAAGACGGAGGGGGGGGGGGGGCGAGCATGCATTGGAGCCCATAAACTCGACCTCCTTCCGTATATACGTCACGTCCACGGTCAGGAAGGAAGGGCGGAGGTGCTTCCCCGGCCCCCCCCCCCCCTCTGCCCCGACCCCCCCTCCCTCGCAGAGCCAGCCGCCCCAAGATGTGGGATCTGCCTTGGTGGAAGCAAAAATTGGCTCGCCCAGATGTGCAATTCTTCGAGTTCCCCATGTGTTCGTTTGGCTTGGGCCCGCCGGACAAGGAGGGCGTGTACCACCACAAGACTCGCGTGATCTCGCGTGGTGATCCACCGGTGTGAGTTGTCAAGACGGCGCCCAGGTGTTGGCGCTGCGCACCGGACGTAGCACTCAAGGGGGGCCCGACCTGGGGCCCATGCGTCCCGCTGCACTGAGGCCGCGGTCTATGCAGAGACTTCGTTGAGGCAACAAAAGCTGCGCGGTGCAGCCCGTGTGAACGCTTGGGGAGAGCCAGTGCGGAAAGGCGAGATCGTCGTCGCGTCGTTCCCTCCGGACCAGCACGGGAAGTTTTCTTCTGCGTGCCTTTACACAACATCCAACGCGGTCATTGTGCTCTAGCCCCAGCAGGGCAACAGCTTACGGACAAGAGGCAGCGAGCGGTCATGCCAGGCGGCTGGCGTGCGGTGGCTGCGCAGTTGAGTCGGTGAGGATGTCGCTCAGGGGTGGCAGCTCCCCATCGACATTGGCCGCGCCAGTGACGGGCAACGACAGCAGGCTGGCCGCGAAGCATCGCGCGGCAGCGAAGGAGCACCGGAGCGTGACGGCAGAGATGGCGGCGCCTCGTGAAGGGGGCGGTGCTGACCGCGCCTTGCACCTTGTGAACAAGCGGACAAAGGTGGCGGCCTCAGCGCTCCAGCGCCCACCAATCTCGAGCGCGACGACGGTCAGCCGGCAGGCTGGACCCGGACAATTCAGGGCATGTAGGCTCCTTGACACGTCACAAGCGCGACGCCAGCTGTTCCACCGGCAACCCTGCTGCGGAGCCCGCAGCCGTCAGGCGGGAAACGAGCGTGGTGTCGACTGCGATCCCAAGTGGCCGGCCGTTGGCAATGACCTCAATGCGCCTGTCGTCTTGCCGCTGCTAGGTGCCGCTGGTCTGAATGCTCTCGATTTTGGCGCGCATGCAAGTGAGGGCATGATCGACTCACCGTTTCCAGCATTGTGCCAATCAGAAAGAGCAAAGGGCATGCAAGAAATATGTTGTTTTGATTGTTGATGGTGCTTATGTTCAATTGTCTGTGTTGTTGTATTTCTTCATCTTGGAGAAAGCACCGAATCACCCGAGTGACGGAACCACACATGCTACTCTGGATAAATACGCAAGTGGCATGTACAAACCTGCGCATTCAGCACAACTCAGAACTGATGGAAGGCGTGCCTGGCGAACAAAATGGCATAAGCCTCGACAGGTCCGATGATGTGCTTCATGGATTCACGCCACTTCACGCAAAGCTCGTCCCGCACACGGCAGAAAAAGAAGCGAGGGCGGTCGAAATGTTGCGACTGTAAAAACCCCCCAACAGTGTGAATTGTGAACCCCCTGGTCACTCGCACCATCCGTGAAGATCACAACAGGACGACCGGCTACAGCATTTAAGCGGGTAGGGGATCAAATTTGGTATCAAAAAATATTTATTTCTAGGCGGATCAGAAAAAAACTTATTTGGGATCAAACACTAATTTACTGAAGGCTTCTTGCAAGCGGAACGGAGGCTGTAAACGCTCAGAAATGCAGCAGTTCTGGCCGTTCGCAAGCTCTAAATACCGAAAAAACACCGCATTTTTGCGCATCTCAGAGTTTCCAGAGAGGCTGCAGATATTGTTTGTAGCAGCAGTTTTGCGCTTTCAGAGGCTGGAAATACTGTATACTGCAGCATTTCTGAGTTTCGAGAGGCTGCAAATACGGAAAATAGCAGCATTTCTACGATTTCAGAGGCTGGAAATACTGTAAATAGCAGCATTTCTGAGTTTGCAGAGGCTGCCAATCAATGCTGGCATCTTGGCATTAGAAGTTTCAAAAATGCGTAGCATGTATATTCTGGCATAGTATTGTGGAAATTCTTGTATAATATTGTATGACATTGTATATTCTTGCATATTATTGTACATTGTTGCATATATTGTTGAATATTACTGTATTGTCTTGTATTTTCTTATGTTTTTGTGTGATATTGCATATTATTGCATATTACTGAATGTTATTGTATATTTTTCAAATTATTGTATATTGTTCTCCGTTTTTGTAGGTTACTGTATATTATTGCATATTCTTGAATTTTCTTTGTATATTATTGCAGATTACTCTATATTATCGTATATTATTGTATATTCTTGTAGAAAATTGTCTACTATTGTATATCTACTATTGCATATTATTGTGTTTTTTGTACACTATTTTATATTGTTGTATGTCTTGCTGTACATCTTTTGTATATTTTTGAAAAATATTGTATAAAGGGTTGTATATTTTTGTATATTTGTATATTTTTGTACATTATTGTATATTGTTGTCTATTATTGAATATTATTGTCAATTACTGAAAATTATTCTAAGTTATTCTTTTTTTACGTGTATATTGCTGCATATTCTTGTACATACTATATTCTTGTATATCATTGTATCTTACTGTGTCTTCATGTTTTTTTGCAAAAAAGTGCTCGCATCAGAAGGATTCATGTGCTTTGAAGCAAGCTTGCCCGGACTAAGAAAACAGCGGGGAGGGGGGGGGGGGTTGCGGGGGGCGCAGCCCCCCCCCATTTGCAAACACAACGCTCGCCGCATTGGTTTGGAAAGGATACTCATATGCTTTGAAGCAAGCTTGCCCGGCTTTAAGAAACAGCGGGGGGTTTGAAGGGGGGGCGCAGACCCCCCCCCCATTTGCAAACACAATGCTCGCATCATGGGTTTGGAAGGGATTCATACGAGTTGAAGAAGCTTGCCCGGCGCCAAACAAACAAGAAGTATGTATTGTGTATTCTCAATTCTATATCAAATAGCAGTAATATATACATATATGCTTTGCTATTTCGATTTCATTATATTTTTATGATACAAAGGCATACTCTACGATATTGTGTTCTATTCTACTCTATGCCACTATAAATATTTTGTTGTACTTTGTTTTAATATATACATATATATATATATATATATTAACATATGATGTTATGTTATGTTTTCCTACATATCCTTTCCTGTCCTTTGATTTCCTTTCCTTTCCTTCATTGCTTCCTTGCTTCCTTGCTTCCTTGCTTCCTTGCTTCCTTGCTTCCTTGCTTCCTTGCTTCCTTCCTTCCTTCCTTCCTGCCTTCCTTCCTTCCGTCCTTCCGCCCTTCCTTCCCTCCCTCTCGCCTTTTCTCCCTCCCTCCCTCCCCTTCCCTCTCTCCGTCGGAAGAACAGAATTAGTTATTTCTTGATCCTAAATAAATTATTTTTTGATCCTAAATAAATTTTTTCTTGATCCTAAATATTTTTTTGATCCGCATCCCCATTTCGCCAGGCACGCAGCGTGGGGCCCAGAAAATCAATCGCTCAATCAACAGACACATGGCCTTCTTGTCAAGACAGTCTAGCTGAAACACAGACTCGTGTAGCGTGGCGTGACAAGCGAGTCAGCGAACTGAACGCGTCCGGATATGCGAGCAATCCTTGCGGGTGACAAATGGAGCAACGATGCATGCCTCCAACGCATACAGAGGCTCTTCGTCGCTAACTTTTCTGTTTCCACTTTGATGGCAGCGGGCGGGATGAAATCGACAGCGGGGACGCACGGCTGTCGTGGGGCATGCCGTCGGCAGCGCCACGCTCTGCCTCAGCTACCTGGGCGGGCGAGCTGCCCGCGTGCGTGTGTCGGGTGCTTGGGCCCTCTAGGGCAGCCCTAGGTGCCGCACACTGGGTAGGGCGGCAGGCGTGTGCGTCCGGGGCTGCGCTGCGCGGCAAGCGTGACATCCTGCCGAAGCACGTGGTGGTGTACAGGAAGTCCGTCCAGTGCGTATTGCAAGTCTTGACCCCGAAAATGCAATCAGCTCTTTTGTTCCTGCAGGCCTTTGAAGCTAGTCGATGTGGGTAGGTCCCGGAGGGAGGGCAGCACCCAGCGCGCTCCAACCCCACACTGTGGCTGCCGAATGCACGGCTGCAACATGCGAGCAAAGCCAATATGATGCCGCAAGGAGGGCTCACCGATCTTGACAATCATCTCAGAGACCTGCAGACCCGAGATGCCACGGATGTCAAGGAGGTTACCTAGGTCAGTCAGCTGCTGCGCAGACTCCCGCGGCTGCCGTCGCTCGCCTGCAGGCGGGCGAGGCCCGCTAGGAAACCCTGCAACATTGGCGGAGTCGCCGCAGGCGCGAAACCCTAGCGACCTTGCCAGTAGCCCTCGGAGGCCCGGGCTTGACTTGAGCTGCGGCACCGTGGGGCTATGCCGCTCCATGCCGCTGCTGCGCGAGCGCTCCATCCTTTGCTGATGCCTACATGCGGGTCCTAGCCTCCGCAGCACGGGTGAGGGCGCCCACCGCGTGCGGCAGACGAGGGCTTAGGCGACTACACGGATGACTGTGGATGAACAAAACAAGAAACAACTCCTCTGCCCCTCCGTAGCAGCAGCAGTGTTGCAATCAGAAAAAATCCGAAAATGATCAATGTTTTTCAAGCGCAACGCCGTTAGGGCAAGCAAAGAACACATCGGCGACGTTCGACGATGCCCACGCGGTGCAATTCGCAACGGTTGAAAAGATCCATGAGGGGATCATTGGCCTGCCCTGGAATGACAGAAGCAGACGGCGCACTGCTGCAGGAAGTTGTTTTTGAATTGCCCAGGGTCAGCGCATTCCAACTGGCCAACTTCAGACGAAGGCGACAAGGAAACATCAAGAGTCGGCTTTCGTCTGCCGCGCTGCCATGCCCCACAGCATCGCGGGCCAAAGACATCAAGCGATAGCGAACTCGACCAAAATAATAGTAATAAGATAAGCCCGTGGCAGAATGGCCATCTGCACTTTTTACGCCCAAAGCAAACAATCTGGACCTCGGGATTTCAATACTTTCAGTATGGCTCCATCCAGTGGGCACTCCTCATCTCAGGGTCGCTAGTTGGGCATAGTAGAGACCATATATGACAGCACAAAGCGGGGGACGCGTGGCCTTTTGTGTTTCCGAACGGCAAAAAGTGTGTGGCGATTTTCCTCCCCATCCCTCTCCACCCTCCCCCCTCAACATAAGCTGATCTTGGATTCCCTTAAGCCCTTAAGCTGCTCGTATCATACATGTGCCCGGCGCGTCCTCGCACTCCTTACCACTCGACCACCAGCTCTTTTTTCAAGAACATCCCACCACGCTGGCTCTGACACCTGCAAGTGCAATTTCTGCAGTGACAGGTGCAATTGGAAGTGAGAAGTTATCGCCATGCACGATCACGTGTCATAGGAAGTCACAAACAGACTCGGGGTGAGGTGACGGCTGTAGGATGAATATTTGGATCTTCAGGCCCAAAATGTAGCTGCGGGGCCGTGCAGAAGAATCAAAATCAGTTTGCCTGCGCAGCTGAGCTCAGGCTCGCGGCATGAAGGATTCTAGTGCCGTATTTTCGGCATCTAATCCCCAAGCAAAGTTACAGTCCACAGCCTGCCAGTCTTTGGCAACTGTTGGAGGGGTTGGTTTTGTATGGTTTGGTGAGTTTGGTATTGGGGCATATGGCGGTGCATGGCGGTGCCTGACAGTTGTGGGGTTCGTTCCCTAGTCACCAAGTTTTGGCAAGTACAGGACCCCTGCGGGCATTTCAGGCACCGCCGTATATACATCGCACCCTGCCAGGATCTGCCAAGCATATTTAAACTTGAAAACAAACCTTGCCGGACACAAGCGTAACTCGCTATGATGAACAAGCGTAACTCGCTATGATGAACCGGTCACGCTGGTCGAAACAGGCAATCACGGCTGCCGCCGATCCTGTCTTCCGCGCGCTCAAGGTGCGCCAGCAGACACCATCAGGCAAAACAAAACCAAAAAAAAGCGCATCCAACATCAACCAGATCTGAGCTCTTGCGCTTGCGTGTCCTGCGATAGCTTCGAGGCCTTCGATGCCTTCGAGGCCTTCGAGGCCGCCGAGTGTATCTTGGAGACTTCCTGAAGCGTGCGAGATGAAGTCGGTGGCACTTCGGCAACGTCTGGAGGAGGGCTTACAGGAATGCGCAAGCAGCTATTCAGAAGAACAAGTCAGCTACTCAGTCGGGTGGTGGTTTGTCGATGAGACACCCTCTTTCAGAAGCGCCTAGTGGGCCTAAGGAGACCCTGAAGATGAAAAGCAGGCCAAGGCCAGCGACAGCGAATAAGCTTCGGACTCCGGCGCGATAGCCATCAATCCAACCATCTTCGCCTTGCCAGTGAGAATGACAATATGTACTGAAGCTTCAGGATTAGGATTGGTTGGGGGGTGGAGCTGTGAACCTCACTTCACTCTGTCTCAAGTTACACTTACACTTACACTTACACTGCCACTGCCATTTCCACTTCCACCTACACGTACAGTTACACTTACACTTACACCTCCACTTACACACACGGAGACACAGAGACACGCAGACACGCAGGCGCACAGATGCACAGACGCAGAGAGGAGAGAGAGAGAGAGAGGGAGAGGGAGGGAGGGAGAGGGAGGGAGCAAGAGTTCTGCCTTGAGCTTTCTCCCATACCATGTGGAACCTGAGGAATGATTTCTGCAGGCGTCACAGGTTTTAGGGCTTGTTAAAGAGTTTTTAAAGGGTGTTTGCGGGGTACTAGTGACCCCAACTCAAACCTTTAGGCCTTTAGGGGTCACATGTTTGTGGGGCTTAAAGGCTCAGAGTGCTGAGGCTTCGGGATGTTTGCATTTTGGGCTCCTGCGCGCCGTGGTTCACAGGACTCCACGGGTCTACCTGTGTCGAGGCTGGCGACCCTAAACCCTTAACCCCAGAAACTCTCTCACACTGGAACTCCCAGCCCCTGAACCCCTCCCCAACAAAAAGTAGGCTGCCCAAAACCCGGGCACACACGCGACCCTCAACTCTCAGGCCCCCGCTGCTCTCTTAGCATGGCGATGTGGAAACCCTTCCGAGTCTGCAGTTCCTGACAGGTGCACAGGGTATCTGGGGTCCCTGGTTCGTGCGCGGCTCAGGGCTTATGCCGGGCTCATATCCGCCAACCCCCCAACGGGGTCTGCGTCCGTGAGGTCTTTGTCGGGTGTCCCCAAAACCCTCCACTTCCCCCGCCCTGCCACCCTTTCCTAAGAAGTCTTTGTCTGGTCCCCCCCCAGGCCAAGGGGGTCCGGTGAAAGCAATGATGGGGATATTCATAAACATCGCCTTGGCCACAAGTCCAAGAATCCAAAATTGTGCTGCCGATGGCTTAAGAGTTCCATTGCAGAAGTGTTTTCATCCGAGGACGAAGTCGCGCTCGCAGAGCAAGAAGAGCTGCAGAGAGGGAGGCAGAACCCTTGAACACAAGCCAAAGCACCGAGACCCCCAGACCCCAGAGCCAGACCCCCAGAACCACTTAGTTGCCAGCCCCTTTGTTTTTGGCACCCTCAAAACCCCGAAATTCAAAACAAATTTGGGGGGGGGGGGGGGGTGGGGTGGTTCAGGGGTTTAGGGGAAACAGGCCAGGGATAGGGCTGAAACATGCTGAAACCAGGTTTTACAGAAAAGCTGTGGTGCTGCTGCTGCTATCCGCTATCTGGGCTTGCGGATGGGACCTCTTGGCCTTGAGCTCTTGGGATTTAGGCTCTCGTTTGCTTCTACGCCCGCCTGCATCGAGACCTCGTCACTTCGACGGAAGCGCAGAGCCGCAATGCCTGCGAGAGAAACTCAGAGGTTGCGTGAGGGTCTCCACTTCCTAGTATAGGCATCGTTTGTCTGGTGGGTGAGTTTCTAGGAACTTCCAGAAAACAATGCTGTTCGTCACTGTGGAGCTTGCAAAAAGATGGAAGCTTTGTGTGGCGCGCAACTGGGCAGTTCGGAATTTGCGTTCCCTTATGGAATGTCCAAGAGGAGCAAAGCGACCAGAACCTGGAGAACTGAACTGGCCGAACGGCACCAGCTGCCTGCGATGCCGATATCCCTCATCTCACGGATCCAGCCTCGAGTGCAACAAGAAGCGGTCTTTCAGTGCTTCGCTCACCTCGGCCTACCCGTCTGTCAGCGCCCGTTGCTGCCCCTGTGGTTACATGTTCCACTCTGGTGTGACGCTCTTAGCGGCGATTGTCAAGTGGCGTAGGAAGACCACGAAGCTGACGTCCTCCGGCCCAGCGGGGGCGTCCTGCCAGATAGGACGATGTTCACACCAGGCTAACAGAAAGCTCTTGACGTGTCTTCAGTTTCGCTCTTCTCTTCCTGAAAAATCCTGGCCTTGTGGTGGTCTTTGTCTTTGGGCGGCTTCACAAGCATGCCTCACGCGACGCTACCCAATCGCAGGAAGCTCGGCCAAGGCGTGCAGCTTCAATCGTGTTTTACTAAACTAACACAACATATATTTGAAATATCTTTGAATGAAGTAGAATGCAGCGTGATTTACTTTCGTATGAGAAAAACAGCATAGTAATTGGATATAGAGTATCGTGCAAGCTGATTATCTGATACGTTCTGCTCGAAAAGCAAAAGGAATAGAACACAGTCGTAAAATCGTATCATAAGTATCAAGCAATAGTTACGCACCAGATACTAGAAATATAGAACCGAACCGAACTGAATATCGTAAAATATAACACAATACAGAAGAATATGAGAAAGGAAAATATTCTGTAAAATAGCAGCCAGGAAGAGAATATTGCAGAATGCCGCGCAATACAACATGAAGCAGCATAATATTGTATCTTAGAATGTGGTATACAATGTTCTCATATAGTACTGCATGTGGCAATACTGTTATGTATGTGTAACACATATGTATCGGGAATAAGAGTTGGGGTCCCCACGGAGCCGCCCAACATCCGTGGCGTCTAGGGGTGGTACCCCGCATCTTGTGAGGAGCTCCTGCAGTGAGCGGTCTGCCGGCTCCACAACTCTTCTCGGTGACCCCAGCCCGGCAAAAGGACGGAAAATGTGTTGAAGAAATTGCTGCAGCAAGATCTTCACAAGTGCACAACGGCCACCCCACCTGCATCGCGTCCAAATTGCCCTGTCAACGAAGCAGGAAAAAGGCAAAGCTGCCGGACCAATGCCCAAGCCAACCCAAGACTGCATCACCACGCTGTTTGTGAATTAGCCCACTGCCAACGGTCGGCCTTACCACCAGAGCTTTTCATGGACGCTTTCAGGCTGCAAAAGCTGCTGTGGAGCTCACGCATGTCCTGCCGTCTGCCAAAGTTGCACCAGTCTATTTAGGATACTCGAATACTCTCAAAGAGCATGATTCGCATGATGGATCGACTCTCCAGCATGCTCCATGCAGTGGGCTGTTGGCTCCTCCAGCTCCAGAAGGCCGTAGTTTCCGCTCTTGACGGCCTACGAACGAGGCTACGTGGACTCGCATCTATGGTACAATTTCCCGCCGACATCCAATCTCTGAACCTCTTAGCACAGTCCACTGCCTTGGTCTCAGAGCGAAACTCGTCGATGCGCACTTCGCGCTCCAGCTCACGCAGAGCCCGGCTGGCAATACCTGGACGCCGGGGTGTTGAGCAAGGCGCGCTCCGACTTCCCAAGTCAGGTGAACCTTGCTGCATCTACGCTGTGTGCTCACTCGGCTCACCAACCCAAGAAGCCCTTAAGCGGTTTGCGGGGTCGAGACAGACCAGCTTTGAGTTTTCTCTAGTGGCCATCGGCCCTGGCGCACGGAGGAAGTCTCGAAAGCTGAGCTGTGCCCCAGCGCCCATCCTGGGGAGGCAAAGATCTGCGCCGGGAGTACTGGCATCTGGCATCCTATGACGGGCCTAACGTCTGGTGGAAACTAGTCGGCTCGGGCAGCCGAAGAGATCAACGAAGAACTTTACTTTGTCGTGCTGTGGGTTGGGGTTAGCCGTCGGTTGCTACTCTTTGCTTCGCATGGCTTTTGGGTATGCCATGGTACGCCCTGAAACCCTTCAACCCCGTAGCCCTCAGCCCTCAGGACTCCCCCAACACATCGAGAGCTTTGGGCCCCCAGCCGGCTCACTGCCGATGCCGGAGCCCACGACTCGCGACGCGACGTCTCCACAGAAAGAGAGGCCCGGCTGGCCTTTTTCGCAGGGTGAACGTTGCAGGGTGATGGGTTCTAAGGGTGCAGGTGGTTGTAGGGACAGTTCCTGCACAAGGGTCCTCAGAGAACGATTACAATGAATACAAACCTACCCTAAGCTGCCGTTGAGGATGGCAAGACCAGGTCTAGACTTGAGGCTGAGCGCCACTGCAAAGAAGAACATCACTCAATGACGACTCCGCAGCTGTCGAAGCCCTGACGACCTCAAGGCAGAGCGGACCTTTTTTTGTGTTCGCAGATGCGGGAGGGTCGGCCTTTGGCGGCATTAGCCGGCCTCGGCGGCATTAGCTGAAGCTCCGGGGAGCAGGTGGGCGGGAAGGCGCGCTGCACGCCGCCGCGTTGATGCGAGTGAGTTCACGGAGGGTATCGAGTGTGGTGATTGCGGTGTGCCTGGCGCGCTGGGCATGCCAGGCATGCCAGCAGGCGAGGCCCCCGCACCGCTATCGCCATTTACAGATGCCGGCCGGGATCGCGGCGTGACGGATGATCGCAGAGTTCGTGGCGTCCGCTGGCCTTCGGACTGGCCTGCTTCCACGAGCCACATCCTTGGTGAAACCGCAAATTGTGATTCATGGAGACGCATGGGACCTTCAAGAGGGTCCCAATGCAACTCATGCGACCTGCCTCCAGCCTTGAGCCTCGATCTGCCAAGTCTCGGATCCCAGGCCTCCTCATCTGTGGGCATGTTGGCCACATTGGCATCGGCGATCCTCACCAGGCGCACCAGTTGTTTTTCCCCAAGCCTTTGAAGCACGCACTGCAATGCGCGCAGCTTGCTGGCAAAGTGGCTGCCCCGGCAGGGAATCTCCGTTGGAAGGTCCGCTGGGAGGCGCAGGCATTGGCTCCGCCCAAGGAGTTTTCGGCTGCGCGCCTGGATACGGGACTGCGGGTCAGGACCGGACCCACAACGGGGTTATTTGCCAAGCCCAGGCGTTAATCGACCCACTCTGCCTTAAGAACTGCTCGAACACTCGCAGAGGTGTTGAGTTTGAGCTTCACCAATTTCTCGAAGGCGCAAATGCGACAAAGATATTTCCGCAGATCCAGATATCTCGGGGTGGTGGGGGAGGTAAAATCAGGACATCGCGGGACTGAGCTCGAAAAGGTCAAGGTTCCTATGGTTCCTCTCGCAATCATTCCCCTTACATCTTGCTATCGTTGACCTGCGGACAACCAGAAAGGCCTTAGGGCTGGCAACTCCCATAAAGTGAGTACCTTCCTCGCGCCTGGCCATCGGACATACTTGTCCACTGTGTACGTGTCGTGATTGATATTTTCCAGTGGCACTTCCACGAGCTTGGTCCTTAGAATTTAGAGCTTAAACAGGTTACGGCTTAGGGGAGCAGGGTTCCGTATCCGAAAGGCTTTCAGTTCAACCCCTCTCTTTCTGTTCTTCGGCAGAACGGGGGGGCGGGGGAACCGCTGGGCAGCCTCCCAAACCGTTGTAAAAGGCCGAAACCCGAAAGGCCACTCTCAGGCTTCTTGGCTTTTTCTTGTGGAAACGTGAAGGCTTGGCAAGTTGCGGACCTCCCGACTTGACTTCAGATTGGAGGAATCCCTGGAACACTGCAACAGAATCGAACCCAGGCGCTGAGCCAACAAGGAAATCCTGGCTTTCTCCCCAAGCAGGTCACGGATCTCACCACGGTAGCCTCGACAAAGGCAAGCTTACCCCGACAGCTCCAGCTTACAGGCTCATACAGTAACTTATACAGTAACTTATACAGGCTTATACAGGCTTAGGGGGCGCAAGTGGGAGGTCAACTTATACAGGCTTATACAGGCTTAGGGGGCGCAAGTGGTCTCTGATGCATGGCAGGGCCTTTGTACTTGCCACCGGTGATCCGGACGGCGGTGCCTTTCTCCAGGAGGCTTCCTCCCTGCCGGCCGGCTGGCTTCTGTGCCAAGCCGAGCTGCTTGTGCCACTGCGGCCTGCGAGTTCAGTGTTCGCACGTGACACAGCTGATGCAGGTTCATCCGGGCCTCAAGAAGGACATCTCGGATGCCATCGTGATCCCATACGACATCTGCTTCGTCTGAGCTTCTGCCCCGGAAGTCTCAGGCACTCTCATTATCTGCTGCGGCCGTCTGCTTGGTAAATCATCCTCATTCCAGACGAATTCACACTTGTCACCGGGTGCGACGAGATAGGCTCGCTCACCCACCAACCCTGGCGAAAAGCAATGAAAAATCTGCAAGGGGTCTCAGCAGGCGATATGTCAAGTTTGAGTCAGGCCTTCCACAGCCTGCAAGAAGACCGTGTTTTGGTGTATGAACCTTGGATCCACTAAGTTTGATGCTGCACTCCACGGCCCATACAATGCACAGTGGCAACCGCAGCGTGGCAGACAAGTGTGGAGCTTCGCATGTGGACGTGCCGGCAGGTGGCAACACCTTGGCTTGAATAGGTGTTGTCCTGCCCGTCAGCGCCCGAGGGGCCTGCCATCAAAACAAGGCTCCTTTTTCCCAGCGTAAACCCCCTCGGTGCTCGAGCTGAGCAGAAGGCACCGGCCTTGACCATGGCCCCCGGGACAATTCTTTGCTTGATGCGGTCCTGGTCCCCCCCCATCAAAGCAAGGACACAGAACCTCCAGCCTGAGGGATGCTCAGGGTTTGAGGTATTTGGGATGAAAATTAGGCCCTTGCGCCGAGGGCTGGGCTGTTGAGGTGGTTCCCTCGCGCCGGGATATGCGGGGTGCGACAGCTTCTTAAGGTATGGGGAACTTAGTAAGCAACCGTATGCTACGAAAGACGGCGGCGAGTGACGGGATTGCGAGGGATGGGATTGACTGAACACCGCCGAAAAAGATTGCAAAGAGGACCACTGGACCCGTCCTCGCACCAAACCTGCTTCTTGTAAAAGTGCAGCTTCGGCAACTCTACCGGCAGCAATTCTGCCAGATCTGCATATTCCTGCACGCCATCCTGCGCCAGAAGCAAGGCACGCGAACCTGCTTCCAGGCGGGTGATGATGGCTCGGCCCTCGGACCGCCCCGCTACCATCACCAACTGGCCAACGTAGAATTCGCCGAGGCGGTCAGTCGTCTCCGGCTTCTCAATGCCTGTTGGCTTGTGTTTCTTGCGTTTGCTCATGTGACTCATGTTAGCTATCTAGGATCCAGGGGGGGAGGTGCGCGCTGCGACACCATTGTGCTTAATACGAGTAAAACTAACGCCAGCATCCCCGTCCAAGTCTGCATGCTTGCACATGTTTTGGCACCTCTGTGCATGTCGTTGATCTTCGCCCTGAAAGAGGTGAAGTCGTTTGTGAGGACTTGGGCCGTGGCATGTGATCCCCACTCACCGGTTGGGCCCAAGTCAACTCGCTCCACGTAACCAGCCTCACACACGATGCGTCCAAGCGCGTACAGTTCCCTACAAGGATGTTGATCCAAGATTCCTGTATTCATTTCAGCCCGCTACACGAAAGAATTACTTTCGATTACTTTCGTAAACCTTACACGGTCCCGGACGGTCCCGGACCGGTCGGCGTGCATTTACCCAAAAGACTTCGGCTCGAAAACTGACGCTGCCATGGCAGAACTTTCGTAGACGCATGTCATGATCCCTGCTTTATACTTCCCAATCAATTCTCAGAACCACTGAGAACAAGAACTTCTGTATGACGAAGATACTGTACTTGGTGTGGGGTCTGCAAGCACATGCCAGGTCGGCATTTCTGCGAGGAACAACACCGCAGCATGCGGATCCAGGCATATTAGGCATGTAAACTTAGGCAGCCTGAAGCCTGAACCTAGTCCGTGCATGGCCAAGGAACATCGCCCCTGTGCTCTCCCGCGATCACATAGACGTAGTCTCCAACTTCAAGAAACTTGCAGAGCCTGCTTATCGAGATGGAAAGGTCGTCCTGCAGATGTACGCCCATCGGCAACCCAATTGGCTTGATCAGGACCGTTGTCGAGCCTGACATTACGTCTACGACAATCCCGCGGAGGTTCTTGACGTCGCCCGAGATCACGATGACTTTGTCCCCTTCTTTCAGAGATGGCCCAGAAGAAGCAACCGTCTTAATGGGCAGTGCAGGAGGCGGCATGGCCTCTCGATCCAATTCCTCTTTGCTCTTCGGCAAGTCTGACTCTGGTCGAACATTCCCTGATATTGCTGGCGCGTTTCGCCAGTCCTGGATTTCATGCTCCGAAGGACGGGCCTGGTCACCGGAGTCGAACCATCCACGCTTGAAGTTCTTGAAGAGGAAGCCGTCTCGGTACGCCTCCCCATCGATAATGTAAAACATTTTATATCCCTTTTGAGTCCGCCGCTGCTCCACATTCACCAGGAATTCCTGCCTGGCTTCCAGGTCTGCTCGATTGAACCAGGCAGGGGCAGGTCTCTTGCTGGATTTCCCATGGCCAGATCGAACTATGCGTGGCTTTAGCTTAACCATATAGTTTTCGTCCTCAATCTCCTCGACCATGGCCAAGTCACCTGCATATGCCCCACGCTTCATGCGAACCCAGTCTCCTGCACGCAGCATCTGCGTCTTGCGTGCGTGGCTGTAAGCCGCAGAGAAAACCAGAGCCATCTGGTCCGTGGGGACCAGCGACAGTCCTTTGAACGCGGAGATACCGCGAATGCCCTTCGTGAACGCACGAACGTCGGCTTCTTTGTGGGCTTCCACGTAAATGCGACCCTTCAGATGTGGCGAGCAGAAAACCGAGTAGACCGGAACCGGGGTTCCCCGTGACATGGCCTGCAAGGAAGAGCTAGGCAGAGTTCTCCGACCATCTACCATCCATTCTTGTGTGTTTGTGTGTAGCTACACTCAACCGACAGAAGCAGCAAACAAGGAACAACGTTTCCAGCGATTCATTGCTCTTATTCCCAGCGATCGGTCCTCGAACGACTTGTACATGAGGGAAACACAAAGGTCTTTCTCGGGAGCGAAAGTTTCCAGCAACCACAACTTTGGATCTCCAGGTTCTGGCACCGGAACGGTCTGGCTGACCTTTTCCTGGAACAGATCATTGCCATGACTAGGTTCTTCCGTGCCCTTGGGTCTCTTCTAAGTCGCTGATTGTAAGACGACAGCAAGGCTTTCCCGAGATGCCAGCAAATTTCCTACCATAAGCCGTAAGCACACAAGGCTGCTCCTGCGAGGGCAGCTCGCCCTTGATGTCCTCACCTCGCTTGGCCCTCTCGTCTAGCTCCTGCAGAGCACTTGTAACCCGATGTGAGGGAGGCTGAGATGCTACTCCCATCTGACAGCGCAGGGCTACGCAAATCCACCTCCCACATGGTCGCGCCTGGTATTTCTTTTCAAGCTGATCCAACCTATCCGAGCTGAACAGTCGGGCCGAGCCCGACAGTGGACCGTGCTCGCGCTCGCGAGCGGCTACCTGCCATTCTCTCAGCCCATCAACGCAATGGCTTTATATGGCTTTTAGGGTTTGGATGGACTCAGGCTCGGGTTTAGAGCCTTTAGGCCTTTAGGGTCTGGTCAGACCCTGCCTCCTTCTTGAGCTGATCCAGCTCCTTATCACGATTTAGCTTCCTTCGGATGGCTGCGCGGCTCTTGCCCTCGTCTTTATCACCGGAATCCTTGGAGGCCATATCGCAACCAACGGTGAAGGAAGGATTGGGACGTGTTTGGGACCTTTTCTACCTTTTCTGGGCAATGTTGGGACCAGATTGGGACCAGGTCCTTGCAGCCAGGCGACGTCGATGAGCTCATCGAAGTCGCTGCCCTCATCCTCTTCCTCGCCCTTCCCGGCCTCCTCTGCTTCTAACTCAAAAAAGTCTTCCGCCTTGCGCTTGCGCCGGCCAGCTTCCGCCATGGCTGCTGTATTTCTAGCAGCAGCATGGGCAATGCGCCAAACATAAAAGTGCTGGGTACTGAGAGTTGGAGCATCTCCTCGTGGGCACATCTGACTGCCCTGCACTGTGGGGGGATTAAGACGGCTGTGCTATTGCTTCTGGATGCCTGGGTAGCTACAATTTGCTACAATGGTGTCTGGTAGAATGCAGTCTGCACACATATCTGCCAAGAATCTAGGTGACCCGACATACAAATGACATACAATGTCCCCTTGAGGCCCTTGGCCGCTAACCTTGTAAGCCAAACCAAAGGCTGGACGTGTCCGGAAAAAGGGGGGGGGGGAAACTCGCACGATTCTAGGGTGATTCTACTGCGACTAGTCGAAGATAAGTACCGCACCTTTCTGGCTAGGACGTCCTTGGTGATGCCAGCGAGCCACCTCTGCCTCGGACGTTGCACACACCCCTGGCGCGTGAAAGGCTCCACAGAGGCTTTGCTAAGCTTGTTGTCAACATACTTCCTGTGGTTATTCGAGGATTAAGTATTCATCAAATGGGATTATCAAGTTCTGCATGCATGCTACACGAACCCTGCGCCTGTCCGGAGAGTCTATCTCCAGCTCGTCGAAATTGAGGATGCGCAAGGCCTGAAGTTGGAAGGCCAACTTTGTCTTGATATGTCGATCCATATCGATCCTATCCCTTCGTGCCCTGCAGACGCAACGCTACCAAACCGCACCTTGTGGATCCTTGTGGCATCTGGCATTCTGCTTTAGTATAGAAGGCGGCTCTGTGGCCCTGGGCCTGAAACACCTTCACCACGGGCATAGTGCTTGTTGTCTTGGATGCGAACCTCCTGGTGCCGACTTTCGGATGCAACGGAAGCCAACGCTTCAAGCTGTTGAATGCATACCCTTTACCGCCAAATACCAGCATGAAGTGCCAGAAAGAAGCATGTGCATCACCAAAGCCCAGCAAAAGGTGCGATTCACTAATTCAGAGCCCCGGTCCGAACTAGATGCCACTTCTGCCGAGCTCCTGAAGCTCTCCTTCACCAGGTTCAGATCCCAATCTGACCAAAGCACCTGATGTTAGGAATTCTTGACGCTTGCTTGAGTTGGCCAGATGAAGCGCTTGCTTTTTTAAGGCAACACTATGGCCTGTGCCTTTTTGAAACGACCACTAAGCGACCGCATGGCGCCTGAGGCCGATTACGCGGCCCTCGAAGTGCGCGGTTCTCGTTCTGGGTCCACGTCGAAATTGCTCTCTCGTCTAGGCGCGGGCGTGGCCGCAGAATTCGGGCGTGGCGATTTTCAGCGTCCTTATAGAAATTATGGCACACATGGCGGCACAAATGGCGCTCTCCACACAAGGTGTTCCGTATCCGCGGTGTTGGTAATAGTGCCACGTCGGTCGAAGTGCAGAACTGCAGAACTGTCGTTAGTTTTGGACCCTTAATCATTTTTGAGGCACGGTCTCGGCAGGGTCTTGGGATCTCCCAGGTCGGAAGCAGCTTCAACAAAGTAACACTCCACCCCGCTGCACTTCACGAGGCTCCAGCATCAGGCTCCTCCATCTCGGCCAGTTGTATCGCCTCACGTATGAGCTCCTCGAACTTTTGAGTGGCTAGTAGGGCTCAAGGCGGTCATCTTTGTAAGCAGCGGGAGTCCGAAACCTTTTGCATCCTCCAGCCCGATCGAGCACTAAAAGACCCAACAACCCCATCCGCTACCCCTCGGCTCCAGCAGATCACTGAGCCGGTTGAAGTACAGCTCCTCTGCGTTGTCGTCCTGTGGCGCAGGCGGGCCCCCCACTTCGTCGGGCGGGAAGAAGGGGGGGGGGTCCTTTTTTGACCACTCACACCGACCTGTACCCGAAATACCAAGCGCGCTACTGCATGGAAAGCGGCCTGTGCGCAGGGCTTCTGATCTTTCCCCGGCGTAGTTGTCAAGCCAAGCACATCTACAATGTTAACCCTAAACCCTAAACCCTGGCACCGAACAGCGGACCTGCAGCACCTGCAGCAGGATGTTGGGCGGCCAGCCCAGGACGTAGCGCAGGACCTCGAGCTCAGGACTGTCACGACTTAGAAGAAAGACTTAGAAGAAAGCCGCGATTGCCATAACTCATTTTTGGATCTAGGTGTTTCAGAAGAAAGTGCCAAACACAAGGACCCAGATTTAGAACAACCCCCCATGCAAGTCATTGAAGTCGGAGTTCTGCAAGCGCGGCCGCCAGCAAACGTTCTACTCAATCGTGTTCCAATCTCATGGGCTCGGGGATATGTCGGCGAGTCGGCTTGCATCCCACTGAAGTCCGAGGCGAGGACATGGCTAAGGTCGCGCACACCTCAGGCCGAGGAAACCCTGTAATAGGCAAAGGGGTTTCGAGTCTAGAGTGCTGGGGGGGTTGTGCCTCATCGGGCGCAAACCAACTTTTGAACAGAAGATGCTTAATCGCTTACCAACTTGAGCCTTAAGCGTTTACGCGGTTTACGCGCGCTTTGAATGTTAAACGGGTTAGACCGGCAAATGCCGAAACCCACAAGTGGTTCCAACTGAACAAAAATGACATGTTCAAGATGAAAAAAATTGCTGACCTCTCGCTCCCAACCTCGCACACCGACGACACTCTCGACTCTCATTCTCAATCTTCTCTGACAGCTCACCTCCAGACTTCTTAACTCTCACTCGAAAGCTCTCTTGAAGGCTTGCAACTTGACTTACAAGGGAACTCATACAAACGGTTTGACGCCGCGGCAACTGTTTACTTACCCCAAATCTAAGAATACAAGTTTCAACGTTGGCAGTGATGATCCCAAATTATCCCAGTAAACGCAACTCTCGAAACATCTTGATTTCACGGGGGTTTTTGCGACGATGAACATACCTTGCGGATATGCTGGTTTCCAAAACGCGGCGTCCCATACATCAGACTTTCAACGCGGTTAGGCCATTTTGACGCTCGGGTCGGGGTCGGACACGACTCGGGGATTGGGGCGATTTGGACTCTGTATGATTGCTGCCTGTCACAACGCACATATCTTGAGATTCGGCCGTTTATCTCAAAGTTCCTTTTTCCGGACGTAGCTTCTTGCAGAATTATCGTTTTGGCCATGGAACCTCCCCATTTGCAAGCCACGAAGTCAGACCGACATCGGCCAACAAGCCTCTCCGTGGCGGTCACTTACACCGATCCTTTGCAACTTTGCAAATCTTGGGCCACCTTGGCACCCTTCTTGGTGCGGTTCTCGCAGGATTTACGCCACGCACTTCAGGTCTCAGGCACGTAACGGGACATCAAAACCGCTCGTGACCTCATGCTTTTGCCATGCGGCTGCTCTTGCATCGGCCATCCTCCTCCTGTGGCCAGGAGTCAAAAGCCGAAGAGAGCTGATCCAGCACCTCACAGCTCTAGGGTTGAGGGATCGGGGTTTCGGATCGGTTCAGGAAGTGACGCTCATGGACTCTCGGGGTTTACTCTCGGAGTTTTGCTGCCATCACTCCCGCGCTTCTCACAACTCCCCAGCTCCGGGGCCTCCAGTGGAAACTCGGCACGCCACGTCTGCAGCCAGATGCGCAAAGCACAACTTTGGGGGCCGACTTCCATGTGAGCATCTATATTTTTGTTCAGATTGTTAACATGGTTTGGATGCCTACACGGGCCTACCCCGGGGCCTGCACGGAGTTGATTTTCATGGTTCAACCGTTCAACCTACGCGAACGTACGCAGAAAATGAGGGTTGAAGACAGTCAAGAAAGTGTGCCTTCACTCCTCTGGGAGACATCTGAAGCGTGCTTGAGGCCCCAAAGCCCCCGCATATTCCAGACTCTGAACCTCCCCCCCCCGCTCGTCCCGAACCCCTACACAGACACCCAAAACAGCGCCGCGGCCGGCCTCGCAGTACCGGCGTACGGAGGAGGTGAAGTTTTCCTGCAGCGAGGCAGGCAGGACCTCAGGCCGCGTGGGGTAAACAGAGTTGTTGTGGAGGCATTTAGAGGGTCATGAAAGGGCTACATTTGCAGAATATACTGTGCTTGCAGTTTGGCGTATGAGGGCTGATAGGGTTGCTGAGCTATGGCCCTTGTTCTCAAGGGTTTATGCGCCAACAGAGACAGGCGCTCAACCGGGAGGTTTCTTGCAAACAGCCGGAGCCAGAAAGTGCTGGTTCCAAATTTTAAAAATATTTGTCCTTTGGCTCATGTTGGCTCCCTTGGCCCCCAAAAGACCGGTGAAGGAGCACTGGGGAGCCACCTGCCACCCCTCCCGCTCTCGTTTGTCCCGGGTGTGGTAGCCTTGGGCTAATTTGGGCTAGTAAGGTTAAGGAAGGCTAGGCTTAGTGGGCCGAGGAGGCCGACGAGCAGCCTCTCTAGCTTGAAACCAAACTCTCCTTTTGCTTGCTTCGAGACTCTAAATAAGTGAAGTAAGGTTTATGTATCTTGTACCCCCAAGAGGACACCCAAGGTATACACTCAACAATACTAAAAAGGAACCTTATATACACTCACCAAAACAGGAATATAAACCCTGCTTTATATCCAGACTTTCGCGTCCTTCCTTGGGCGCGTAGCTCATCTTCATATCTGCAATGATTGAAAAAGCCTGTGTTCCAGACGTCTGGAAGTGTAGCCCGCCGCTGGCCCTGCATGTCTCCACAGTCTCCACAGCGGTAGCAAACTTCGTAAACTCGGACCAGACATTGGGTCACAAGATTGAAAGTTGCAATGGCCTCATGCTCGGTGATGCCAGAGCCAGTCCTGGGCAACGGGCAATACGTCCATTTAAGTGGAATCAGCGGGCCTACTGTGGTCAATGGTCTGACGAGCCTGAATGAGGCATTCCGTGGCCTATGATGAAGATTGAAGATTGCAGGAGCTGATTCCACAAGCTCCCAGCCCTGAAGTCCTCTGTGGGATCCGATCCTGAAACACAAGCCCTCCAGGCCTGGATAGGAGCGACGACATCAGGTAATCGGCCTCAGTCGCTTCCAAGAAGAAACCATGCCGGGGATCAAGCTGCCCTCCTGGATCCAAGATCTGCACCGACAGCGCGTTGACCTTCCTGGGGGCGAGTTGGCGAACTGCTTACCGCACAAAGCTGCTCGCATCACTCTTGCCTCGGTGCCCTCTAGACTCTAGAATCTAGGAAGCCATGGGGTAGCATTGGGGGTACAGTAGCAAAAGCACATTCGGACGGGATGATGTTGGTTCTCTCTCAAAAAAACGGGCGGGACAAGTAACTACAATAGCTTTCAAAGTCTACACCCCCGCCCTGTTCCGAGACGCCCGGCGACTGCTGGGATTGCAGGGACTGCCGGCCCTCCACAGGAGCCTCGCCTGAAGGGAGAGGAGCATGGAGGAGCATGGGGCAGCATCTGTTGCGGAGATGCTTGGGAGATGATGGAGTTTGGGGCTGAAGAGTGGCGTGGGGAAGCCCCGTGCTTTGCGATTGCTTGTCATGGCCTCATTGCGGTCGGCCGATTTACACCTCTAAGGCCAAGCCGCCACCCAGAACTAGCTTTTGGGGCTAGGCAAGATAGGCACAACTCATATCCTGGGACTGAGAGGCAGCAGCCTTTAGTGAGAGGAGCGCTTCTGGGCCTGTGCCAAGAGTCGTCTGCACAGGCTCCAAAACCCTCCAGAGCCCGTCCTGCATCAAAGAGCTCCTCCAAATCGAGATCGCCTCCGAGATTGCGCACGATTTTGGGGAAATTTGGGGAAGACTGTGAACCGGTCCAAAAGGTCAAAGGACTACTCGAGATACTCGTTGTTCGCTGCCCTGGCCTCCCACGGCATCCTTGGCTGTGGCGCCCATCACCTCACGTGCGAGTCTGATGGCTGTGCCCACACAAGTCAACACGTCGGAAACTTGGAGCGCTGCCGTGCTTTCGCAACATGGGCGCTTTAGCACAGCGAGAGCTTGGTTTCTGACGTGGAAGCTTGGAAGTCGTGTCGTATGTAGGGATTAGGCCTGTCTCTTTTTAGGCCTTGTTTTTTAAGGCTAAAGCTACCGACAAAGCTGCGGACCCTGATGAAAGCAAACAGAGTTTTTTCGTTTGACCAAAAATGCTTCCTATTTTTGTCGTTTGGAGTGGCTCAACTGCGTCTCTGTCATAGCGTTAGCAAAAGGGAAAGAGCTGTTTGTTCCGTGCGGAGGTTGAGGTTTTCAACGGCTTGAAGCCGAAGCACTGGGGAACACTCACGAACACGTGAGTGCCCCCAGCGCCCTCTGGCAACTTCCATCGTACGTCGCGGGATTGGGCGCCGACTTGTGCGGCTGCGAAGAGTACTTGGAATTCCTGCTTTCAAGATACTCCTGCAATCCCCTGAAGCTATCGATGCCCCAAAGTTCGGTTTTGTTCGGGCTGCTTTGCCTGGCGGTGCATGATTTTGGGGATTGCGCTGCTTTCTTTGGTGTCACACGTTCGTAGCCTCCGTACCCGCTACACAGTCTCACACAGGCAGAGCTGACTGCGTCGGTTGGTGGCCTTGCAAAGCTTTGGGAATCGACGGCTCTTGGCTCGCTTTACTTTTGGGTTGCTTCTTTGCAGAGAAGAAGCAGACAGCCCACAGCGAAACCCAAGCTCTATAGACCCGAAATGCAACTGAACAAGCACCGACCCTGAACCTTTTGTGGGGCTGTGGACGATGATCTTTGTGGCCCCAGGATGCTTTGGTACCGTGTGCTAAGCCGAGGGCCTGCCTTTGGCTTTGAGTTTCAATCTTAAAGCTCTTGGGCCTTTGAGAGTGTAGTCCCACTGGGGCACAGGGCTGGCTGCGTCAACAGACCCTGGCGCTGCACGGAGTTACGCCTTCCAACGGCTGCAAGGGCTCAGGGATGCTGGGAACTAGAGCGAGGTTTGGGATTGGGAGGTTCTAAGACTTGGACGCACTGAACGGCCAAGTCTGGCCTGCACACCCTGCGCTCAAATCTGGCAGGGGGTGTTGAAGGGTCTCGGGTGTGGAGCTCTCTTGGCGGCATGGCGACCTCAGCATCGATGTTTGGACCAATGGCCTCGGTGTGCAAGTGCTTCAGAATCAGTTCTCAATGTTCTCATAACAAAGCCATCATTAATGGCGAGGCTTGGGTGGCTTGGGTGGCTTGGGAGGTAGCAGTAGTCACCGATGTGAATACTGAGGCGCTGAAAGCTGAGAGGCACGCGGCCGTTCGCGCTCTGCGAAACTTGGATGGCCTGCACCAAGGCAGAAATATTTCTGCAAAGTGCTGATCGAATCACGCAGCACTGCGCCGCACTGCAACTATCTCATTAATGATATCTGCACGACGCCGTGACCTGCAATCATTCAGGCTATTTGTCAAACCAGGACGAGTAAGAACCGCAAGAAGCTTTGAACATCATCCCACCTTGCGAGACAAGTGACATCCCTGCCTTCTGCGGAGGAACTGCTGTTCATTGACTCGGAAAACGAAGGCCTGCGCCGCTCCCGAGGGTTTAGGCAACTGTCGACTCGAGGTCTCATGCAGGTTGCTTCAGTCAAGTTTAATGTGCTTCGTGTGCTTCAGTGCCTTTCGATTGGCCCGAAGTGGTCACTGTTCTCGCCATCGCCGAAGCTGCTCCTGGCAAGAGCCACATACGCTTACACCCATTCGCGTTCTCAAAACGCCCAACCTCTGCCCACCTCCCGCCCCCCACCGCAATTTCCCAGCAAGCACCTGTCGTGATCTTGAGGCATTCATAGAAACTGGGACGTTGCCCAATACTAGCCTTAAATGATGGCTGAGCTGGTAACAGGTGTCGGGAGCATGGGCCGATGCGAGCGCAAAGCACACGGAGAGGGCATATCCCGACCAAGGATTGGAAACAGACCCTTAACAATACACCCCAAACATCCCCCAAACCGCGTATGACCTTTGTCGTGCCCCCGACCCCCGACTCCTGCCCTGCCCTATGCTGGCACACGTGCGCATGACACGACGCAGTTGCAACCAACTCGACAAACATCTTACTAAACTCTGATTCTGGTAATTAGCTCCACACCCTCACAGGCAACTGCGAGTGCCTCTGGCTCTTCAAAGGAACTTGCATGAAGGTTGCTTGCCGCGCAAGCGGCGGACCGGCGGTGACATCAACGCCTGTAGTTCCAAAGCTGTCAAAGTCACCTCAGCGGCCTTCCTCCTCCTCAGATCCTTCGCCTTCCACACAAGCTCACGGTACATGCGGCCATCGCCACCTGGCCGTGTCTTGATTTTCTCTTGATCCTTTGGATCGCGAAGTCGCAACTGGCCAAGCGACAGCCTTTTCTCCCAGCGCTCCAGGGGCTGCTCGGTGGACGCACTGACCTCTGGCCACAGTGGACCTCCCTCCCGTCTGGGAATCAGCTCCTCATCAGGCAGGAAGCTTTGCTGCTGCTTTGCATATCCCATCTTCGTCCAAAAGTGCATAGCCTGTTTTGTTGCCGCGGGGTAGGCAACCACAGTGTCTACACCCTCCTGGCGCAGGAACTCTTCCATGGCAATCACAAGCTTGCTTCCGTGCCCCTGTCGTTCTTCCCGGGCGCTCATGTGCATCACCTGTCCCCACATCGAGGAGTAGTTGTGATGCGGATTGATTCGGACGGTGACTGCTGCCTGGGCGGCCTCTATTCCGTCCTTGGCACGTGCTGTGCTCTTTGGCACTCGTCCCTGTTCACATAATATGAATGTTCGACATTGCCCGTGACCGGCAATCACGCGCGTGCGGACTTGGCACGCCTCTGCCTTGAAAGTGGGTTTGCTCATGTGGCATTCGTATGCCGCCCATCTGTGGGCGTCTTTGCAGGCCTCTAGTGCGCAGCTCCCAGGAGCGCTCCCGGGTGCTCGTGCCGCCCTGCGGGGGCTCCGGCTTCGGTCTCTGCAGCGGCGCGACATGGCAGAAGAAGCCTACCTCCACTGCCCAGGTTTCGAGCCAGTGGTTGCTACAGTACCCGAAGACCTCATGGCACAACGGTCTTCAAGTAGACGAGTCGAGCATGCTTTGACACGGGCACTTGTTGGCATCCGAGCGGTCAACGACAACGGCCCCTAGCAAGTGAAAACTACTGAGCTCGCGGCTTTGAGGTCGGACGGCTGGAGGTCTCATCCTTCCGCACCCCGAGAAGTAAAAGCTTGAAACAGCCCTAAAGCCTCAAAACGTAAAACCTGAAAACAAACAACAACCAGCTGATTCGATCTCCCACCCTACTGAGCGACGGGGGAGCCATGGCCGGAGCACTACCAGAACCATGATTTTCTGAAATCACACAGCATCGTCGTCGTCGTGCTCATCATCATAATCACACAAGTCCACTTGCGACTCTGCCGAGGCCTCCGACTCCACGGGCTCCAAGGACCTTCAGTTTCTTGCAGTTGTCGCGTTGTCGGGGGCTGTGTCTTTTCATCTGTTTATCACGTGTTGCATGGTTATGCGTGTGGTTGTCACCTAATTTCCTTCATTCCCGCCGACGGACCTCGCTCCATGGACGAGTCTAGTTCCATGCCGGTCGAAGCGGCTGAAGACTTTTGGAAATTCAGGGCTTGTGCTGCAAGGTCCAGGAGAAGGGCTTGTCCACTGAGCCAGCAGCGTCATGAGTCAGTGGTGCATCCATGTGCTGCACATGATCCAGTGATTCAAACTGTTTGAGAAACTTCAGGCTCGCACTGCCGAACCCGCCCGGGTTTGAAGACCTGCTGTGAGAGACTCATCTTGACTGTAAGTTTCCTTCCTTCAAAACGCAGAACGCAAGTGCAGCATCGTGGAAGATATCCTAATACACTCCGGAAAACACGGAGCGACTCCGCATCCCAGAGGGCCCCGGAGGCCTCGTGAACGCTTGGCAGCTCCGGGGCCTGAACGGCCTGAACGGGTTGAGGGTTCACGCCACGAAGTCCGTGAACCAACAAATTAAAAACAGTTTACAAAAGCAGGCTCAAGTGTACAGTAACTTTGACTTGCTGGTTTCCGACATTGGGGTACCATTTTTGGTGGTCCGTTTACAAGGGATTAGGGGTCCCCCATTTTCGTAAAATCCCCATTTGGGGTTCGGGTTGGGTGGTCTGGACGGAAACGCACACAGCCCTGCACGCCAGCCCTCTTTCAGAATGAGCGCCATTCGGGCCCTCCGATCATTGCTACCCTTTGCAAAAACCTTGGTGCTTCCAGAAGCTTTGACCAGGTGGACAGGAATGGGAAACCGACTCTGTACCTTAGAAGATCCTAGCCCCTGATCCCATCAGAATCCTGAAATCCCGGTGCCTGTCTGATGGGCACCTCGGCCTCTGGGCTTGGTTGCCGCTGCTTCTGCTTCCCACGCTGGTCACGCCTCAAAAGAACACACAACCACTGTGGATGCTGTCGTGTGCAAGAAAGGCAATCACAAAGGCATCGGTCATCCTATCGATGCCGAACTGGTTGGGCGAGCTGGCAGGATCAGCTCCAGCACATGCATATGCATGGTCTTATGCGAGGGCAGGTGGTAACCATGAAAAGGACGCGATTTGTAACCATGACAAGAAAAGTTAGATGAAATGGTGGACAGAGAGCACAGCGAGTCTACGTGACTGCGACTCAAACTGTAGAACAGCGGTTTGGCCAAATTCACATTGCCAATAGCCAGTTGATTGCGTCTACTTGCAACAGCCCCGCACAAAGTCACAGGCACACCGCTCAACCTGAGAGACCCCGTATGCGCATGGTCAGACCCATCACAAAGCCGACTACCGGACATGCCACCCAAATGGTGGTTGTGCTAGCTCCGTCCCTTTTGGGTCCGACCCTGGCTATTTGTTGGAACGAACCCTCAAGTGTCGTAAGAGTGCTACAAGCCTTCGGCCCCAGACCTCCCTGTAAGGCTCGCACCGCCATTGCTTCTGCGTCTCTCGGAGCCGCTGCAAGCCATAGGCACGCCTCACTAGGCTTCACGTCACACGGCTTCGGGTGAACTGTTGCATTGCATTGCGCAAGAGACACAAGAAGAACAGAGGACCCATGTAGAACCACAATCCAAAGGGGCCTCTGCTGAAGCTCTCTTCGCTCCTCTGGGCGGGCATGCTCCATGCGCACTCCATCGACTCACGACTGACAGTAAGAACGGACGTCTGCGAGCTAACAAACTTCTCTTACAGTTTGGTCTACCGGTTGGCGATGAGTACATAATCACGGCCTTGACAGCTACAGCAACTGCTTCGGGCGCACAAAGAGACACAAACAGCTCGGTGTGCCAATTATCCAGAGGAGGAAGGCTGGGCAGATCCTCGGCACGGAGCGCCGCCAGCTCGGCGCTGTCCACGCGCAGCGCCGTGGCCTCACAGAGCGTGAGAGAGCTTCTGAGCTTCGGCGTATCTTGGGGGATCCTGTCTCCGACTGAGTTTGTGCTTCTGGTGCTGAGCTGCAGACCCACTTGAAGACCGTCCCGAAGAGCGTGGGAAGGCTTCCCGTGCTATCCCGCAGCGAATGCCTCTTGCGCCCTGGGGTTCGATCCAAAAGAACCAACTCTCAGCTTGCAAGAGGCTCTCTCTGGCCTCGGGGAAGGGGAACCCGAGCAGAGGCATTTCGCTGTGGAAGCGGCTTGCAAAGCTGGCCTTGGAGGTGTTGGGCAGGGACTTGCGGTTGTATGGCTACGGGGTCAGGGCGTGAGGACCTGCAGTTTTGCCGACCATGTTAGATGACAGCAGAGCTGGCTAGGGCGACCAGGCTTGCGCGAGCGATCTTTCCAAGCAATTTGAGTACTAGAATGTACTAGACGCACCTCTGAAAAGAAACATCTGCTCCTCCAAGGATGCGACAGTGCTGCTGCAGCCAGGTCTTCTGCTGTGTGTGCACCTGCTAGTTGCACACGAGATGCGAGTTGCGGGTGGCATCAATAGTTACAAGTGACAATCTGATGCAGGCTCTGACAAAATCCCGGCAGTCAACTCCGGCCTGTTTCGCCCACTTCAAATGCGGTGACGCGTGGTGCTTCACCATGGGCAGATGCACGAAGGTGGTGTTGCTGGCCGGCCGACAGGTTTGGGGGCAGGATTTGTAGAAGAACAGTCCATGTAAATTTCAACGCACGTTCAGAAACCGGCTAAGACACTGCGAGGACTGCGAGGACCCCTTTCAACAAAGACAGCAATTCCAAGGGCTGTGCTTGGTGGGAGCGACCCTGGACGCATGCTCTGTAGCTAATACTTGTCCGTGAAAAGGATATTCGACCGCATCGTCCTTGACCGTCTAGAACAGAACCACCATGAACAGGATAACACCCTTATAATGGGTTTAGTACTGAAGGGTGTGTCATGTGTCCAGTTCATGCATCCAGTCCATGAGGCTAGGTGCACGAAAACCCCCTTCCGCACGCATCACACAAAGAGACCCCTTAACGCCTGGTCTGGATCCAAGCTCACGGACACAACATCCCTATCTTAAGAAGGTCAAAGCCCTGAGAAAATTGTCAGGTTTAGCATACGAAATACATATAATCATATAGTATATCCGCGTGTAGAACAAATCCGCCGAGGCCTCGGGCCGAAGGTGTATAGGTTGCCTCAAATGGGTACCCCCCCTGGGAAACCGGGGTCCGCAAGCGCACAGTTCGTCAGGACCAAAGGCAGTTGAAGCCCGTCCCAGCCCCCCCCAACCCGCACCCCCCCCCCCAAAAAAAACCCCCCACCCACCCCCACCCCACCCACCCCCCACCCCCACCCCACCCCCCCGCCCCAACCCGGTTTAGGGTTTAGGGTTTAGGGTTTAGGGTTTAGGATTCAGGATTCAGGGTTCAGGGTTCAGGGTTTAAGGTTCAGGGTTTAGGGTTTAGGGTTTAGGGTTTAGGGTTTAGGGTTTAGGGTTTAGGGTTTAGGGTTTAGGCTTCAACCTCCAAAACCAACTTTACGATCAACCGTCTCAACCCTCAACCTTGAACCTTGAACCTTGAAACTTGAACCCTAAACCCAAAAAACCCTAAACCCCAAACCGTGAACCTTGAGCCCTAAGCCCTCAACCCTAAACTAACCCTCAACCCTAAACCCCAAACCATAAACCATAAACCCGGAACCCTAAACCCTAGACCCAACCCTTATTGCTTGGGGTCCAGCGACTTGGGCGCTGCGGAATCACCATGCTCACGTGGATGCGCTGGGCCGGGCCGAGGCGGGTCGCGTAGCGTTAAAATTAAAGCGCAAGAGAACAGACAGGATGTTAGGTGCAGCAGATGGCAGCTGTTGCGCCTTCCGTCGCCTTCCCATGTGCGATTTGCCTAGGCCGAAGGCGAATTCGAAGTCTCGGTGGGAGCAGCAAATGAGGGCATGGCTTACGGTCTTTCAGGGTGCGAATTCGGAGTGACATCGCGATAGACGATGACAATCAGTCCTGGAGTCCTGCCTGACTACGTGAAAGCACAGCCCCTTGGCCCCTCGACCAGCCTGGCAGTGCAGGTTTCGCCACCTGAGCGACTGGGAGCAGGGCTCATTCAGAGTTTCGATTTCAATTCAAGTTGGGCTCACCGCCTGTTGGGATCGTGGCCTTGGGGTGGGAAATCTGTTTCAGTTGCAGGAATCCAAGCCACCGGCGTGCAGTGGCAACTGCTATTTCGCATATCAGGAGTGCATGAATACACATGCGCATTACATCACGCCACCTAACCTGGCAACGTTCCTCAGCCACCTGCCAGGCAAATCGCGGGCGCTCCTTTGGCAACGTCCCACTCTTCCTGCGCATGCTCGTGATGGGTATTTAACCGATGGTAACCGACTAACCAGTTCGAGTCTTGCGTTCGGTATGAGGCAGCCGCAAGATGCCTAGACAGCAAAGTGGCACAGCTACCATCAGCTGCTGATTATTTCTCCTGCTCTTAGAAATACAGGCAATTGAACGAACGAGTGCCCGGCTTCGCCACAGCATCAGACATTGCTGCTCACTGCCCACCTCATGCCCGCAAGCTGCAGTTTGTCACATGTGCCGTGTGGGGCAAAGCAGTGCTGGAAGCTTTGTTGGACCTACGTTGTACCCCAGCAGTTGAGGCCTCTAAGGCCACTTTGGCCATGTTGGCGGCGTGTGGCATGGCATCTTCGCTGGGATCCTAGATGCTAGCTAGCATCACTAAATTTCACGTCCAATATCAAGGCCCCGCATCTTCCATGTGTGAACGCGAACGGTTCATGGCGCATGTCCGACATGTCCCTGTAGCACACCGCCTACCACGCCTCACCTTGATCATGGCGGCTTCCTCAAGCAAGGCTCTGGTCTTGGGACTTCAGGGCCCAGTGACGCCGAACGCAAGATGCCACATTGCAAGCGCCTAGCAGTCCGGAGAATCTACGCAATGCAACTGAGCTAAAGAAATCGGACGTGGTTTCGACCTGCTGATTGATGCTCACGGCTCATGAAGTTTACACAACCCGCAGGCTACAGTTTCCATTCGCCATTGACCGCGAGTGAGAAAAAGGATGCCAATGCAGTGCTAACCCTCCTGCAGTATAGATCATCATATCAAGTGGGCTAGTGCCTGCTAGTGCTTATGCGGCAGCTGGAGCAGAAGCCGGTCAAAGCCTGTCTGTCACGGGTTACTCGGATATTCGGACTCCTCGGTGGTTTCACCACCACTCAGCCATCGAAGCAGGTCGCAAAGGCGAGACGAACTCTGAAAGGGAGCACTGTGATCCGGTCCCACGCATGCTCTGGTTCCATCTGCAAACGCGTGTCAGGCATCTAGCACCACGCGCCGAAAATGCAGAGTTGCCAGTTGCAACCGGAACACCATGTCTTAGAAGGAACCCACTCCACCAACCTCTCCTGCCTTCCTTCCAGAGGCAAAGTACAAGTAATAAACTGCCAAAAAAACAAGAGGCAGCATTTCGCATGCCAGTTTGTACACGTCGCGCGTCCTGACAGGGCGTTAAATTTTGGACCCCTATGTTGTGTGACATCCATGGCCCAACGGCCCAACAAATCACTCACCACATCCCACCATTACAGAGCCTCTACATCCCTAAATGCCCAACTCCTACACTCCTAAACCCTGATGGTAGAGGGCCGCAAGGCGTGTCTATGCACCGAAGCCTGACCGTTGCTCTGCATGCTTTCGCAGCCGTTCCTGCTCACGCGGGTGCAACCTAAGATGAACAAAGCAGGTGTACGAGCAAGGCCATCTTGGCTCGCGTTTTTGCTGTCATCCTGCCTGTTGTTGCAACATTGCGGCTGCCACAGTGACGCTGTCATTCGTGCTGTCGGTCTAGATGCACAAGCGAAGCGCTACCACTCAAAAACTCTTCACGAGGTCCGTTCGGACCGGACGGCCTGTAGACTGTAGACCTGCGATCTTCATCGGCCCCGGACAGCACAAGCCGAACATGCATCCACGCAACGAGCAGTACTTGGCGCGGATCGGTGAGGAACATCGCGCCTCTTCCTGCTGTGTCCCAAGCATCGCCGACGATGACCATGATAAATCATTGGTCGTTGTGATAGATAGGGTCGTTTGAATATTTCTCAAGAAAGCCATGCTTCGTTCACTGACCATGTGTGAATGCAAAGCAGAGGATGATTGAGGAGTGCATAACAATAGCCAAGCCGTTAAGCCCGAAACCGAAACCCAGCCTGGAAGGGCAGGAAGTTCCGCACTGGCACCGGACGGTCCGCAGCTTGCCTGGTAGTTACGAATCCAAAAGCGGGGGTTGATTCAATTTGTTGGCCTTTGGTGAACTACTCAAGCAGCCACCAAGATGGGCTAATATACATATATATATATATATATTATATGCAGATCGTTGTGGGCTTCCCCTATCCATTATTGAAGCATTTTTTACTGTGCAGCACCCTTTTGAGTAGTCGTTTGGGTGTGATAACTGAAGGAAAGGCAAGGCGCTCCGTCGCCGCAACAGCTAACAAAGATTCAAGAGTCGTGAAAAGCGGAGTGTATTGCAAAAGCGTCTTTGTCTTTATACAACTACGTATGCTTCTGCTAAGTGGGAGTATCCACAAGGAACACCACATACACAACCAGCAGAAATCATCGCACCTGGTTCAGGATGTGATTATTGTCCAAGATTCCCTGACGCTGGGATTGATGTTCTTCGCGTCACGTGCAACATACTTTCGCGAATTTTCGCGGGGCCGATGAATGTCTCGCTCAAAAGCAACCACCACGAGTCAGCATAAAATGCAGACTGTTCAGAAGTCCTTGGCGTTTTCTTTCGCAAGTCTCTCGCGGATCACACTTGCTGGTAAAATGCCAGCTTAGATAAAGTCGACCACAAGGACATACAAGGACCTTGTGTACAACCCTCGTGCGCATTCACGAACATCTGTTCCCAAGCCGCAGGCACGTAGTCCGGGTTGTTCTTCTGATGAAGGTCCCGCAGCATGTTTTCCCGGTGTCGGGAGACGTTCCTCAGCCCGCGCATGGCTCTCCCAGAAACCAAGATCGGCGGAACCCAATGACCCTTGACTCTTGATAACCTCCAAACCCAAACAAGTCAGATAACCCCCTGCACCCCTCAAGATGCCTCAAATCCCTTAAGGTAGACAGGGTCCCACACTGAACCTCGGACCACTGTCGCAGGGGTAGTGCTCGCCGCTGGCCTAGGTGGCTGGTTATGCTCAACATGAGGTTCAGGAGTTCAGTGGGCATAAGCGAAGTTTTGGGGTCAAGATGGCTTGAGGGCTTAGGATGGTTGACGGGTTTCCTGAATCTCGTAGCATTTTCTGCTGCAGGGAACAATCTATTTCGCATGTCCGGACCAAGCCTGACAGCACCTGGCTTTAAGGTTTGGGAGGGGGGGGCTTAGGGCAGCCTAGGGCGACTAGTGCGAGAACGTGGGGTCGTGAATCTGCTGTTTGGTACCTCCTATACGGCCGTGAACAGAGCTGCAGCGGTCTCACAAACGAAGCCAGGGTCCCGCACCCTCGTAGGCTCGAATACTGCTCCTGAGAGGCACCGCCCCAAGAGGCCCCAAGCGATCTTCCTTCGGGTTGGGACACATCATTCTCGGCGAGCCTTCCCTGCAAAGCGCAGTTCCTCGCAAACTCGGCCACCTGAGCGACAGAGTCGTTTCAAGGAGCCCTGTCAGACTGAGCAAAGGTTTCGTACAGATAGCTGAGGCAACTAGGAGTCTCACGTGGCCCTCCGCCGCCTGAGTGGGGAGCCGGAGGGCGGAGAGACCTGGGTGGAAACACAGTGCAAGTACTGTTGGAGATCTGAAAGTCTGCGGAGATTTAGCCTTGCTTCGCAATCAGGCCTGATTCTTGGAGAAAGTCGCCCTATGTTCAACGCATACTGGATTACAAGACTCGCCTCGGCCTCCGGCCGACAAGCGTCTCAAGCAAGCCAGGAGCTGGGCAGACCCATCACCTCCGCCTCTCCCGCCTCTCCCCTCTACAAGCTGCCCAGTTCGCTTTGGGGGAGCTGCAGTCCCATTCCGGGCGCAAACCCCCGCAGCATCCTTCGGGCCATCTTAGCCTTCGCGTTCCAACAAGTTCGCCAGCCGCAAGCCCACCACCTTCTGGGCTTCTTGGCAACTCCTCCCCAATGGCCCAAGCTTCACTTACAAGTGACAACCAGCACACGAGCACACGCAACACACCTCGGAAGTGTACCAACATTACAAGCCTTTACTGCTAAATAAAAGAAACAAACCTTCAAGGGTAGTCAAGCAAGCCTTTACGCCCCCAAGCTTTAAGGGTCGGCTGCTCGCTGGTGCCTGTCTCCTACACCCGTGCTCGCATGCCGAATCCGCAGCCCGACCGTGCGGACGGGAAACGGCGCCCACGTGCACACCCCGTGCTTTAGACTGCCTGGCTGCTGAGGCGGCATGCGCCAGCACCTACAATTGCTAGATTGCTAGATCTGCACGATGCAGAAGTGACAGTGACTTGACCACCCCAACGCCACCCCAGGAAGTGACTCGTGACGGGAAAAGTGCTTCACCCATTCCCTCGACTTCTGGCAAATTCGGCAATGCACAATTATCGCCCCTAAACCCGAAACTCTCTTATGACTCATGCGATGCGCTAAGTCCTAAACCTTTCAACCTCTCACCTAACTGAACTGCCCACGACGCCGCCCCACATGAGGCAACTGCCTGCATTGGTGAAGTCCCAGCCTGGCCCGGGCCTCCCAGCACAAACTGTGATAGAGCTTTAGGCCAGTTCGAAATCCTGTCATCGCACTGGTCCTTCGATAGATTCCCCGCGCCATGGGGCCGTTTTTGGAAGCTTGATATTATGGCTTGCAAGGTGTTGTAGGGAATTGGCGGACGATCTCATGAACTTTCATGACCTTGCCTCGAAACAGCCCGAAGCATCTGGAAGCTAAAGCCGACCGCAAACGAGCCTCTCTTCCATTCCGATGTGGTTGTTCCGGTTCTTGGGACTCACGGGATCAGCCCAGGTTGGCAGATCTCGACCTCAACAACTACAGGAAACGAAGCAACCATGAGAAAAACCTTGAAACATCTTGCAAGAAAATTCTCAGGTATGCCAACTGCTTGAAGCAAACTCTCCACCATAAATCACGCAGTCAGTGCCCGGTGCTTGCCGCAACGTGTCCGAGGTGGCAGCCAATATTTGGCTCGGATGCAATCCGAAGAAGCCCTGCAAGCGAGACACTTCAGCAACCCCCCCCCACCCCGCATTCCCAACCGGCCCTACACTGAGTCTTGAAACTCCTCTGACATAGCAGGCCTTGGCGCACCACTTCTGAAGGCACGCTGACCAAGCCGAGGGAAGACGCAACCGGTGGAGCCTTGGCCGTCGCTCTGCACTCGTCTGCCCTTGAAAAAACATCCTAAAGCCCAAACATCCCCAACCCAAAATCGCCCCAGAAGAAAGCTCCGAGATGGGCCAGGACACGGTGCCCACATTGGACTGCTGCTCCTGGTCCAGGAAGCGTCGCAGGGCACCTCGGGGTTTCAAGACACTCAAGCACTGCAAGCCCTTTGCCGCCCGTCAGGTTCAAGGGTCTCAGGCTTTAAGGGCCAAGGGCTTAGCTGGCTCCGGGACTTGTGCAGAACGGGGCACTGGAGGAAAGGCTGCGCGCCGCACTGCCGACGCTCGTCGATGGGGTGCGCGGTCGGGAGGTCTCGCCTACAACTTCTCAGACCCCGCTCGCCACAGCCGCTGAAGTCAAGGAACACATGATGCTCAGGTGATCCGCTTACACACATCAGATGACCGAAGGTGCCAGGCCTTCCACGACAGAACTTCGCGGCTTCCTTGCCTGCGTAGTGAGAAAGTAGCCTATGACTGAAATTTAAAAGCCAGGCAGTGTTCAAAGCTCTTGCAAAATCAGCTGCTCAGTCAAGACACGGACAAACAGACTCTGTGCCGCATCCCTAAAAGCGAGATACCCGACATAGATTCCAACGGGATAGGCCCGGCAGATCCCGGCAGCCTTCAGCGCAGTCGCAGAGGCAGATGCAGGGCGCCGAAGAGAACCGGTGCTGCGGGCGACCATCGACATCGTGCACAAGTGGCCGCAGCCTTTTCAAGACCCCTTAAAGAACATTGAAAGAAGGTTTGTGCTTGATCTTGAGCAGCTCAGTCTCAGTGTGAATCTGAAGCTTTGTCAAAGACCTGTGCATTGCTCTGGGCACATACGTGAGATCATGAGACTATGGCTTCATGTTTGCTTCATATTTGCTTCATGTTTGCTTCATATTTGCTTCATGTTACACCGCACTTTGAACTCCCGTGCAGGTCTGGCTTAGCCAGCCGTGGCCTGGGTCCGTGCTGAGCCGACATCGCAGCCGCTGAGATCTCATCCTTGCTTCAAAGATGCCACGGCTGTAACCATTTGAGAATGCGGAATTGACGAATTCACTTGGTGGCCTTTCCGAGCCGGGGCATGCCTTCCTGCAATGCTCTGGACCATGACTAGCAACTTGGCGGCCTTCTTCGATCATTCGATGGACGCTTCGTTGCTTGGAAGCACTTCTGCTTCTTGGGGTGAGACGGAGCAATGGGGATCCCAGCCCGGCTTCGGACGTCGCGCATCATCGCGGGCCCTGCTACAAAGTCGCAGGGTCTGGGGAGGGGCTCTTCGTCGCGTCCTTTGTCCAACGGCCGTCTGATACGGAGATATAGTGAGAGGACATCAGAGGACATCGGTCTTTTCTGGCTTTTAGAAGGACCAAGAGACCAAGAGCTGCCCCCAAGCTCAAACTTGCGGCCTCGGGCTTCAAGCCCTGGCCAAAACACCTCACGCGGCGTCCCCCGCCTCTGCGATAGGCTCGCCGGCCTCGTGAATGCCCCACATCCCAAAATGCTCCCCTGAAGCCCTGCACTTGAGACACAACCTCTAGCGGCTCTGGACGTCGCCTCCGCCTCTGCAGCGGTGTCCGGGACTTTCTCGTCCTGATGGCAAAAGAGGATTTAGAGGATTAGTTCAGTGATGTCCGAGCTAGGTTTAGCAGTTTAGCGTCGTTTCAGGAGAGTTGGGGGGGTGAAAAATGCACCGAATTCGGAATGACCAGGAGCCGCCCCTCTTTTGGAAATCCAGAAATAGCATGCCGGATGCCTGTAAAGAAAAACCCCTACATATCCCTACATGCTGCAAGGGCACTGTATGGCCCTGTCACTTCCGATTCCCAGCCTCCTCCCCGAGAGCCGCCTCCTCGGGAGTCGGGAGGACGGAGTCCGGGATCAGCGAGGCCTGGGAAAGTGCGTGGTCACTGATCCAGCAGCGCTTCTAGCCGCTGGGGGGCCTTCTTCAGACCGCCACTGCAGTCTACGACTGCCCACAGTGGCGCATCCACTTCGATCGGCGCCTTCACATTCGCCTGAAGCCACATTGCAGCTTACAAGAGCTTGCGGGAGCTGAATGTCATACCAACTACGTGAAGAACTCGGCATCGGCACAATTTGTAGTTACAACGATATAAACTCACAAGGCCAGAAAAGGCCTAAAGAGACCATGGGGGCATGGGGGCTTGGAGGCGCCTCAGGCGAGAATGTGTAGACTAGCCTCCGGTTGATGAAGAGCTCCTGCGGCCAAGCTAAACCTTTCTCTCTGCGACGACGCTCAGCATTTTTCAGGTTCTCCTGCATCGAGCTATTGGTACTGCGCAGATGACACCCCTAACCCAGATCGGAGCTGTCCAGGCCGCCGTCGAGGTTTGCTAAGGCCTGGCCACAGCATTCAGCCAAAGCTGTCCACCGACTCAGCCAAGGCTGGCCACCGGCTAGGGATGGCTAGCGAGTTTGCAGGAGCGAATTTCCTGCGAACTTGGTAAGAACCATCAAAACACAGAAGTCGCAGAGGACGCCAACCCAGGGCCAGGGAGGCTCCCACAGTGAATGCTTGCGCCGGCTTCAGCTTCGCGAAGACCGGCTCAATCTGCAGGCGGCTGGAGCTTGCGATGTGATGCAAGATGATGCAAGAAGTCAAGAGAATGTCTCGCACGACTAGATGCCAGGAAGGATGCTGTGTTCTGTGCCATGACTCTGGGTTACAGGTGCTAGACATTCGGTCTGTGGAATCTGTCAGAAGTAGACTGTGGGAACCAAAGCTCCACAGCTTGCCTCAATGCGCTCGCCATTCCAGTAAAGCGACCGGCCGTACCCCGCAACCTGTGCGGGCCGAGTGTAGCTTCGTCGAGTGGCCACGGACGGTTTTAACGAATCGTGTGATCATTGCTGGTTTCCTTCAAGAATCAACTTTTTTGATTTCATTGAAACTTTCCCATAGTTAGTTTAACACGCAAGACCATCCTGAGAGCCCCACGAAGGTGCGAGGGATGTCCCCCGCGCAGCCAGGCAAAGGCGGCGCCTGAACGTCAGCAGGATTCGGGTTTACCCCTGGAGGCTCTTGTGTAGCTCCGCTTGGGTTTTGTTGTGGTTTGTTCTGATCAGGGAACCTACATACTATCTAAAAGGACTACATGTGAGCCTTCGGGGAGGTTGAGGATTCTAGCTCTTATGTCAATGGGGCCGAAGTCGCTGTGAGTGGCTTGCTTGCGGAATCCGCCGAGGCCTCGGGCCGGAGGTGTATAGGTTGTCACCCCCCTCCAAATCCTCCCCCCACACCCGACCCCTTTTTTTGGCCTCAAATGGGTACCCCCCGCCAGGACCAGAGGCAGTTGAAGCCCCTCCCAGCAGGGCCCCCCGCCGTTGTTCACCCACCCCCCTCTTCCCACCCCCCCCCCCACCACCCCCCCACCCCACCCCCCCCACCCCCCCCTCCCCACCCCCCTACCCCCCCCTTCCCCCCCCCCTTTCCCCGTAAGATGGACACTTAGAGGCTATGCTGCACGTGCGTGGCTTGTAAACAAGTACTTTAGAGAGGAAATGCCCACAGAATAGACGCAACACATCCGCAGCATAGACGCAATGCACCCTGAGCATGGCGCGGAGGGTGCAGAGCGTGCGGAGGGCGCGGAGGGCGCGGAGGGCGCGGAGGGCGCGGAGGGCGCGGAGGGCGCGAACGCGCGCAGGGCGCGGAGCACGCGGAGGGCGCGGAGGGCGCGGAGGGCGCGGAGGGCGGAGGGCGCGGAGGGCGCGGAGGGCGCGGAGGCCAGGAGGGGCGGCGGAGGGGCGCGGAGCGCGCGAAGGGCGCGGAGGCGCGGGCGCGGAGGGCGCGGAGGGCGCGGAGGGCGCGGAGAGGCGCGCGGAGGGCGCGGAGGCGCGGAGGGCGCGGAGGGCGCGGAGGGCGCGGAGGGCGCGGAGGGCGCGGAGGGCGCGGAGGGCGCGGAGGGCGCGGAGGGCGCGGAGGGCGCGGAGGGTGGAGGGCGGAGGGTGCGGAGCGCGTGGAGCGCGCGGAGCGCGTGGAGCGCGCGGAGCGCGTGGAGCGCGCGGAGCGCGTGGAGCGCGCGGAGCGCGCGAAGGCCGCGGATCCAGGGCGCGGAACATCACGACCCCTTCAACCGTGTATACATCGCGCTCTGAACCCCTTGTCATCCGAATGTCACGCTCCCCGTCCGTGCTTCCCCCCTCCTTGTCCTCGCCCTCTCGCGTCCGTCAACCGCACATCCATGCCATTCATGCAAGGTCCACGCCTCCCCGCCCCTCTCCCAGCAACATGTTCCGACCCCCCTCCCTTGACCATGTCGTCTCCTTGTCGTCTCCGTGGCCTCCGTCAAAATTCATTCCGTCCGACCCTCCTCCGTTGACCGTCTCCTCTTCGTGGCCTCTTTCGTCAGACAGCGATCCGATAGCACGACTTCCGCGTTGAAGCGCCAAACGAGAACCCAATCCCAATGCAAGAACACAAAGAGCACGCGCAGAATAGACGTTAAGCGTCCAAGGCACCCCCCTTCCCCCCCACCCCCCTTCCCCCCCTCCCCCCACCCCACCTCCCCCCACCCCACCTCCCCCCACCCCACCTCCCCCCACCCCACCTCCCCCCTCCCCCCCACCCTGCCGAAGAGTCGCCTTAAACCTTAAGGGGCCTGGCTCAACCCTACGATCACTCCAAGCCGAACCCTAAACCCAAAAAAACCCTCAACCCCAAAGCGTGAACCTTGAGCCCTAAACTAACCCTCAACCCCAAACCCCAAACCGTAAACCATAAACCCGGAACCCTCAACCCTCAACCCTCAACCCAACCCTTATTGCTTGGGGTCCAGCGACTTGGGCGCTGCGGAATCACCATGCTCACGCGGATGCGCTGGGCCGGGCCGAGGCGGGTCGCGTAGCGTTAAAATTAAGTGTATGCAGACGCATGCAACAGTTTCAGCACCACAACGGCAACGATTGCTTCTCTCTTCTCGCCTCGCCCTCCGCGGTGTTGATAAGGGTCTCCGGGTCGGTGGCGGTGAAGCCCAAACCCATGACGCACCTTGCCAACCACTTTGACTTTTTCAAGCAACCCTGAAACCTCCATGCTTGATCGAGACCTGAGCCAGATACTCTCCAAAATTACCCGAAACTGGGCCCGACCAGAACCTAGCCAATGTGATGGCTGCTCTCAGCCACTGGGCCGAAGGCATCTCCCCTCCGGCGAAAACGTCTACGCGGATCTCGAACCAGCATCTCAGTTTCAGGGGGGCTAATCAGAAAATCGGCACCAGAGGCTTGCCATTCCCCTTGGCTGGTGTCGAGTGAGTTGTCATGGTGGCAGTCAAACCAAGGGCCCCTCATCTTGGAAGCTTCAAAAGGTCGGTGACTCAAAATGTTGCCTACTGTTGCCTTGAGCACTCAGGCGTTGGCCCACGGCCGCCCAGGTTGCGAACCGGCTCCGCTGAGAATGCCATCTGAGCCACGGCGCTTTCGGCTTAATGTCTCAAGTGCAGCGGAGCGGTTGTTGGATTCTCACACACATAGAGACTGCACTTGCGCGAGTGTTGAGAGTCGCAACTACGCTTGCGGGCGGGCATGAGGTTCCGAGCGTTCTGATTCTCAAGAGTGTGCACCCTCATCCAAGTTTCCTTTCTATATCTCTGCTCAAGCATCGCCCCAACTGTCCACTCCAAGGTTGGCAAGACGTCTTCAAGGCAGACGTGGCAGTAGCGTTCAGAGACGGCAGGTGGCACCTTCGGCTCATCTTTCTGCAGCACTGGCCTTGTCAAGGCGTACACAGCTTCGGAGTTTACCTGCATTTTATATCTACTGCTTTGGGGTTGGAACTGCTCGGGTTTGGGCTGCAGTCAGTCTGAGCTCATGGGACATTTTGCGAAGTGACCTACAGTTGTCCGTACTACCCAGACGGGTCCATGTGCAAGCCCCCGACATGCATACGCCCCGCATTCGAGCCTGTTCTTCCGGCGAAGGACTTGCGTTCCTCCCAATTTGAGCTCTAACCTCGGCTGTTGTGACTGCGAGCACTGCGCAGTTGGGCGATGTTCCCTCAGTTCCTACCCGTTGCTCCATCCGAAGCTTCTCCCTTACCTCCCACCGATGCACATCCCCCTGCTGTACCCTCTGCAGATCACAAGTCTGAGATTGGACTGAGGGAGCGTCTCGCCCCGCGGCTCTTCACGGAACTTGATGGACATGGCTGGAGGGTTGCTGTGGTCGATCGAAAGTTCCGCAGGTCAGCGTTCAAGGAGTAGCTGGCACTGGATTTCATGTCTTGGTTTTCGCCGTGTCTTGAACTCAGATGCTGCTAATGTCTGCATGTGCGTGCAAGGTCTGCTTCGGTCCCGACAATACAACTTCCATCTGCGAGAGCCTTGCGGTTTGGCACATACAGCCTTCCCTTTCATGACGCATCCTGACATTACATGACACTTTTGGACACTTTTTACATCCCTGAAGTCCATTATTGCTGTGCTTCAAAGACTTCCGCAGCAGCACACGGACCCGGGAAAGCTGCGTCCGAACTATGCGAACCAAGTCATGGTGAATCTACTCATGAGGTGTAAGGAACCGGCATGCGTCGGAAGAACGAACCGAGACCGCTTAGACGACCCTTCCACCCGTCGAGGCTTGACAAAGCCCTAACTCCATGCATTGCCTACTTCTTTGCCACTGCTGTGCTGGAGCTAAACCCCAAAGCCACACCACGGCGCTCATGGTGGATCTTGTCAGAAAGTCAGGCTAGCAAACCAAAGAGAATAGCTCAAACCACAAGGCTTCACCTTTTTTCATGGATTCAAGCTAGGTCCGAGCGATGCAGTTCAAATCAAAACCTAGTATCTTTATGGCATCCTCTTCAGAAGGGATCCTAGCGGGTCCATCCCTGGGGCTGCTCATGGCTACGTGTATTCCTAAGCCGAGGCCCATGGAACGATCAGTTAGTGACCAGGTTTGAGGCACACGTTGCATCTAGGGTCCCTTCGACATGAGACGGCTGGGTCGCTCTCTGAAGTTGGCGCGCAGCGCGCAGGAGGATTCCTGGTGGTAGAGGTCCGAGACGCAACCCAGAATGCACGTGTGGAGAACGGGGCTTCTAACCGAAGGAAGCCCTGAGACTGTTACGTTTCAGCTTTCCCCTATCAGCTCGAGGCCGACTTTCCAGCTTCTCATAAGCTGCACACAGCTGCCCCAATCCCTTCGCCGACACCTACCCGGAGCTCAGGGCTCTCACATGCTCTCAGGCATCTCGCCTGCAAGAATCGGACAGCTCTCGTCTAAACTGTGGTTCCGTATGGTCCCTGTTAGGTTGGGTCCTTGCAGCACAACCGAACACACAACCCCCTTATACTTTCCTCGATTTTGACCACACAAAGGCACCATCATCTAGTTCCTTGCGCTGAGGCATGGGAACCTTTTGGAGCGGTCTATGCAACCGGTATGGGGTCTTGCGTTCCCTAAAGAGCCTAAACTCCGACACATGGGCTTTGGTCAGAGCTTTGGCATCTGTAGGAACCTCCTGTCCAGGTCCTTTCCTTAAGCGACTGGGTACCTAATGTCTCACATTGCATGCCTCATCCGAAGGTCCGATTTCAACGCAATTTCCCCAACGAAGAAGCCGATACAAGCTGAGCACCCTTCGGAGGGCCTCAGTAGGTGGCAATGGGCAGCTCCCCGCCGAAGACGCCGCTGCTCTTCGTCGCTTCGGTCCCGAGGTTCTTCGCCAGCTGCCCTGAGAGACCGAACCGGAGTAAGGGGCTTCAGCGTCTGGTTTAAACGGGGGAAGTGCTTTGTCTTGGTGTTTGCTTCGTCTCAAGAGTGATCTGCGGAGGGCACATGTGCTCAGAGCAGGGCGCTCCTCGATTGAAACCATCTGCCGTTCTACTATTCGCTCTTGTCCCAGAAAAAAGGAAGGGACCACAGATCGCCGATCGCCCCGGAAGAGGCTTCTGGACAGAAAGCCCCGCCGACACTTCTATCTTTCAATTTTAGATAGTTGAAATAACGGAACGGAGCTTTCGTGATAAAAACGGAGTTCGCCACCGCAAGTTCCCGGGCGCCTGTGCCATGCTGCGAAAGCATACCGTCATAGTCAGCGTAGAAGCCTCATGGCATCAAGCAACTTGGAGGGGAGATGCAAACCGGTTTCCTTGAGATTCAAGACACAGCATGGGCAGCATGACACTTAAAGGCAAGCAGCTTCCATTCACGTAGAGGTGGGGTGTTCTTCGCTTCTGCGTCTTTGCCACCGTGTAGCCGAGGATTGCCGGATGTGCCAGGACCTTCACGGCATCGCAAGACAGAACACACAACGAGTTCTGGTTTTGCTCCGATAACGCAACAACTTTTGTTTTTCATCTGCGAGACGGCTACAGACAACCAACAGAGGCCAGGCAAACCTTCGTTGGATAGACAACGTGCCAGCGTTGCCATCACTGGCAAGGTGTGTCTTCTGTAAGCCGCCGACATTTACAGAGGTCAGGGGCACCGCTTGGGCTTCGGTGAGCATCTTCACGGCCTTAGACTCAAATCCCAGCCAGCATGCTGGCTGCCTGCTTCTCATCACGTTCTAGACTTACATGACCTAATCAAACGACATCTTCCATTTGTGATGGTGAATAGCACGAATAATCCCTCCCGCCACACTTTGGAAGGGCCTGTCGTGCAATACGCAAGATGGTTCGTATGATCAGATGTTGTCTGTTCCTTGTCCTTACACTCCCTCGCGAGCCGGCACGTTGATGAGTTGGCTTCATGTGCTGACATCACGTGCTCTCGCCTCTACTTTTCTCCGGCGCTTGCCGCTGTATAAGTATGCAGGGCGTAGGGATTCCAATCAGCTCTTGTGAGCCCTCATTCGACGAGTGGTTGCTTTCCGTGTCGCCGAATGGGAAGGTGTTCATGGGGCTCGGGGCGGCTGTCATCTGCTGAGCCACAATCGAAGAATCAAAGATGCAGGTTCCCTTTGAACACGTGCCTACTTCACAGATTAGACAACATCAGAGCTCGACAGCTTTGTTGGGGCCGTGGCATTGAGGCTCGGCTCGGACTTGGGAGCATCGGGAGTGCCCTCCATGAACAACACCACCTCTTCATGGTTCCGGACCGTATTGCTGCAGAGGCGACAACTATTCATTCATTCTTCCTTCTGCAGGCCTTGCTGTTGGAAATTTCGGCATCCAAGTCTGCGGCAACCTTATGGAAATCTCCGGGCTTCTCACGAACGGTATCACTGGCATGCTGCTGTTCTGGCACAAAGCAGCAGATGGACAGGCCATAAACACCTAGGTCGGCACAGCTTTCTGATTTGCCTGATATTCCTGTGGCCACAGAGCCACGTCAATCCAAGTGCCGAGCATGCCAACGTGATCTGCATTTCTGATCCGGCAACACCCTGACAGCTCAGCAAAGTAAGCTTGCGCCGTCCTTCAGCGACTTGTCCACCAAGTCCTCATAGAGCTTCGCCTGGCTCAAAAGACGGAATGTGTGGCTGAAAGCATGAAACCTTCATCATGGCGAAAGAACCCATCAGATTAGCTTGCTCTAAAGGACCTTTCCTAGAAATTCTGGCCTTAATAAAGGGAGGCGAGGATTGCTCTTTCTGCCTCCCCCCGTTCCCAGAATGAAACTAAGCGCAACTAACCTCTCTACGAAGATGCACTAGATGTAAGAAATGTCTAGAAGCGAAACACTTCAAATCCTGAATAGGTAGGGTTTAGCAGTCCTAGCCCAGGTCTAGCATGGGAAACCTACCACATCGACCCTGATCCCCAAACCCCAGGGGCCGTCGTGTCCAGCGGCGACGCGGCGAAGCCGCGCGCCGCGGGGCGCAGGGCAGGGCGCACGGCCGCTGCGAGCGCGCAGCGCCTCCCCCAGAGATGCGAGTGAAGGAAGCACGCAGAGCACGCAGAGCACCTTGAACGCCAGAGTCCCAGATGGCCTCAAAGCGACCCTGGCATACATGGCGTCTAAGCAGGGCTGTGCGCGGACGGAGAAGGGTCAGGCGAGTTCGAGCCGTGTCTATGCAAGTCGGAAATACAGAAAGAAACTAAGCAGGGTATGTACCACAAGCTCCAACTCCAATGATGGTGGGCTCAGCTTCCCTCGGCCACAACAGCACAAAAATTGCGAGCGGAGTTGGAGCGCATTCTCGAATCCTCGTCGCAACTCACCAGTCAGGTTCAGGGTCGATGTCGATAGCTTCTGGTCCGGCAATGCGCCGGTCGCAGTAGCTCTGACGATGCATGATGCCCGCGTCTTTTGGCAGGTCTTGTTCCGCGGCTCATGGGTTGGAAGCCTCAAAGATCTGCCAGGTTTCTGCACTAAGAAGCGCTCAAGGAGCTTACCTGACTTACCTCAGAACTGCAACCTCCATGGGACTTATCAATGCAACTTCCGAGTTCCATGCGCTTGCAGCCCAGTGTCAGGCGTTTTTGGTCCCAACTAGCAGCACCCAAGGTTCATGCCTTGCGCAGGTCGGCAGGGTAGAGGTCCAATTAGGGCTTCGGGCTTCGGTTCGGGCTACATCTTCGACAAGATGTTGAGTCAGATTCTTCCATGACAGCAAGTTCAGCGTAGGACCCGACCCCACATGACTTCTCTTACGTAGTATGTATGTATCTAGACCGCCCGCTTGTTGCAGGCATACATCACAGACATACAACATAGACATAGACTTCTTGCGTGGATAAAGCCTAAAGCGTTCGGGGCTTGTTTCCCTCTTTCTCTCGCTTCACCAGGTTAGACCGCCGTCAGCTTGGAGGCAGGGAACGCCTGTGCACGGTGTCAGCCGTATGCCGAAAAGAACTGAATCCCACTCCAACAGGTTGACTCATACATCTGATTACATCTGCTCAGTTCTCAAAAATTCTTGTCCCTTGTTGGGTACCCTAAATGAGAGGGGCCGCCTTGCAATAGGGGCGCGAAAAGGGACCACATTTTAGAGAAGTGACCATCTGGCTACACAAAGGCTCCTAGTTAAAGCCATTATTTCACTGACCAGGTTCTGGCTCGCGATAAAAGCCATATTATGTACGTACTAAAATACATACAAACACCCAGACGCAGACACTCTCCCTCTCATCTTCCGTCACATATCTGTTTTCTCATTCGATGGAGTAGAGCGGCTCTCTTGCTTGGATATGAAGACCCAGCAAAGCTCCCTCAAAATGGCTAGTGCAAATTTATGGGGTTTCTATGCCCAACAAGATGCAGAACGGTTCCCTTCATCAGGAAACAACTTTGAAGCTCGCCCTGCCAGTTCATTCTCAGAACTTTTTGCTTCCCAAATACTAAGGGGATCCTGAACTGTTACACTCAAGTAGGGCAAGCGAATCTGCTCATTTCTTGCTAGAAGCAGAAATCTCGTGCATTCATATGTTAGGTGGATTTTGTCACCGATGATTCCTTCATGTCTCTTCTGTAGCAAATTCTGTAAATACAATATAAAGGAGAGGGAGACAGAGAGAGTAAGCGAGCGGGAGAGATGGAGAAAGAGACCAAACCCCGGCGAAGTGCCATAAACGTTGCCCTTACAAGTCGGGAGCCAAGACACCGCCAGCGGTGGGGCAGCAAAGTCCCTTGAGGCCAAGGCTGGCGCATCCTCTAACATGGGATCACTCTACGTTTCCTCTGCTCTGATACGGATGTTCTCGAATCAAATGTGTTTTGCCAAGGACAGTGCCACTGGCGCCGTTGCCGTAAGCTTCAAATCAATCCCCACAGCATCTGAACCGAGCCCGAAACTTATGAACGGACCCTCCCATCGCCTCAGTTTTTGCAAGATTACAGACCCCACAAGTCCTTTGTGCAGCGAGCATTCCCCGCCAGCACCACCACCAGCACCGCCACCGTCACCGCCACTGGCAGAGTGGGACCTCATAGATGTCCATCTGAGTCCGTGTGTCTGTGCACCAGTTGTTGTTTCGCACACAGGTGTACAGATGCGACACCTGCACACAATGTGCACGAACGTGGCGACATGAGCTCGGCATGCTAGATATCCAAGCTCTTTGCCCCTATCTGCTTTTTCACCTCTGGCATATGACATATGTTTATTCAAGTTTGACATTCAAATATCATCCTGTATCGTGCATCGTTCTTGTGCACCGGCAAAGCCGAGTTACACGAGTTGAAACTCTTCTGAGAACCTTCCAGCCTGCCTAAACATCCAAGTAACACCCTCTGCATGCCACGGCTCCACCCTACTTGCGAAGACTTGCCTTGAGCCCTGTCAGAACCGCTTCTCTCCCTACGAGTGGCGGGGGCGCGGGCGCCGGCACGTTGTGGGGGCCTCAGTAAGGGTCGGCTCGCAAGCCTTACTGGACAGATTGCAAGAGAGCCTCCTGGAGGCAAAAGCCAGAACAACCGGCATCGACCGTCAGAATTCCTTCGACCCACATGTGCCTCCCTGGCTTTAGCAGTTGCCAAAAGGATCTCGGTGCTTGAGAGCACGTCATGCGACTACTTGAGCAGCTACAAGTAGATATGAGATTGGACACCTTTGTTTCTTGCCAGGCGGCGGGGCGGTGGTGGCGGCGGCACCCATGCAGGTTTGGAAGTGACGACGTCTGGCCAGGTGCCGGTCCTGAGCTGTCTCGGTCGCAATATCATGTTCCATAGACTCAAGCCACCATACCTGCAGGCAGATAAGCTGACAAGCCACGTGGTCTCGGGCGTCGTTGTGGTGGTTGTGGTTTTGTAGCACTTGCCGTTGAAGGCCACGTAGCCATCATTGCACATGCAGCGCCCTTCCACGCACCTAGGCGTCAGCACGAACGAATAAGCAACGACGCCGCACTGAAACTGGTTTGCTTGACGACATTCTGTCGATGTACCGTTGAGCAGCAGCAACAGCAACAAGAACAAGAACTAGAACAATAACATAACACGAGCCACAACGAATCACAACGAGAACAACGACGAAAAGAACAACAAGAACAAGAAGAATGAGAATAATAAGAAGAAGCATCAACCACGCCAAGAAGAAGTACGACGACGACGACGACGACGACGACGACGACGACGACGACGACGACGACGACGACGACGAGAAAACGGTGCCATTGACTCACCATTGTTACACTTGCAGCTCTGGTGCGTAGTTGCGCCTCTGCTCGAGCTGCAGCTGAACCATCCGCAGGTGCCCCCTGGAGTTGGATGCAGCAGCTGCTGCAGCAGCAGCAGCAGCAGCAATTATAAGGCTGCAGCACTGCATGATTGCGCTGACAAGGCTTGAAGAAGTGTTCTGGAAGGTGCAGAGGAGGAATGCCCTCGGTGGACCCTGAACCCATGCTGCTGTGCCTGTGTCCTGGCTAGTCTGGCTGGCGGATTGATCGAGGCAGGTCTTTCTTTCATCACCTAAGCACAGGGTTTAGGGTCTAAAGACTTCAGGTCCAGGGTTCGGGGCCTTCACGGTTTGAGTAAGCCAGAGCTACTTGCAAAAGTCGCTTGGAGCTCAGGCTCCAACTCCACAGGGCTTGATCCTTAGCCCAGATGCCAGAGCACAGTTGAGTTTGCAACTGTGCAAAAAAAACAGTTGAACGGCAAAGCTGAGTTGTGTGCTGATCCCTTCATGGCCAAGAGTTGTACCACGCTTGGCATTGCAAGCAATAAATTCAATAGCAGCTATAGATGTTAAGTAACCAAAAATATAGAACTAGGAACTGTAACTGCCTGCCAAGGCTCCTTGCAAATGCACCGCAGGTGATGGCAGGTCACAGGCCCCAACTTCGAGCTGTCGCAGTTGCTGAACATGCAGGAAACCCCTGCAACAGAAGTGTGGGGGGGGAGGGCAAGGCACGGTGAAGTGGACCAAACAGAACACGTCGGCAAACGTCATCAACGGCAAACTGCCCAACGACCGTTTGGTGCCCTCGTCCATCCTGTTTCTCGTCCTGGCTGATAGTCTGCAGCCTCCTCACCTGAGTCAGATTGAGTCAGGCAGTGCCAGGACGAACATCGGCAAACGCCCGAAACAGAGTTCAATTGCCTGTACTTGGCATGCCCTTCGCATGGAAGCTCTTTTATGAGGGCTCTTGTAGCCTACCTTGAAATCCAATCACAAGCTACGCCCAAATGGAGAAGTCCAGGGCCCTCGCTGGTAGCATTGCCACGCACGTGCAGGAGACCCAAAGCACAGGAGGGGTCCGAGCAGACGTCATCCTAAGGGGGTGACAAGCACACCCAAAACACCAAAGACATTTTTGAAACCTCGCCGCAGCAAAGACTCCACAACCGCTTCAACCTGACCCTGAATACTATACTGGCTCCACCAACACCCTCAACCCATCAATGCCCGTTCTCTTTTCCAGCGCAACGCCCAAAACAAGAACAAAGCCCCACCCCCAAAGCCAGTCTCTCCTGGTCCAGGGCCTCAGGAATACCCTGGTCTGCCACTGCCAGGAGCGGCAGCAAGATGAAGGCGGCCTTCGCCATGAGAGCGCTGTTCGTTGCGCCTCCCGGGGTTTCTTCGGAAGCTTCAGAGCTTCGGGGATGATGTGGCTAAGGATGTGGGGGGTGAAGGGGGTTTGGGGCTTAAGGGCTTCGCGTGACAGCGGGCCATGATGCCTAACGCCTAGGCTTGTCAGGAATTCAGAACCCTCAACCTCCCGAAACATGCGCCCGAAACCCTGCGCCTGCAAGAGAGGCAAAAGAGAGCAACTGGAAGAGGCTCGATCCCAAGAGGCAGCGCATGGGTCCAAGTGCTCACGTGAATGACCATTGGCTGAGACCCTGACTCTGCGCTGAGGCTCATAGGGCATAGGGCTTTGGGGGATTCTTAGGGGCTTTTCAGGGCTTCAATGGGGTTCAATGCGGTTCAATGGGGTTCAATGGGGTTCAATGGAGCTCATGACTCTCCAGCTGGGAGCAGGATGCTTTTTATCCGGGCATGCGCACTAGGCACAGCCAGGTGACTGGCACAATGACTTGGGCTCCAGGGTGACTTTCGCGAAGGAGACCCAATGCGGCAATGCTTGAGCAAGCAGTGTCGTATGAGGTCAAATCACCGTCTAGAGGTTGTCTGATAGGTACCTTAACAACCCACTCTTGAACACTACTTGCTCAAAACCGCTCCCAGGCCCTAACTAAGCCCAAAGCCGATCAATGCGGAAAGCCCCGGCACTTGGCATGCGCCGATCGGAGTTCGAGCCCGCCACCTGTCCCCTCTTCGAAGTTGCGTCGGAAGGACCTCAGAATTGCTGGGGATGATGAGAGGCCGATGTTGTACACATCGATGTTGAACGCTCGCTCACGGCGAGAAGAAGCTGTGAGGACATAAACGTCCCATACAGCGAGAGCTGAAGTTTCAGGGCCTTTGAACGCCCCCTCCACACATTGCCACAAATTGCAGCACTGGCCCGCAATGAGACTCCTGATGCTCACAGATTGCCACCTCCCGGAAACCTAGCATCGCCTGGCATCTACAATCGATATGTTTCTGTTCCATCTCTTGGTTGGCAAAAAACAGTTTTCCGCTTGCGCAGCAGCTGTTTTCGCAGGGAGCCCTCTGCGCTGCTCTCGTCCGAGGTCGACTCTTCGCTCGTGTCGCTCACTCCGCGAAGCCTGTCGTGTGGGGGGGTAGGGGGGCTGGAGGTTTGCAAACACAGGGACAAGAAAATTCAGATGTGAGATGCTTCCTCCGGGTGAGCGAAGCCCACAAAGGAGTCACCCCGAGGCCACATGTGTCCATTTGTCTTCTGGCTGCGTGCATGCACATGGTGCCTTCTCTCCCCTCCCAGGAAAAGCAGCCACACGCAGACCGGCAGCCAGTGAACCAGCGTCGCTGCCCACAGATTGCCTGTTCAACATGTTCGCACGCAAACACCTCTAAAGACTGCAGCTGCAACTTTCACAGTTGCAGAAGCTGCATGTGCACCGTCTTGAAAGTTAAGGCTTGCGGACTCGTGGCTTGTGAGAGCTTAGCGATGCATCCTTCGACTCAGAGATGCCCCAACAGCAAAGAAGCCAAAAATGTCAGAGCAGAGCTGTAACACTCGAAGCCAGTGATCACTATACGGCAGCTTGAACGATTCAGTCCAAACTCCAAACTGTGCAGGCGATAGCGGCGATAGTGCTTCATCTCCCAGGACCAAGCAATGAGCAATGAAACCAGCGAATCCGCCTGAGCCCAAGTACACGATGCTGCAGGCGATGCCCAGCATCGTCGCAAGATACCTGATGAAGGCGTGAGCTTGGTTTCACCAGACTTGGGTGGCCTCCCGCCGGCAAGGCGCAAGAACCGCGCGTCATGGAAGGTCCTCCGTTGAAGCACGGCAAATCGAACGCTTGCAGCGGAACCAGGATGTGTCAGGACACATGACTGGCACATATGCCAAGTCAGGCCTGCCCTGGTCGTGGGTCGCGCCAACCCGAGACAACAACGGGCCAGAGGCCAGGTGCATTGCCTCACGTGGGATTCCGTGGCACTTCAAGGCGAAGCTGCGCAGCTGCACAAAGGCTTAAGCATTTTAAGCATGGTGAAGCCCAGCCACCACGAAGAGCAGCAGGCAAGCAAGCACCCACAACCTCGGCCAAGAGCACTGCAAGTAGAACTCATACAGCGTAGAAACAGGGCCTCCCCAGATGTATTACTGAGCAACTGCGAGTTCAGTATCTTCACGTCCATGGAATACAGTGCAACGCCGGTTGCAGCAAGGGGTCCACTGCTGCGCCGACAGCCTAGGCAGCATTCCCCAGTCCGAAGTCAAACCTGCCAGGGTGTCACATGTGTCACCAAAACTGTAGCGATTCGAATTCGAGGCTAATGCGGAGACAGGACTCTTCTCTGCGTTCTTCTCTAACCCCCCCAACTTCACTTTACAGCCCGAAGCAGCGCAACAGCACAAGGCAAGCTCTCCAACGCGCTCCTTCGGACAGGTCTGTGTGGGCGTTGGGCCTGGGACTGCTGATCTCCATTGATCTCTCCAAGATGCTTCTGCTTGCGACGTCAGTTAGTTACGTTCCTTCAAAAACGGTAGCTCACATTGCTCCTTAACGTGCTCTCCTGAGAGGCTCCAGACAAGTTGCAGCATGGTTGCACGCCAGAAGGCCTGCCAAATCGTGCGGATGTGAAAGCTGCAAGATGCTGCAAGATGCTGCAAGATGCTGCAAGTCTCCCCTTGCTTCGCCTCCTCGGCCAGAGACGGGAAGAGAAGCGCCCGAAGAGCCAGCAGCGCTGCAAAGCGCGCGCTCGGAGGCTTGGACCAGGCCTCCAAGGCACAGCAAAGCAAGCAAAGCAGCAAAGCAGCAAAGCCAGGGCAATTCTTGGTACGACCCTGGACATCTTCAGGCAAGGCACTAGGAAGCCATGCCGGCCAAGCAGAGGAAGGGCAGCTGCTGCCAGGACCAAGATTGCACCTGCGAGTTCAACGAAACCGTCTACGAGTCTACATTTACAAGGCATGCCTTGACACAGTCGCCTGCCGCAGCAAGCACGGCTCTTCCTGACGGCACGCCGACAGCCGCCGTCAACTGGCAATGTTGCCCGGAGGATGTCGCGACAAGCTGTCTTGGAAGAGCTAATGTCGAAAGCTGGGCGCTGTCCTGCCCTTCCTGCTGTCCCCTGTTGGGTTACCGGTACTGTTCCATACGTCCTCACCCCACTTTGCACACTGAGCTGGGGCTCGCACGCGGGCCCGGCACAAGAGTAGCAAGCTGCCGACATCCATGCTGACAAAAAGAGAAAACTGCAATGGCCACTTGGCAAAGGAAAGCTGCAGCTGAAGTTACAAAGCTACCTAGGGCAGTAAGTGGTAAGTGTTGCAATTGGCACAATCTAGCAGCATCTTCAGTCTTCTGTTGTCATTCCAAGATTCCCGCATTGCGCATGCTGACAGTGTACTAAGCCGGCGGTCACCAACATGAGGGAGCCGGGGGGGGGGGGTGGGCAAGGCGAAGGGCTTCCAAAAAAGAGAGCACGACACCCCCACTGTGATCGTGGAACCCAGCACATGCTGCGTCTTGCACTTCTGCTCTTGGGCCCAGGCATCGCCACATCCAAATCTCCATGCGCAGACCTCCCACGATCCTAAAGGCGTCTAATTGTCTGCTGTTGCTAACCGTATGATGAGACCACACGGCATGACCCAATGGCTACAATGGGCAGCCCCAGGCCTGAAGAAAAAAACAGCTCCCCTCTCCTTCAATCACAACTTCTTTCTTCTTTATGCTTTAATCCCCTTCTCCCGGAAGCCAACTCCTGGACCCCTTGCACTTCTCATGGGCTTCGTGGACCATTCTGGAGACCTCCTACAGACCACGAGGCACCCCTGGACCTGTGGACCCATTCTATAGAATTCTTGGACCTGACCATCGCGAAACCGCCTATTGACTGCCCAGGCGGGGCGCCTTGGCTGTTAGCTAGTGCTGAGATTACACGGGGTGCGCTACATCTGAATGCCTCACGCTTTTTGCTGAGTCGCTGAACGCGGTCAGAGCTACGGAGTGTGGGAAACCTGTGGAGGAAGCCAGCTATCACGGGCTTAATTTGTGAAGGCTTGGGGCTTAGGGACAAGACCATGTTTACTTCGCAATATAACAGCGAGTCAGGGCGAGCGGCCAAATGTGCCGAGCATCTCGTTATCTGTGCGGCAGCTTCCCAAGAGTGCGCGTAAGCTAGGGACCCTGGACATGGGAGTGAGGGCCATGGCGGCCATGAGGGTTTACCTTGGGTTCAAGGTGCTCCAGGCGCACTCTCGGGAGGCCGACGGCCGTCTGGCAACGTTCATCTGCCACACGCAGGGCTCCCTACATCTCCGCAAAGAAACGCATCCCTAATGATGAACGCCTGCGACCTGCACGGTCGATCTGTGAAACTTTCCATGGAACACCATCACAAGGCTCAGGAAGCCAATCGATGTGACCTGCCGGCATTGAACTCGGTAGATGCCCAGACATTTTGGCTGAGAAGGCAGTTTGTCTGGACCAATGGAGCTAGACAGGGAGTGAACCTGCCACCCATGAGAGCTTCTTTCTCAGGCATCGTCGACCCTATGATTCCTACATCTGCACAGCATCTGATCTGAAGTGAGGAATGGTGCCAGTTGCTCTCTTTGTTTCCTCAACCCGTCTGCAGAGCCTCACGCAGCTACTCCCACAGCAGCTTGCGTAAGCTTCGTGTCCAACCTCGCTCCTGCCAGGGAGTATGTACTACATAGCAAAAGTGAAGTACCATTCCATGTTGTTGGCCATGTTGTTGGCCATGCTGCAGCTGCGATGCTCTGGCAAAGGGTGTTTCATCTTTGGGCATCGCCTACCTCTAAACCCAATCTAAACTTGACAAACCCTGAAACCCTGGACTAATCAACCCCAAGCTAGCAGCCTCGTCGTCACCAAGCCCTAGGGCGCCTTGGAGTACGGGCTTAAGCTTGGGTTAGAGGTTAAACCTTGATTGGGGTTCGTGTTGGCTCGGGTGTACTATGCACTATACAGGATATCATTCTTTTGCACTTTAAACCAGAAACCCAAGGCAGATGCCGAATCGATCCACAAGCGAACAACAGGCGTGCAAAGGTGATTTTGTCCCCTATCCGGCGACTGGCGCAGCAAGCCCGAGAAAGGAATCACGATGGGGCCTCCAACAACTCGAGACCTCCAGGCGATCCTCTCGGATCTTCCGCGTCTCGGAGCTGGAGATCATGCGCACCAGCTTCAAGCAACTTTCGATAAGAATCGGCCCATCGCCCTCGTCTGTAGTAATAGGGAACTTGTGGCGAAGACTTAAAGAGACAGAAGATGACTGCCAAGCACGCATGCATAACCGTGAACCAATGGGTCATCGCGTCGATAGGTCTGTACTGCACGTAGTATGAAACCGTCCGCTTTGTCACAGGGAGAATTGTCATGCCACAGAAGCCTTCCATAAAATCCAATGTCAGTCCCTGAACGGATGCGTGCATCGAGTTGCGGAAGTCAGCTTCAGATGTCAACTTACCAAGCCAATCAGTCTCGACCGTCGTCACTGGCAAAATGTTGCGGCATGACGGCCTATCAGGTGCAGGATTTGCTGGGATAAACACACCACCTTTGAATGACCTTACAAGAATCGGCACGATGCTCCCTGGCGAAGCCGCCAAATCAGAGGTCATGGCAGGTGCCCTCTCGTTGAGCACCTGACTTACGTCGTCCGAAGTCACGAAGAGGTCGTGAATGTCCTGCACGCAGTGTCCCGAGTCATCGGCATTGTTTTGATGGAACGTGTAATAGAAGTCTACGCGTGATGACTCCCTAGGGCACTCTGTAGGCTGGTAGGTCTTGCCATCAAGGCACTTGAGGCCTTCCAGCCACCACTCTTTCAATATTTGGTATGCTTCCACAGCCCCGGCAGAGTTTCTTCGGAAAGCGAAGCGGAATGGTAGTGGCAGAACCGTGTAGTAGAGCCCAGTTTGCCTGGCATCTCCTCCAAAGTCCTGCCATTTCAGATGGCCTATAGGGCCTTGATCCGTATCGATGTACACACTTCGATTGCCGCCGACGAAGTAGATTTGGAACTGGGACCGGCCCATGTGGCAATTGTACTTGCTTCTGTTGAAGTTGGTCAGAGGAATGATTGTAATGTTGAAGTCGGGCACCAGCTCATCCATGAAAGAAGCCTCCCTGTAGCTGACGGCTGGATGCTCCGAGGAGTACTTGACGAGCTCGTGCTGATGCCAGAACCAGAATGCCGCAAAAAGCAGGTAGGCGATCATGCAAAGAAGGGCAAGTCGCTGCTCTCGCGTGTCCAGGTTGTATCTGGGGCATTGCCACAGCTTAAAACCGCCATGGCAGCAGGCAGTAGCCCTCGATCTGCAGGCCTCCATCTTAAGTATGCATGTCAGTGAAAAAAAACAAGTTGCCACAACTTGAGCAACGGGCGCTCTATGTTGCTCCAAGTCCAATACGCACTGCTGCGCTGCGCGCGGCTTCAACAGTTGTGGAAGCTTGACAGCGCGGTCCCAACAAACCGAAAGTCGCAGATCCTGTCAACCCCCAAGCCGTAGTGATGTAGTACACAGTGTAGACTCACCATCCCGTGTCCACCCCATAAGTACCCCATAAACACTATAAGTACCATAATATCTACAAACCCTAATTCTCCCACCTCCTCGTGGGAGCCGGCCGGCGCCTGTCGCAGCCTCTGCAGCTGTCGCGCTTTGAAGGCCTCAGAGCCGAGCGTTTATCTTGTTATCTTGTTCCAGCTTCAGAGACACGAGAAGACCATGGTGGGAATCCGTGCGAATGGGGCGGCTTTGGGCTTGGGACCATGCCCTTCTCACCTCTCAGAGCGCAGGATCGATCCTCTCTCAGCCCCCCACGTACTCCAAAGGGTCGTGCGCCTCCGCACTTGAACTTGACATGTGCTGTCTCTTTGCGCTCTGGAGCATCGCAGGTTAACTCCACTCGGGGAAGGGGATTCTCCTCCGGGGGACCGAAATCAAGGAGATAGGAAGCTCTCCGTCACTTTGCCCGCAAAGTTGCGCGCTACCAAGCACCAAGCACCTACCCCATGTGCTGGCCTGCAGCGGACGGGTTGGACCGCTGGAACAAAGCCACTGCAAACTCCTTGCAGAGCTTCTCTCTTGCTTGAAGAAGCTCGGGAAGGTGGTAACTCTGGGCAGAGGACATAAGGAATACAGAGCAGAACGCAAACACTGTCTTGGTGCAGGTCCGGCCTGTAGCAAGCCACCATCACCATGCCAAGGATCATGCTAACTGCCTGGGCTGCTCTTCACTGCTCTTGGCTGGATAACAGGAGGTATCATCAAATACGGACAGTCGCCGTCCTGCATCCATGGTCACGGCATCAAGACTGCCAAGCGACCATGTAGAGGTGCAGCGTGCGGAATGGCGGAGGGGTGTCTGACGGAGCGTGGTGGATTGTGTGGATTGATCTTTTCGGCTTTTGGGGGTTTGGGAAGTTTAGGGCTTGGAGAGCCGAAGTCGACGAATGGAGCATCAATGATTCGTAGCCAGCCCCTCCTAAACTCGAAGTGAAGCCCAAACCCCCAACCCTGAAACCCTCCATAGCTTGCCTTCCGCCTCCCCCAGAGGCCAAACTCGAGGTACCACCTGGAGCCGGTGGTCAAAGGGGTTTCGGGGTGCACTTGCTGGGTTTCGACTTCAGGGCTTCTGGGCTGTAGGGATTGGTGGCGGGCATCGTAAGTCTTGGGCTCTGGGCGAACTTCTTGAAGCTTAGAAGCATGGGGTTCGGGGCAGTGGGTTTAACTTGGTCAAACCCGTTGAAAGCAACATCTTGCGCCGTTGGCTCTTGCTACTGTTTGTTGCTGCTGCTGTTATGTGCTTCTTTGGCAACGCAAAACTCCAGGGAATCTATGTATGCACTGGAACAAAGTCTCCGAAAGGGTCTCGCCTTTTGTTTCAATCCCCCGCGCCCCACCCCCTTCCGTGCCCCTCCTCCCCCCCCCCCCCCCCCCCCCCGCCCCTCGAGGTTTTCTTGCCTGCAGCGCTGTAGACCGGCTTGACCGGTGCGCCCGGGCAGCAGGTGCCTTTGGGAGCTCCACTTCGGGGACAGGGCAAATAGGACCTAAGGGATCAAAAAATCTACTTTACAGGCTCACGGTAGGACGGGTCTGGAAAGCAGAGCCTTTTGGAGCCTTGCTGGCACTCCAAAGGCATCTCGCCTCCGGCATGTCCCGAAGGGGCAGCTCTGCCTGATTTGGGGAGCCATGAGAGTTATGGGAGCCATGGGAGCCAAGAGGCATATGAGCCCTGGTCGAAATGACTTGAGAGCCACGGGCTGGGACGAAAGCTCTAGCAGGTCCAGGACTGGGGACACGGAGCTAGCAGGAAGAGACAGGCGCCGAGAGATCAAAGCGCCGACCCAATTCATGTGGCAAAGTCAAAGGTTAAAGCGAAGCGGTGCTTCAAGTGAGCCACCATGCACAAAAGTAACACAAAGTTACAGGAAGTTACACAAGTGTACCTACCGTGTATAGACAGACACGGCCAAAAGCTCGGAGGTCAGACCGACGACACATACGGGTGTTGAAAGCGGTGTGTCAGATTGTAGCTATGAGGGTGGGGACCCCTGCAAGCGGGAAACAGGAGAAAACTCAACTCGCTTCGTTTATCTGGGCTACAGGGTCAAACAGGGAGGAGGACCCGGACCAACTGAAGAGGTGCTTCGAGAGTGACCGCAGTTATTGGCGACTGTCGTGCAGACCCTGCTGCGCCTTTTTTTTGGAAGATTTAGGCCTGCAGCGACCCGCCAAAGCACGCCGCCCCGCGAGCATCAGCAGCATCAGCCCGGTCCCGCTTCTCCTCGGAGAGGCATAAAAACGAGTCCACGCCGAGGACCCGAAAAATGTTCCAAAAAACCGTTTTGGGCAACCGCCCTGGGCCCCAAATTCGCCCGGGGACGCCGCGAAAATGTCAGGGTTTTTTGACCAGCCCCCCCCCCCCGCCCCCACACCCCCCCATGGCTCCGCCCCAGCCCTGACGGGGTATTAAACGAAAGCTCTCCAGGGGGAGCTTTCGTGACATTGGGAAGATAGGGCCCATCCCGAACCCTACTCTCTCCTTCAGGGGTTCACCACGCTGAGCGGTTCCATTGCAAGTCTCACGAGAGATCGACACACTCTGTCCGACTCCACTTCGGCCTCTGTGGTGTTGAGCACCACCTCGAGGGGTGGGGGAAAGGGGGGGAGCGGAGGGAAGGGGGAGAAAGAGGGGGGGAAGATTGCAAGTGATCGCCAGGCAGTATCGACAGAGCCTCGCCGAATCCGCGGCGCCTGAAACATTGCCTGGACCCGAAACCCCCATCAAACTCCTCACAAGCCTCTCCGATCTCTGCACCTGAGGTTCATAGGACTTCCTACTTTGTCCCAGACCCCCTCCTCAATCCGGTCCGTGCGGTTCACGCTCACGAGCGCATCGGAGAGGAACAGAAGCGACATCCTCGGGTTGTTGATATCAAACTTACCTGAACCGATCATGAACTCTCAGGAGAGACAATAGTCTGCCCAAGGTGCCACGCCACGACAACCGAAGAGTGCAGCGAAGGCTCATGAAGAATCGTCCCATGGACGTGCTATGGAATCCAAGACTTGCAGTCATGTCTTGTCCTTCCAGGGATCTAGGCATGTTTCAGAATCAAGACGCTCGGCGCAGGCACCACATGCCACAGACCACTCACGACCGGCCGAAATGCAGAGAGCATGCAAGCTCCACAACCCAGCCAGCCTGTACCGAATTTAATATGGCTGTAGTTGGTGAGGGATAAGCCACTTACAGCTGCGAGCATACAAGAAAGGCTATATCTGCTGCTTCCGTGGCGAACAATACTTCTGAAATTAAACCTCCAGCACCCCATACAGTACAGAGCCTCTATGAGTGGCAATGACGTGCAGAACCGCGCATTAGACCGCCCGGTAGCATCTTGTTTTTTCCGCCAACATCACGAGCAGGCAGTTTCACGGCTGCACAAACTTAGATCAAACCCCACATGTCATACATATGCATCTATATACATCTATGTCTATAGATATAGAGAGAGAGAGAGAGGGAGTGCTTGTTCACTTGCCTCCGCTCGACCCGGTTGCGAACTGGGGTTTGGGGGGCTCTTGCCCGAGAGTCCCTTGCAGCAGATTCTTTTCATGTGGGAGACTGGCAGCACAAAATGTGAGGGATCCTCAGGTTGCCCTCGATACCATACGATTGGCACATGTAAACTGCAAAAGGACTCCTTGCAGGAGCATGAAACTGCAAGCTCCTAATTAGGGGCGGAGGTCAGGCGAGACTTCCTTCCCCAGCCTTGGCTTCTTGAAAGCGCGGGCAAGAGTCTGTGATGTTGAGGCCATGTTGGGGGGGGGGGGGGGCATATTTGGGGGCCTCTTCCTCTGGACTACTCTGAAGCTGACTCTCAAGCTGACTCTCAAGTTGACTCTCGAGACGACTCTCTCAATGCAGCGCCGCTCCGGCCGAGCGACTTCTTCCCTCCTCGGCCGCCGCGCCGCCGCGGGCTCGAAGGGAGCGGAAGGGAATCGTCCTTTGAGTCCCTTGAGCTGCCAGCGGTCAGGCGTCGCAGGCGTGAGGACGGCTGAAGGCCGGCGGCGGTCATGCAGCCCAGCATCTCAGCGGCCACGTCTCGGCTCTTGCTGTGGGCCATGATCACGGCCGACTCCAAAGTCTCCCGGTTCAGGCGGACACTCGGAGAACCCATTGCATCGGACAAGACCTGAGCGGCCCGCACGGCCTCCCCGTACTTCACGCAGCCGCTGAGAAGGGTGTCAAAGGTCTTCCCGTCTGCTTCACAGCCATCCTCGAGCATTTGCCGGTATGACTCGAAAGCCTTCGGCAAGTCACCACTCCAGATGCAAGTGGCCATCATGCAGGTGTAAGCCTGCGCATTGAGTCGGAATCCGAAGCGCTTCGGATAGTCGTCAAGGACATCAAGGGCCGCCTGCAGATCCCCGCAGCGGCCGTAAAGCTTGATGAGGATGGACACTGTGAAGTTGGAAGGCGCCACCCCAGCTTTCCTGGGCAAGCTCATGGACCCTCTTGATCCTTGAACCCTCCCGAAGATGTTATCACACCCAAAATCACATGTCCAACTCGTCAAGCAAGGAGCTCCATGTCACCAAGCACCTCAGCTTTCTGCAGCTGGCCTCTGACTATCCGTATACGGATAGACCCACCCAAAACCCTACCCCAACCACAGCGCCAGCCCTTGTAGAGCGCCTCCTCTGTCAGAGCACGTCGCTGACTCCGAGCACAGCCATGCCTTGCTTGTCGAAAGGGGAAAGGGAGTGTGAGTACGGCGAGTCTGGGTGAAGGGGTGCTGCAAGATCGCCAAAAGCTGATCCGAGGCGCAGGATGGAGTTGAAGAGGATCGAGTCAGGTTGGATCCCCAGGCCCTGCATCTGGCCGAGGAGCAAAATGGCCATCCTTGGATGAAGAACTCTGCTCCAACCAGCTCCAAACAGCTGCCCGTCCCAAGCTCCGGGGAGCTGCATCCACCCCACCACCATCTCGTGCTCAAGGACAGAGTCCCGAAATCCGATCTTTCGGATCTGTTTAAACAGGCTACGATCATATCTCCCTACAGGCGCGCCGCAGCGCTGTGCTTGCTCCAGTCATTTTTTCAAGCCAAGTCTCTCGAGATCTCCGGCACTCGCAAAGCCTTCGAGGGCCAAGTCGTTAAGTCGTTGTTGGCTGCTGGTTGGGTTACAAAGTTGGAAAGTCTCTGCCTCCTTCTCAAAGCCCAAGGCCCGAAAGCTCACCGAGGCAAGACTAAGCCGCCCTGCCTTTGATAAGGATGGAGAAGCTGATGAGATCAGGTCCTGAAGCACGGGCTGAAGGTCGCTGTAGGCTCCGCACCTTGAACCTCGAAACCCTAAGGTTCCCCAGACCCCAGAACCCCAGCACTGCTTAGGCGCCTGGATCGTGGCGGGCCATGTCTCGAAACAGTTGCATGGCTCGTTTTAGATCTCCTGCCCGTACCAGTGCCTGAGTCAAACAGAAGTCGCTTAAAGTCGGGTGTGGGGGCTTTAGGGACCTGAGCTATGGGTGCGAAGCAAGGCTGTGGATTCGCCTGAGTGCTTGCCTTGCTGAGGTTTCTTCCGTCTTCCCGCGGTCCTAGTCAGCAAACCCACGGAACCTTACAGAAATACGGGGCAACAGCCACAGTTCCTTAAATCGACTTGCCACCTGGCCGACTTCTTGGCAGTGCTTACCATAGACATCCCTGAAAGATCTGAAAGACGAGAACACTGACCTCTAACCATGACGGTCTCGCATGGGTTCTACATGGTTCTACCCATCCACCAAGCTACATCAATCAGCGTGTTGTACGTGACCGCCGTGAGCCGGAGCACGCCCTTCGTCTCCTCGTAGAGCCTGAAACGAGTCGATTTGAGAGAACATATAGTCACAAGCAACAGTTCAGAGAGCGCTGAAAGCAGTTCACTGTTTACTTCAGCTGCAGCTTCACGTTAGGCTGGCCTCACTAACTATGTTATCTGTCTCGTCGAATACTCTTCGAGTTCAAGGTGCTCCACTGCCGCCACGAGCTGCTGGGACTGTGTCGCAGCCTGAGAGCAAGCCATGATCTTCTTAAACAATATTACTGACGATTCTACTGGCTGATTTCATTAAAGAAACCTGAGGGCTCCTCCACAAAGTCTTGGCCCAATCCTCGACCGGTGCCGACCTCAGAGCCGAGGCACCTTCACGGCCAGCGCGAAGGCCACGGCGGCTCGTGGAAAGCCCGCAAGCCACGCTCGAGATTCCTGCAGGAATCCACACCAAGACGCAAGACGTATACGAAAAGTGTCTTCCCTGAGGCCTGAATCTCCCATTTGGCCACCTGAATTCAAAGCCAGCCCCCCCAAAACCATGGCAGCGACGCTCCTTGAAAACGCGCAAGGCAGCCTTCACATCCGAGGTCGCAAGGCAAGCATCCACCTTGCTTCCGCCATGCGCTTTGCTTATCAGGAGTCCGATGCGACTGCGGGTCGGGAGGGCTGTTCCATGGACAGTTTTCACTTGATTGGGGGCTGTTCGAGTTAAAAGACCGTAACAAATCCTAACCAAATAAAAGCATTAGAAGCAAGGAGGAAATGGGATAGTAATGAGAGTCCCATAAATGAGTGAATTTCAGGGGCCGTGCATTCACTTCTTTCATAACGAGCCCATACCCATACTCTCAGTGAAGGATATCAGTGAATTAGCAAAATCCTTTACTTTTGACTGGCTTTTGTGCCGTGAGGACAAAAACTAACAACTGCGGCTTTCCCAACAATAGCCCATTTATCTGATGTTGAGAGAGCGCATTGAATCCCCAGCAGAGATCTCCGGACTAAATATGAGACAACGAATAACCGGATTTCACAGCTGAGCGGCCATGCTCATGAAGGCATCCTTGCAGATCGTGCCAAGTACAACGCAGTGGGCACAGTGGGGCTACTTTATGGCCAGGGCGATCTGATGCGCATGTTACTTCGTGCCTGCCCTAAGACGACCCCCATGCGAAAGGCGACCCCAAACTCCTTCTGCAAGAAAACAAAAAGACCCACGCAAGCAAGACCTACCGCAGAGTACCGATTCCATAGGGTTTCGGACATCAATTCACTCTCGCACAAGCAATGGCAACTCCAACTTGGGCGAACGAAGAACAGCTCTACAGACCCACAAGCTCAGAGCAGCTAGACACCTCATGCGGACTCCTCATGCCGAACCCCACATGTTCCTTAGATGACGCAACATGTTAACGACTGCATCGCGACGCTCCCGTGGAACGCCCACGTGTCATGAAACGACCTGCCCCGAAAACAGGTCACATACTAGAGAACTGCAATGTGGTGCCCTTATTGACAGGCCTCTTGCATACGCGCGACGCCATCGTATAGCACCTAGTACAGTAGCATACTCAACTAATATTCAACCAATCGGGTTCCTAGTACGAATGAACATGCTTGGAGCTTGGAAGCGTTTCGATAGTTTACCAGTAGCCATCATTAGCAGACCCTTCGAACATTCCACGGAGTCAGCAGCAGCCCTGTCCTCCGTCAGCGTCCTGTCGTCGGCCAGCCTAAGAAGGGAGTCAGCAACACATGAATCAGGTGCTCCCACTTAGATTTCTTCCGACCCAAAAACAGCTCTTCACTCCAGCCCGAACGCCAGCACCCGAAGTGACACTGAGGGCACCAAAGATTCGCCGAACCAGTTCTCGAAGGCAGAGTCTCAGGGCTCAAGGGTGTAAGGGCTCCGGAGCTGTGGGGTTGGGGCCTCCCTCCCACCTTTGCAAAATAGCAGCACGCTCTGTACGTTACCGACGGGTCTTAGGGCAAGGCTCAGGGTTGAGAGTCAGCCTCCAGTGCTCCAGCAGGTCTTGTGAAAGCCCGAGCGGCAGCCGCCCCCAGAGGCGCCAGGCCTCTGGCAGATTCCTTGCATGTCCATGGGCGCGCATCAGCATCACGCAGGCCTGGTCAAGGGAAGGGCCCTGCTCCCAACTTCACCTCCCTACCCGTCGACGCGGGGCTGCTGCCGTGCTAGAGATTCTTGCCTCTCCGTGCGTAACCTACTCCCCTCACTGCCAGTGCATGTCCCCCAAAGCATTGTATTCGCCGCGGCACGTGGGGCGAGGGAGCGAGACCAGTTGTTTCCCAACGGCCGAGTAGTTCAGGCAGTCGCGAAGGCTCCTCTGCAGCAAAATGCTCTTGCTCAGGAACAAGTGCAACTCTCTTGGGTTCTTAGGGGCTGAGAGAGCTTGCCCTGCCAAGGCACTTTCAGCCGGATACAGACATCCAACAGGCAGTTCAGAAGCACTTCATCCAGCACAATCTTGCCTTGCCGTCGCATACAAGTTGGAGACTGTTGCATCCCAACGGCTCTGACTCCCAGACTCATATGGTCATCTTCTCTAAATGAGAAGAAATGTCAGGTACCTGTCAGAATACGGACCCACATATTTACGGTGGCCCGAAAAGGTACCACGCCTCAGACACCTGGCCATACCCTCGCGCTTTAGGCAAGGATTGAGTTGACAACCACAGTTGCGCGCAAAAACAAAGCACGAGGACTTCGAAGGACTTCGACGAGATTAGCAGCACCAAAGGTGATCATGGCCATGGGAAACTCAGCCTTTGGACATCAGCTCCAGGATTTGGTCCAGCCCATGCGGCGTTGGAGAGTGCCGCAGGCCTGGCCAAGCTTCCACAGCTTTTGCTGCTTTGGGAGCTTCGGAGCTCTCAAAGGTACTGTAGGCCTCCCTGACCTTTCACCCCTCCCCCACCCCCTCCTCCGAAAAACCACCCAACGCCTGCGGACTCCAAAGGCTGGGTGGACGTGGGCGAGATGAAACGTGACATTGCGAGCGCGAAGGAAGTTTTGAAAGGGCCTGCAGCAAGGATGGAACAGGTGAAGGCGTCTGGCTGCAGGCCTGCCCTCTGCATCTCCTCGCAGGGAACACAGAACTAGCAAGCGATGCCCATTAGGCGCCCAGGTCCCTTCGTGCTCCGAAGCTTTCTGCAGCCCTGTCCTGCACCAGTTGCCACGCTTGCCGCAGATTCTGCTGCGAAGCCTACAGCTGCGCACTGGGACAGAACAGGAAGAAGGATTTCATGCCTCTGATGCCCAACTGCCCAAGTCTGCACTCCTTGTAGATAGACATAGATAGTATGACTGATACTTTCAAGGAGCGAGACGTATGAGGATGAATGCAAGACCTCGAATCGAACATCTTCCAACGCCGACATCCTGAATTATGTGCCGATTCGTACCCTTCTGGTCAGTACACAGGTCACAAAAGTCACACAAAAGCCAACGTCGTTAACTGCAATAACACCGCAACCTCTGTCAGCTCCACCCTGGAGCAGGCCGTAATGGCCCTGAAAGTGCCTTCCTCAGTGCTTGCAGCGCTCTGATGGTGTGCATCCTCGCCTTGATGAGGGAGTTGTAGGTTACCACGTTGGGCTGGATCCCCCTGCTGCGCATGTCCTGACCACCGGCCGCAAAAGAAAGAGAGAAAGCAAAGGAAACAATACAACCTCGCGTCTGTTTGGACCTCTTGGGCAGCCAAGAGCATTTTCACACAGCAAGGCTCCGATGTCCTGCAGGGTCCTTTTCACCTGAGCGTGGTCTTGCAAGCTGAGGAGGAGCTTCACATACCTGAGGCCACCGAGAAAAAACGAGACCGACACTACCTCAAGAGAACCGCAGAGCCCCTCCACAACCAGAAGGCTTAGCACGAGGACGGACAGGACGAAACTTGTGAACATGTTGTTTTTGGCCTTGGCAAGAAGCTATACGGACACGTTCTCAAACATGTTGACTTGAGCTCCCCGGGCTCAAGATGCATACGGAATGCTAGGATCTGTGCCGACCACAGCACAACCATGACTGTGTGCGAATAGCGAAGGGCAGCGTGAAAATAGATACCAAGGGCAGCGTCAAACGGAAACCCTTGTGACCTTAAACCCTAACCCCGTGCCCTCTCTGCTGCGCCCCGATGGTCGGGGGCTATTGAAGTCGCGAAGCATGCGTAACCCCTTCTGACTCTAAGGACGCTTGTCGTGAAGCACCCGCACTGTCTGCCACCACAGGGGCGTATTGTATGAGACGACATCGACATGACCAGCCTTCCTTAGCCAGTCAGGTGCATACATCTGCGGGGTCCCGCCGAAGATCATCTGAGTGCCAATCTTCTTCGACCAAGGCACGTCATCTTCTGCATCAGGTTCTCGGCTGCCTTCCGGTCACCGCAGACCACACAGGCCTCCCAGCCAGGCACCACACTCAAACCCATGTACAAGAAAGAGTTCTCGATCTCTGCAACAAAGAGACAGCTTAGCAACCGACATATGGGGGTTTCCGAAGTTAAGGGTACCTTACTGGGGTCCTTATTATCAGGGAATCCTACAAAGGATCTATATTGGGGTAGCCTGTTTTGGTAACCCCGCATATCACAAAAGCCCTGCAATCCTGATCGACTCGTGCCTCCAATGCACAGTTGTAGGTGGTCGCATCAAGTTGCTCTGGCCTGTGCGCCATTCCCAGGCTTTTGAGCACAGCCGAATGCTTCGGAGAATGGGTAGGCCCTGATACTTCAGAAAACCAGCCCCAGGCTAGCAGATTCTCCAAGCAATGGGCTCGAACCGCACAATCCATCCTCCCGGAAAAAAAGCAAAGGCTCCGGCATCTTCTCCAGCTCTCCCAGAAGGCTCAGAGCCTTCGTAACGTCCCTGTCCCGGCCGGCTGAGCGGATCATGGACATCACGTTCATGACCTTGAAAAGGTTTTGAAGCACGCTGGACCGAGGCCGTGGACAAGACCGAGACCCTTTGCTTCAACTAAAACACCTACTGCTGAAACTTCGGCGAATCGAATCCCGAACCGAAACAGGGATGTGATAAAAGGAGAACAGCATGACTGCTCTCAGCGCGTGGCGTCAGGGTTCTTGGACTCCTGCCCGAGGCGGCGCACGCTCTCACGAACGGAACGCTTAAGTCCAGATCTTGGCGGGAAGGCTTCAGCCCGAAACCCAGAGCCCCTGGACAAACCTGGACCTCCTGCCCCGATGCCCGGGACACATGACATGAAGCTCAGGGGCTCGGGAACCTGACGCAACACTCCTCTAACTCAGTCCTAACAATCAAAAGCCTGAGCTCATATCCGCGTTGAGCACCCTAAATATCCAAACCATTTCTCTCTAACTCATCTCCCTGCCTGGAAAAGGTGCCTCGCTAAGGATTGGCGGCCACCCTCAACGGCCGCCTGTTTGCGGCAGGGAATCACAGCATAGGTACGCTAATGTACCCTCTGTGGTCTCTTAAGGTGGTTTGGGACTGTGTAAGAGCAGACACTTTGAAGGGGAAGGACAGCAGAAACCCGACGCCTCCGTGAAGGACGAGCATGAGTTTGTGGTCAAGAACGTGAAAAGAAGCGCGCTAACCCGAAGGCATCCGAAGGCAATCGCTTCTTGAAACCAACGGACAACGACAATTCGAGTCCATTCGCAGCAAGAAAGACGGCGCTGTGAATCAATGCATCGTGCTTTCTATCATATTTGCAGTTGGGTGCGCACGTGAACGCCAGGCTAAAGGACGGCTCTACGGCTACGACGTGCACGGCTGGTGGCTTGTCCAACGATGCTGCTTCGACAGTGGAAGCGGTGCCGGCAGCCGTGCTGATTCGCATCAGTCCCGTGCTGAAGCACATGAGCGGTGATATTCGTCGCCGCGGGGCAGTTGTTCTTGGATCCCAACACCAGAAAACTGCTTCGGGATTACCACGGGTTGCGCTTGAGAGTGCCGATGCCGCGTAGGTGCCAGATCGCGCGATTCCCTGGAATGCTCAGCTGGTGGGGGCAGAAGCTCATGCTGCAGCACTGCGTGGAGCAAAAAAGCCAGATCTCACAAGTCGTTTTGTGAGCAGGCCTCGAGCTGGAGCACAGTTTCGCAAACCCAAATGCCACAAGTAATCATCTCAAGGTGCGACCCGCAGTTCTGGATGTCACAAGTGACAATTTGCAGATGTTACAAGCTCCTCGCAGCCCGCTCGAAATCCTGATTCATCCAACGAAACCAAGCGGCGACTCATCAACAGAGGGCAACGAGGAATACAGGCTAAATACGCCCACACTCTCGGTGCTCTCTGTGGGTTCGGGACATTCGGGCGCGCCGATGCCTTGATCAACGCGCCGTAGGTTGCGGTGTCGGGCGTGATGCCTCTGGAAGAGAACACGACCGATGCTAAGCTTGGCTAACTTGCGAGGCGGAAGCTTTCATGCCACACACACACACACACACACACACACAAAAAAAAAAAACAGCACTCTGGGCTCCTGCTCTTTGGAAGTCCATCTGGAGATCGCAGGCTTTGTCCCAGAGCTTCGCTTGGCTGTAGACTTTGAGCAGGGAGCTGTACAGCGGAAGGCTGGGCCCGTACCTCACTGCGAAAGCTGCAACAGAGAAGACAGGGGAGGAGAAGCAGAAGAAGAAGCATCCCTCAGACGAGAGCAATGTGAAGTCATGAGGCATAACCGCAGCAGCTTACGAATCGTTGAGGGGCATTTCAGCTCACCGCTCCAGCTACTACATAAATATCAACTCACGCCCAAGAAAACTTCGGGTGGTGATGCTCGAACAAACGGTTTGTACACTCGGCGTACACTCTGCTAAACCTTCGTTGCCTCTCCCCTATACCTGGATGCCTGAAACCCCCCTCGCAGGTTCAGATGCCTGGCCACGCCGAAAGCAGCAAACTGCTCCGCAAGACGAACAGCCTCGCACGCGGTGACAAGAAGATAAGTACCCTGACCCAATGACCCAAACATGGCACCGAAAGCCTTTTCAGGCAAGGGTATCATTGTTAGGTTGGCCGTTCCTGCTTAAAGGAGAGCAGGGCTGGCGAACGGCCAATCTCTTGCGACCATGGTTCTCGCTACCCATCGCAGAGATCTTGCCAAAGCTATAAGCCCAACTTTAGATTCAGAAGCACCGGGATCCCTTCATCACCCCCAGCAGACCAATCAAGCCAAGGAGACCCACAACTAGCTACCAGTGATTCTGAACTGGCTTGGATCCATAGGACGAAATTTAGCTCTCATCTGCATCGCATTGACGTGTTGCATAACGGCCGGAACAAATCGACGAGTATCGATAGCTCACACACGCGCGCGCACACACACACACACAAACATGGATGTTTGTGAGCCGACGTGTCAAGGCTGCACAGGATCCCCAAGCGCCAGTGATTGTGTCATGCTACAGTGCTCCGCTGCCTGCGAAGTAGCGCAGAGCGCAATGGTGCCACACAGGACTGCCTGCAAACTAATGGAGAATTGTTGGTGAGGTTTCTTGTTCACCCCGACTGCGCAAGCCCATCCTTCCACAACTGTATATCAAAATGCTCTGCACACGGCGTAAGTTTGCCATGAACATTCCTCAGCGCCACCAGATTCTGCGGTGCCTCTGAGGGGCAGAGGTTCGCCAGCAAGGCCTCACAGGCCTCGACGCAGCTCGCCAAAGTGGCTTGGAGATGCTTGGAGTGCTGTGGGCCTTCTGCACTTCTGCACACTTCCCTGCCTCGCGGTGCCCAGCCACATCGCCGCAGCTTGCAAAGCCACGCAGAAGGGCCTCGTGAGGCGTCAGACAGCATCTCAGTATAGGATGGAACGGCATTCACACCTCGGAAGCAGAGCGGCATGTCTCCCCCTAAGCATTCATACGGTTTCCAAGTACCTCATACACTGCAGAAACACTATGACTCTCCCACAGCCGCCAAGGCCTCGCAGCCACTGGGCGGCAGCTGCACTGCGGCTTCTCGGCTCAAGCGGACGACCTGCGCCCGCGTTGATAGGTACAGGGCGTACACGGGACGTCCACTTCTATCGGTGTTGGCCGAACTGTACCCAGCTTTGTTCTGAGAATCAAACGTTCGTCGTATGTCGAGCCCTGCACCCATATGACATCTGCACCCTTTTGCCTCCAGCATTACGCTGCCATCGCGAGCCAAGGCGGCACCCTGCGCCAGTGCTGCCATAGACCGCATCGAAATCGTCGATTCTCCTTCGAAAAATCAACGAATGCGCCGGCTGAGACATGTACTGTGGATGGTTCAGGGCTTACGAACGTTTACGGCACAGCAGTCGTTTTCAACATCGTGTGCGTTTGCTCCAGTTCTTTAAACGTAGTGCGCTTCTTCTCATCGTGATCGTTCTTGTCAGTCCTAACGCAGGAGTGGGGGGGGCATGAGAATCGCGTATTGAACGGAGATCAAGGAAACGACAATGATAACGGAAAACATGTGCTTCTCCGGCGCCCCTTGTCAAAGCAAAAGGAACTTCCCACCCATCCCGGCAGTCCATGCGGCCCATGCGGCAGTCTCTTCACCATCTTGGCGGCAGCCTTGGGATTCGGTTGTAGGGCCTGGTCGGGCCTTGTAGGGTTGACCCTCATGACTTCCGATGAGTGCGGTTTCCACGAGCTTGGAAAATTGTTGCTTCCCGAAGCCCTAGAGTGCAAGGCAGAGTGGAAGAATGAGCAGTCGAATGCAGTTGAAGGCACCTCTGGACCGTGGTTTCGGCGAAGCAGCTCGAAGAGTAAGGCCTGCAGCAGGAATGGGCTCCTGTTCTGAGGCTTCAGACTAACCAAAGGCTCTTTTTTGGGTTTAGGGCGTTTAGGGTTCAGAGCTTACAGGTCCGGATGTAGAGAGCCGTAAAGCAAGACTGGCAGGACTCCAGTGACGCTCTGGGAAACTCTGAGGTGCTTTGCTGAAGACAAGGCGCCAAGTCTGAAGGCGAGGGCGGCGGAGACGCCGTGGACAGTAGGGTGCTTGCTGCCTGCAGGTGTCTTGTTTATTGGTCTTGGTAACAGCAGTGTGGTGAGATTGCTGGCAATGTGCCGAACATCAATGGCTAGAAAGCAGTGCGTGAAAGTAGCTGTGCGCCATGCCGATGGGCTGCTACAAGGCTCACGCACAGCCAAGCGCGTCAACGGAATGAAAGACTTTCGCATCATATCTGCGGACAGTTGCCGGTGGACCAGCCGCCGGAACAAAAAAACAAGAATGCTCCATGCAAAAAGCCTCCATTACTCCCCCGCTCCGACCTCGTCTGAAAAGCCCGTGGCTGCCAACTGGTTCCATTTGGTTCCGATTTTGCCACGAATTTCCCACACAGTGTTGTTCGATGCTTGCGCCCTGACACCGAGTTACAGTTCTGTGGTTCATCCCTGTGGCTCAGTGGATGTGGAGCTCATGGAGGCACTGAGTCAGAAACTGCAACCTGAGATCCTTCAAAAATCTCAGACATCTTCTGGCAGCACTCCTAAACTCTACGTGCATATGTAGAGAGGCACTGTTTCACATGATTGAAGAGCCCAACTATGAGAGCCGAATAGAGTACTCCAAGCAGGAAAATCGTAGAGTACTTCTCAGAATAATTTGACAAATATTTCACAACAGGGGCTTCCCACTTCAACTGCGCAACAACAAAACAGCACAACAGGGAGATCGAAGGCCTCGGCAGCAGCAGTCCTTAGATGCAAGAGAAGAAGGGCGAACGCGAGCACAGCACCAAAGGCCATGGCCACCCAGCATCATCCACTATCATCCGGCATCCCTTTTGGGAGCCCCTAGCAGCAGACCACGTTGCAATACCCTCTGCACTCCGGGGGTTAATGTGCGTGACGAGGGGAACCACCTAAGATGAGGCTTGTAACTTGTACCCACCCCTTGTTGCTTCGTTTACTGAGCGTGCGAGCCACGCATTCTGCTCGCGCAGGGCCGTCTGCAGCTGAGGGAGAGGTTGTGGGGTGTCCAACCTGAAAAAGGCCATGGTGCACGCCGTCTACGCCCAACCCTTTTTACACATAGGGCCCAAATCTAGCAAATACCATGCGCATCCTGCCAACTTACCCGTCCCAGTCCCACCACGCCTCCGACTGGTCAAGATCCGGCGGCCGTTGCCGGCATCGCCTTTCGGCGAAGGGCACTTCACTGCACCTCAGGCACCGAAGCAATGCTGGCAGATCAGAAAGTCTGCCTGAGGCATGATGAAGCATGACATGTTCCGGCATGGACCTGCTTTGAATGTGCCACAAAAAACTTGCAGTTTTGAAATTCTGAGATGCTGGCCAAACGGACGCAGCAGCTTCTGCTGGGCCATTCGGATGAGGAAAAAGCCAATGCAGAAGCAGAGTAGGAGCACGGCTTCAACATATACCTTGCAAATCTGCGACGATCAAAGAAACAACACGGCATAACTCCTTCTAACAAGACATGAGACTTAGGCCGATGTCGCACCTCATCCCAGACGAACAGCAAAATCTGCTGCGTCGAGTAGAGAGCCATGGAGTTTTGCTACAGGGCACCTTGCGGACAAAGCAGTGGCTGCATGTGCAGTCTCCCAGAACCATGGGGATCCATGGGGCATCATGCCCAAGGTGCAGCGTTAAAAAGGCGTTGCACGTCGAGGTTAATTTTTGTCAAGACCTTGCATGGAAGGGATTCTCTTTGCAAGCCTGCATTGAGCATATGAGCGACTGCCAAAACCGGCGGGCGGCGCTATTGGACGCAACATGAGGGGTGTCGCTTTCCCATTGTTATCATCGCTTTACAGGTTTTTAGCATCAGGTATCCACGCTGTATATCTGAAGGTGTCGCTTTGGGAAAGAAACTTCAAGGCTATAACCAACCAAAACACATCAGTAACTTAGGGGTGTCGCTTGTCAGGTATTCCCATCGCTTTACAACGTTTTGGGCATTCGTGTCCATCCCTCGCTTACTTGAATGGCTGGGGGTTTTGGCGCTTGCTTATATGAACGCAAACGTGCGGCGGAGAGCCCTAGCAGGCCTGCGAAAGTGCAGCAGACCGCACGTGGAGGAAGAAGCTAGCTACGTTGTTGGCAGATACCTCAGTCGAACGTGCTGCATGTCTGAATTTCAAAGCTTCGAGGCGAAAAAAGCGAAGACAAACTGAGCTCACTGAGCTCTCCACGGAAACAGGGCATCGATCCAACAAGATGGAGCTTGAGCCCTGCCTGCGGTGCCCTCGAGAAGTTGACCAGAAGCATCAGCTCACGAATCGAAGCAACTACCAAAGCTAAAAGCCCTGGCCTACTGGACTTGCCCCAATCGAGAAAAACCTTGAGACACAATCATGATCCCAGACTTCCCCGTGGATTCTCCCCACCCCCCCCATCCCCCCCACCTTGGCCGAAGGCGTGAAGGCACACAGGATCTGCAGAGCCTCGAGTCGCGAGGGTCCGAGGCTTGAGGGTCTCTCTTTCGATTCCGACTAGAGCCACTAGAGAGAGAGAGAGAGAGCGAGAGAGAGAGAAAGAGAGAGAAAGAGAGAGAGAGAGAAAGAGAGAGAGAGAGAAGTGTGGCTCGCCCTGAGTAAGATTCCTAAACTCCAGAACCTTCCTTAGCTCTGTTGCCTATACCAAGCTTGACCAGCCGCGCAAATCTCGGCCCTAAACACTCTCCCTACGTAGTCGGGCCCTCGATGGGGCCCTGAACGCTAAATCGCCACGCATATGCCACGCAACACAAGGCCAACAGCTCGTGCGAATTGCATCTGCACACCAAGCTGACAGGAACTTCCTCCTGAACCGCGAAACCCTGAACAGCCATTCCGTTCCCCAAAAGCATCCGTCGAATCACCCGGGTCCAAAGCGCGAAGGCACCAAGGATCTGCACAGCCTCGACAGGTTTGGTAAACACCCAAACCCGGCAAACCCCGAGCCCTACACTCTAGACCAACCCAACCCATACCATGGGGAGGGAAACGTTCTTTAACTATCTCTGATAAAGGCGACCACATGGGACCTAGCTCGCGTTCTGACATGCACCAATCGTCAACGGACCTCGTGAGTTACACGAGGGAGCTCGGCGAAAATACCGACATGAAATTATCAGGTCACAAAAGAGCACATCTAGACTCACTTAACGTCACTTAACTGAATCGATGCTGTGCTGAGCAATGTCGGTGCTTCGGCCGGCTTTACAGGAACTTGCCGACATCCTGCCTCCGCGAAACACGAGTTTGCAGTCGGAATAGCAATGTTCCAAATTCAAATCCCATGAGACCGTCTGCTTGGGATAGACATCTGTGTATGAATCTCCAATGGCCCAAGTTCAGGGTGCAACCCCACAACATGCGCCTCTCCTCTCCCGTCTGCACAGCCACATGGACTGAGAATGACTCTGAGAATGACCCTGAGGCCTAGGATGCCTGGACAACTCAGAGCCAACATGCTGTTTAGGTTTTCTTTTACGCGCCACGCGACACACTGCACCCGCAGGCCTCAGCCTGCTGAAAGCTGAAACGGCTTGCCGCCAGCTCGCTTCGTCTTCCTGGGCTGAGGGTTTTTTTTTGGAAGCTTCGGGCGAAGCTCGGATGCTTCTCCCCCCACCTGTGCGGATCGACCAGCGAGCCCGCTGCTCGTTTCTTCGGAGGGCCAGCAGAGGGTGGCCTGAAGCCCAGAATAGCCCAGAGATGTGCAAAGGGGAGCCAGGAGCCTTTGGCTTGGTCTCTGGGATCTTGGTTTCAGCTGCCACTTTGCATGTCAGTCCCCGGATTCAGAGTTGCGAGGTGCCTTTCTCTCACAGCTATCCCTGCCACAGACAGCCTGCCTCGAAATTGTCATTGGCCCTGTCGCTGGTGCTGGCTCAGAGGCGGCTCTCGTGAGAAGTGGGTCCTGCATACGCAAAGGCGGCAGCAGGCTCAAAGCGAAGAATGCATGGAAGGGCAGGCTGCGCGTGAAAGGCAAGCAGTTTCAGCAGTCCCGCACCATCGTTAACTGTGAGCCTGTGTGGTGACAGATGGTGACAGGAAGCAGTAGCAGCACACCCTTTCACACGATCACAACGACCAGAGCAAAGGGTACAAGCAGCGTAGCTTCTTAGGACCAACTCAACCAAACTTCCCATCGGCCTGTGTCAGGCTTGGCATCGGGCCGGCGAGGCGGGCCGCTGATGTCGGCGTCTGAAGGCTGGGAAGCTTCACAAACTCTCGAGCTCACCCCCTACCCCACCCCCCCCGGTAGTTGCGGTAGTTTCATGGGTCAGTTTTCTAAATCGCGTGGTTTCACGAATCGTGTGAAACCAGTTTCCTGGTTTCCTGAACCGCGGTTTCCTGTTTCGCATGAAACCGGCTTCCTGAATCGCGTAGTTGCCTGACTCGCATGAAGCACCACCGGAGTTTCCTGTCGTTCACAATTAACATGAGATTTCTGTTGAAGACCTTTGAAGACGATTTACAAGAGCGGCTCCCGGAACCCAAACAGCACGGCTATTCAGAAACAGGGCATCCCAAACTGCATCCCTCCTTCAATCTGCTCCACTCAACGGCGGCCCGACCCGCATGAACTGCGACACTGCGCAAGTTGCAAAAAGATCTGAGCCGCAAACCCTAAAACCGAGACCCAGAAGCCTACACACTACCCGAGGGAAGCTGAATCCAGCCTTCGATGCCTCAGAGGACTCTGCGGCAATGGCGTCCAGGACGAAACCACGAAGGCCCTGAGCTGGAGAATCGTCACCCGAATACGGCTTTCAGGGCACAGTGCTGGGTGCCCGGTGTCCCTGACATGTTCTGGATGTCCCCGGCAGTCCTGTAAGAAGTCTCGCCCCTCCGTAGAAGCGGCGGGCATCGATGCAATGGCCTGCACACTTTCGCAGCCCGGTAGCTGGCGAAGCCCGTCGCACTACAGGGGCAAAATGTGAGGACCTGCTGCATTCCTGCTGTACTACAGGTAAGGCTCACACAAGCACAAGATGCCAGCAGTCAGTAGCAGTAGAGGCGATGAACCCGAGCTGTTATGGTGTGACACATGCTCCGCTTCATTGAAACCTGCCAGCCCTTGCTATCCAAGCCTCCTGAAGCCTGAGATGCACTGTGACCCCAAATCCCTCAAAATCCCGCGACTAAAAAACCCTTGACTTACTTCTCATACTTCTCCTCAGTTCTCCTCAGTTCTCCTCAGTTCTCCTCAAGCCCTGAGCTGCCCCGCGCTCCTCCAGGTGAAGGTGGGCCGCCAGCACAGCGCTCTCGAGACGGAACCGGAGCTCCAAACGCTTCCTCAGTCCGTCGTGCCAGTTATCACAGCTGTGGGTTTAGGGCAGTTTAGAGTTTAGGGGAGGTCTAGGGCTTGGGGAGGCTCACAAGCTGTCGGCACTCATCGACCGCTGGTCTGTGTACTCCGTGGACTCTGGCCTTTGGTGTCTCTGGTGTGGTATTGTACTTCGTGAATGTACCTACCTGGCCCATCTCATGTGATGGTCGATCGCATTGCACAGCCGTCGAGAAATTGTGGGCCGCGCCCACTGGCAGTGCTGCTGGCCACCGTCGCACAGCCCTCCTCGCAACAGGGCTTGACGCTGGTTCCACTAGCGCACCTACTGTGATTGGGCAGTGCAAGGAGCTGCAGGCGTTACATGCGAAGCTCTCCAGTGTTTTGGCGGTACAGACAAGCTCGTGAAACTATCGCCTGGCCACTGAGGGCTGAGGAGAGAAGCTGCAGGAACGTTCGCCAGGCAAACTCCGCCATGCCTCGCATCAGTTTTCTCGGATTTTGGGAGACGCTCTGCTTTTGGAAATGGGGGGAGGGGGGGCGGATCTGGGTATGTGGGCTTAGGACTTGCTGGGTTCAGTAAGTATGGGTTTCAACCTTGGGGTAACAGCTGCCGGTTGCCAGACTCGAAACCAAGCCGGGCTTTGTTGGCATTAAGGTGCTGTCATTGACAACTTGAGTTTGATCCCGGATCACGGCCAGGTTGGTGTTCGAGTTATCACCTCCAAAACATTGCCTCGGCTTCAGCTTGTCAGCTAGCAGCTAGCGGATTGATCATAGAATGTTTACCTTTTCCTCATTGGATTCACACGATGTCGATGGCGTCTGAGCGTCGGTCAGGACAAGTTGAGCCGATTGCATGTGAAACTATGGTCGCAACAACCAACAACCGTACTGACAATAATGACCATGCTTGCAACGCATGTAGTTTTATGAGTAAGCTTCTTGATCATCATCACCATGACTCTATGAGAACATACCTCTCGAAGATCCAAGCATCATACACTGGTGTCCAAACCCCCTCGAAGCCTTTCAACTTCCTGATTCTGGCCCGTACTGCCCCCGACCCCCTGACGCCTGAAACCCACTGATGCAAGCAACCCTGCACACATAGCTCCTAACTGTTCGGGACAGAGGCAGGTCCCTCACACACAGCACTGCCATGCGAAGCTGTTTCCCCTGAATACCGTCTGTGGTGTAGCAAGGCCGACTCGGACTCTTGAAGGATTTAGGAACCACCCAAAGAGCCATGGGCTGACGTCAAAACAAGGCCTGAGTCCTGGCGAAGCTTCTGCAAGGCCTGCGACTTTGCAAAGGCCACAAAGCAATGTCAGGGCAGCGCGAGGGGGGGGTCGCAACCCACGCGGATGGCCGATGATGCCCTGTGTTAAAATCCTTACAACTGCACAGCGCAACTGACCCCCCACCAGAAAGGTCCTTCAGCTAGTCTTGCGCAAAGCACAGTTGCCTGAATCCAGTATAAGGCTCTGGAAACAGGTATCGCAAACACCGCGCAACATTTAGGCAGCAGAGACACATGCCTAGGCAGCAGAAACGCATGCTTGAACATCCCATGCTGCGACGAAGTATGTAGCAGCGCTCGCACTGTTTGATCTGCACAAAATACTACAAACATACTTTCCAAACAAGTTGTTCAGAGCAGGTAACTGGGGAGCCATGCACCCGTAATACGAACAAAAGCACAACATGATGAAATGATATACATATACATGCTACCCCCTCCTGGGTTATCCACGCTTCTTGTGTTTGCGAGCCAAATAGATCGTTTCATGGACCGCGGTGACCCCTGAACCCCCCCCACCCCAAGCATGAGACCAGCAAACAAAGTAGTACCCGCACGAAAAAGTAACCCAACCCCCTACATAACATAAATGTATGCAACATGTGAGATGTTGAGTCTTCTCCATCCAAACACTAGACACAGCGACCTCCACCCATCCCACCCTTCCGCTCCGCTGCGCTCCCTGGTTTTGTGGTTTTCAGGGCTTATCTCTAAAACCCTATCGGTTATAGAGTTTAGGGTTAAACCTGGAGCCTAAACCTTTTAAGACCTATAGGGTTTCAAGGTTCAGCAATGACAAAGAAACCCTTAACCTTTAAATCCTATATAGGCTTCAGGTCTTAAACCTAAGCTCATAGAGTTTAAACCTTAAGGGTTTACATTCTCGGCATTTAAACCTGAACCCTAAGTGCTTTAGGGTCAGAGAAAGCCTGTAGGGCTCTAAAGGGCTCAAAAGTTTTAACCTTATGCGCGCTGAAGGTACACATGCCCAGACCTTGAGTTTTTAAACCTTGAAACCCCATAAAGTTTAAAGGTTTAGGGGATTTTCATGGTTTATCTCAAAAACCCTCACAGGGTTAGCCCTATAGGGTTTAAACCCTTTTACCCCCAGCCTTACAACCCTATAGGGCTTGAGGCTTAAATCCCTAAACCTTGAATCCCATAGGGTTATGCCTCTGTTTATGGGGCTTGCCTCCTCTGGAAATGCAAAGAAAAAGCAGAACAAGTACCCACGTCATGTATAGGGTTTAAAGGTTTAGGGTCATTCAAGGTTTATCTCTAAAAACCCTCACAGGGTTCGCCCTATCGGGTTGAAACAGGGTTCAAAGGTATATGGTTTAAGGTTTAGGCATTGCCTGTAGACTTAGAACCTTATATCATAGTTTAGAAAAACCCCCCCCCTCAGCAACCCCCCCCCCCCCCAGGCCCCCATCCTTACTGCGCACGACAGGCCTTTTGCTAATTAAAACGCGCAACGTCGACTGGGCCTTTGTTACCCCTGCGAATTGAAGACTGTTCGCTTGGGGGGGGGGTGTCGTGTAACCAGGACTGCGTTCGCTAATGGCGAATAGCAGTCAGCAGTGCTAATAGCTAGCTAATAGTGCAGAAGGGTCGTGTGGCTATTAGCTGCTATTAGCTGCCCAATAGCCAGCTAACAAAAAACAGACTTTTGTGAAGCCTGGGAGGGGGGTTTCTTTGGGGGGGGAGGGGGGTGTTTCCAAACTATGATTATAGCCCTATGTACGACTGACCTTTATGTACTATTTGATGGTTGTGTTTCCCCTTTCAAATCTTAAGGGTGTTAAGGGATTGAAAAGGCCCCTTCAATTCTTTCAAACTTTTAAACTGTTGAAAGGCTTCTGGCTTTCAAAATTTAAATGGGTTTAAGGGTTTTAAGAAATTCAAAGCCCACGTAAACTCGCTAAAATCCCCAAAACCTTGAAAAAGTAAATGGGGACAGGCCCGGCTCATGCAAATTGTCAAAAACCCATAGAACCCTTAATGATTTTGAAGGGCCTCCGGCTTTCAAAAATTTTAAGGATTTTAAGGAATTTAAGTGGCCTTTCAAATTCCTTAAACCCTTAACATTTGGAAAAAAATGTTTTGGGGAAAGGCCCGGCCCATTTAAAAATCCTTTAAATCCTTAAAATATTGAAAGGTCTCTGGCTTTCAAAAATTAAGGGTCTTAAGGTTTTGAAGGAACTTAAGTGGCCGTTTAAACTCCTTAAAATCCTTCAAAGCCTTAAAACTTTGAAATATCAAAAAAATGGGGGAAAGGCTCGGGCCATTTTTATCTTTACGATTACTATAATAAAAAACAACCTTAACAACCTCGAAATTGTCGAAACACATAGGCCGGCACAAAACCGGCACAACGCCGGCCACATGGAACCAAGAGCCAAGAACCAAGATTGCAGGGAGGTCTTGCCCTGCAATCTTGGCTCTTTGGTCTTGGAAGCGGGTTATTATGGCCAAGACTTGAAGCGGCAAGCGATTTTGAATCAGAAAATTGAAGACAACACCTGCAGTGAACCATCTTGGTTCCTGGACCTCCTTGCAATATTGGGTCGTACTCCCATACTAATGTTGTCGAACACACATAGGCCGGCACAAAACCGGCACAACAGCACAAGTTGTGCCGGCCCCGTGGAACCAAGAACCAAGAACCAAGATTGCGGGGCAAGACCTCCCTGCAATCTTGGTTCTTGGTTCTTGGTTCCCGTGGGCCGGCACAACTTGTGCCGTTGTGCCGGTTTTGTGCCGGCCCTGTGGAACCAAGAACCAAGAACCAAGCTTTCTGGGTAAGACCTCCCTGCAATCTTGGTTCTTGGTTCTTGGTTCCACGGGGCCGGTACAACTTGTACCGGTTTGTACCGGTCTCTACTGGTGTAATATAAAGATATACCACACATATAGATATTACACCAGATTGAAAGAAAATAGGAATCAACACGCTGGGGCTGGGACAAAGAACACGAATCACGAACCAAGAAATCAAACAACACGCAAAATAAGCAGAAAAGGCGTGGATAACTGGGGGGTACCATATATATATATGAGCCCGGATCCTTCAGGGTTTATTTAGTCTTGAGTTTTTCTTGTTGCTTTGAAATACTAGTGATAATTATGTCTATTGTGTAAGAGTATCCAGCAGCTTAAGACCCGAGTGTTTTATATGAGCACAACTAAAAAAACAATTCCTAAAATAATTCCTAAGGAGGCTATAGGCTCGTGGATTTAGGGTTTAGGAGTTATGAATCAGGGTTTAGGGTTTCGAGAGTTTAGGAAGTTTAGGATTTAGGAATCAGGGTTTTGGTTTCAGTGCTTCAGGGGGCGGGGACAGGCCCTAAACCTAAAACCCCAAACCCACCACCTTAGGATGTTCCACCTTATATTAACAGTCCAATTGGGGATTAGGGTTTTTGGGTTTAGGATTTAAAGTTATAATAGGGGTTACTACAAACCCTATTAAGGACTGTTAGTATAAGGGTGGACATCTCAACCCTAAACCGAACTCCCCCGCGCTTTGTCGCGCCACTCGCGGGCGTGCTTTGTCAAGCGCGGTCTCTGAAGCTTCAGACTGGCGACAAGCAGCCACCCTCACAAATGAGATGTCTAGGGTTTAGGCTTTTAGCTTTAAAAGAATTGTTTAAACTAGAAACTCCCTTGTGCAAAACACAGCCCCCCACTCTCGCAACCCTAAACTCTTGAACCTGAAGCCTTCGTGCTTTGTCGCGCAACTCGCAGGCGTGCTCTGTCAGCCGCGTCCTCTAAAGCTTCACACTGGGAAAAGCAGCCACCCTCACAAATGAAGGGTCTAGTGTTTAGGCTTGAGCTGTAGGAGAAACGTTTACACTAGAAAATCACTTGTGCAAAACACAGCCCCCTCCCCTCACGAAAAAAATATAAGAAGAAGAAACATGAATGTCTAATGGCCGCGCCATTAAATTATTTACATTATTTAAATTATTTAAATTATGTAAATTAATTTAAATCGCCGGAAAACCTGTTCTCCAGAGGATCCCATTTTCCAGATTTCCCTCTATTTCAATTAATTTAAATAATGTAAATATTCTAAATAATTTAATGGCGCGGCCATTAAATTATTTACATCCGGCTGGGCCATTAAATTAAGAGGAAAAGGCTATGGTACTCTACCGAGGCTTCGGCAGTTACAAAGGCAAAGGTTTGCCACTACTGTCATAGGTATGGACACTTTGAAGCACAGTGTAGGAAGAAGCAGATGGACATGGGACAACAGAGTACAACAGGAACCTCAACTCAAGCCCCTTCGTCAGCCTCGAGGTACCAGCAGTCTCAAAGAAGCCAAAGTAGCCAAGGAACCTCCAACTCAAACAAGCCTGTAGTTAGGATGGTTTCGATGCATCACATTGGAGATCCCCCAACAAGTTTCCCGGAAGAGTTTGCGTTAAGCGAGGATTCAGAGGAAATTGAGATTGACTACTTCGGAAGGATCTTGAGAGTTACGTGTGAAGAGAGTCAGGAAGAGAGAAAAGAGACAGAAGAGTTCTGGATAGGAGATGAAGATGAGTCCCAGGAATGTGAAGAACTTGACGACACGCTGTACCATTGGTACGGTGACGAACAGGAACAGCTGTTTGTCAGGACAGCCCGACAGGACCAGTCCCGAGAGATCGAAGTGGTACTGGATTCTGGAGCCGACATTTCGTTGGCACCTATGTGGATGAAAAGATTTGGTAGGAAAGCGCCAGAGAAAGCACAAGTTGTTCTGAGGGATGCTCAAGGTAAGTTGATCAAGGTGTCGGACCAAAGGATCATTGAGGTTGAGTTCAGGACATTTCAGGAGTTACCGTGACTGAGGAAGTGTTCTTGATTTCATCAGTGATTCACCCGTTACTTGCTGTAGGAAAGTTGATGAAGAAAGGTTGGGAGTTTAGGAACGGCACAGCGACAGGTACCGTCCTTACAGAAGGAACAACCAAGATTGCAGTCAACTACAACAACAACTCACTTACTGCTACAGCATTCGTGAGAGCAGTGAACACAGCATCCACAGGAAAGCCGATACCCTTACACTTGTGTGAAAACCTCAAGTCTGTCGTAGAGGAACAGCGAATAGGATGGTCATTCTGGAGAGAGACCCTTACCAAGTTCACTACAGCCTAGGAACTTCGCAGCATGTGGACTTTGACCTCAAGTTTCAGCCAGGAAAGTACCCCTACAGAGCAGTCCTCATCAATGATGACAAGGAATGGCATCTACTGTACCATAGTGACCTAGAGAATCCCACAGGTGCGATCTTCGATGGAACTAGGAAGTACAAGGTGTTGACGTTAGCTTCAAACCAAGAGTTTCCCTTGAACCTTTTAGGAACGCCTAAAGAAGCCCAAGACAGGTGCATGTTCGAAGAGTACACTAAGGATGTTTGGTCGATCAGTGATGATGGCACTGAGGTGATTAGGTACCACCATTCGCCCAGGAAAGCGTTGTTCAATCCTCTAGATTCCAAAGATATCCCGGTAGAGATCTCAAACCTGAAGCCTGATAGGAAAACCTATGGAGAGGAACCCATCAAGCGAATCAAGCGTGAGTTCTTTGAGAAACACAAATCTTGGACCGAAGATGAGCATGATCAGTTCCCTGAGGCATTCAATGGATTGTCCTGGACAGGACAAAGCAGATTCCAGCTGATCTACCCAGTAGAGCCCAAAGCCAAGAAGCAGAAGAAGAAACAAAAGCAACTCGACACGATCCCTGAACAGGTCGAAGAGGAAAATGAGGCTCTTCAGGAATCAGAACCTGAAGCACCCGAACACAGGTACGAACTTGCAGGAGAACTTGTTTTCAACCACAATGGGTATGAGTACAACCAGCAAAGCAGCCTGAAGACCCTGAAAGGACTTTGCACCGAGTTTGGTGTATCTAAGTTTGGTTCAAAGCAGGGCATTCTTAGAAGGCTCAGTAGGACCGTCATGGAAGCCGAAAGGAACCATGAGCTGTGCTACCATCAGAAAAGGTATCAGGAATATGCGATTGCCGAACCACTCAAGGACCAAAAGATGCCGCCGCCTGAAGAGGTAGCAGTTCACAACCTGACACATTTGCCGTATGCGCCATGGTGTCCGGTGTGTGTTGCGTGTAAAGGAAAGGAGTCGCCTCATCCTAGAGGGAACCCTGACAAGGAAAGATCATCGAGACCTACGCTCTGTATGGATTTTTGCTTCACAGGTACTAGCTACGATGAAGCAGCGTCTGCAGTATGTCTTGTGTGCATTGACTCTTGGAGTAGGAATGTTGCAGCATCTAAAGGCAAAGGCCTGATTGATCATCTAGCTGAAGGAGTTACGTACATGAGCACTCAACTGCAGTATGGAGCCATCAACCTGAAAGCCGACAACGAAGGAACCATGAAGAAGCTCAAGCAGGTCATTCAGAAGCAGCGATCATCGTTAGGACTAGGAACAGTCTTGCAAGATGCAGTTTCAGGACAAAAGGAAACCAACGGCATGGCTGAACGAGCTATCCAAACCGTCCGTAGGCAAGCTCTGACTTTGATCAAAGGCATGGAAGAGCATGCAGGAATCCTTGTTGCACACACGCATCCGATCTTCAGTTGGGCATTTCGACGTAATCAATAGGTACCATCGGCACTCAGGAACAGGGATGACCCCTTACGAGTGGATTTCAGGTCGCCCGTTTCAAGGAACTTTGGCAGAGTTTGGAGAGAGTTTGATGGTGTTGGCTAACAGGACAGGCGTGAAGAGTAGCAGGAAAGGTGATCCTTTGTGGTTGAGAGGAGTGTTCTTAGGAAAGTCTGACAACGACTTGTACATCACTTGGCACATGGATGGTATCAAAACTAGCAGAAGTGCAAAGCGTTGCCCTGAACATTTCGACGCTAAGGCAATCAGCAGTGTAGGAATCCATTCATGGGAAGTGAAGCACACCACTCTAGCAACCAGAGTAGTTCCCAAGAAAAGCCTTCCAGGACCAAAACCAGTAATGGCACAGATCATGGGTGAGCCCGGTGAACAGGACCAAGCAATGCAGGACAAACCTTCAGGACCTCAGAGTCCATCTGAGGCAGTTGTCATCCAAGGCGGGGATTCTGGTGAGAAGCCAGGACCAGTGATCCCAAGGACGACATATTTAGCAGGTAAAGCCAAACAGCACCAAGCAGCCCAAAAGAGAAAAGCCGAACAAGATCTTGAAGAAGCTGAACCTGAAGCAGCGTCAGATGTGTTGTCTAGTGATCCTTCGTCTTCAAGCAGTCCTCAGGAAAAAGAGCCAGGTATGGATGTTTCTGATGGTGGTGGGTCTGAGGAACTTTTGCCAGACAGTGCAATGTTGAGTGAACTCCTCACAGCACGAGGACCTCCACAGCTTAGGAAAGCACAGTTTGAAGATGTAGGAACAGGTTCCAAGATCCCGAAGCTGGATTCCCCAACTAAGAAGTAAGAAGTATCCACCTTTCAACGTAGGAAGAGTTTTTCAGCACAATGACGAGGAACTTCCTGAAGCAGGAACTGACGACATTTTCTGGGAAGACACCTATTTTGAGATTGGTGACTCAGATGAAGAGCAGGACATTTTCACAAGTGAAGATGCAGGACCTCCAGAACTTTCAGAGGAGGAACTCAGAGTCTTGGATCGAGAAGCGATGGTCACCGAGATCGATCGTCTTAAGGACATGAAAGCAGTAGACCGAGTCCCTTTGCAGGAACTTGAGAGAGAAGAAGAGAGAGGAGAGAACTGTGAAGGAAACGAAGAGAGAGAAGTAGGAACCAAGTGGCTTACCACGAAGTTTGTGTTTGACTGGAGATTTAGAGGAAACCGATGGATTCGTAGAGCTCGATTGGTTGCGCGGGAGTTCAAAACACAGGAACACCGCACAGACACGTTCAGTCCGGCGACGAGCGCCTCGCTGGTGAGACTGATCCCGGTACTGGGATTGCAGCAGGAATACGCGTTGTGTTCTGTAGATGTGAAGGACGCATTCCTTCAGGTACCCCAAAGGAACAGGACAGCGTGTGAATTCCCAAAGGAATATGTAGAGCTTTTCGGAGAAGAAGATCCCAACTGCAGGAAAGAAGGTTTGTTACTCTTGCGTGTACTTCCAGGACAGAGAGACGCAGCATTGTTGTGGAGTGACCACTTTGCAAGCACTTTGCAGGAACAGGACTTTGACAGGTGTGTTGCATGTCCAACTTTGTTTCGTGACAAGACGAAGAGTATTCTTGTACACGTAGACTACATTCAAGCAGCAGGAAAGAATAGGAGCCTTGCGCCAGTTCTGAGCATGTTAGGCAAAACCTATGAACTCAAGATCGAAGGCCCTTTTCTCACTGAGCAAGAACTTGCAGTAGGAGAGTCGCTTCAGACCACTAGATTCCTCAAGAGGAAATTTACGTACCACAATCATGAGTTGCACATCAAGAGTGACCCGAAGTATCTCATCAAGCTCAAGGAAGAACTCAAGCTCAAGAGCACAGCCAAAGCCAACTCCTTGCACCCATGAAAGCCAGGAAGCCGATCACACCAACAGTCTTGACCAGGAACAAGCAGCATCATTCCGAAGTGTGTAGGAATCTGACTGTATGTAGGCCAGGATAGACCGGATTTGCAGTTCGCAGTTCGTGGACTAGCGTCAAAGATGTCGGAACCTACGTGGGTCATGGAAACACTTGATTCATCTTGCGCAGTACATGTCTAAGACAGAAGGCTATCATCTTGTGTACAGGAAGACCCCCAGAGGCCTCAGCAATCTTCATGAGAGTATCAGGAACGGTAGCTATGATTTCACTGGAGTAGAGCCCAAAGAGTATCATCTTCTAGAGGTATTCAGCGACAGTGATTGGGCAGGAAAGAAAGATACTCGTAGATCATCCGTAGATCAACCAGCTCAGGAAACGTATTTCTGGATGGACAGGTGATCTATAGTTTCTCTCGAAGCCAGAAAACAGTCTCGCTCAGCTCTGGTGAAGCAGAGTACTACGCCGCAGCATCGGCAGCATCAGATTCAATTCTGTTGAAGGAAGCAGTTCAGTTCTTGACAGGAAAACGTTGTATAGTGCATTTGCATCTTGATTCTTCGGCAGCCCGAGGTATCATCACTCGGCAGGGAGTAGGAAGAGTCAAACATTTGCAGATCAGGACCTTGTTTCTTCAAGACCTCCACAAACAAGGAACCGTTAGCGTGCACCCAGTAGGGACCAAGGACAACACCGCCGATATAGGAACTAAGCCCTTGTCAGGAAAGCGTATCAAACTTCTTTTGCATTGGCTAGGATTCCAAACTGAAGACAACGAACCCGTAGGAAAACAAGAGCTCAAAGACCACCGAACCCAGGAACAAGCTAAGGCTACTGTGAGGTTGATTAAGAGCAAAGGAACATTCGCGTTTGCAGCTTTGATGTTTTCAACCATTGCAGGAATTTCAGAAGGTTTTGTTTTTGAGGGTTCAGGAAAAGTTTCAGGAACAGACATGTCAGTCATGAGAGCATGTGAGTAGGACGTCATGTGCATTTCTGACACGAGTGAATTTGCGTTAGGAACAGTCATGTCTTGTTGTAGGAACAGTCTTCACGCAGGAAACATGTGAAGTAGGAACCGTCTGTGAAGAGAGAGTAGGAGTAGGAAATTCGCCGCATTCCGAGCGCAGCAGTCAAGCTGTAGAAGTAGAGCAGGAACACTGTAGAGAGCCCAGTAGAAGAGCTAGGAAACCTGTAGCCATGAGTGGCACTGGAGAAGAAGTCAGCTTCAACCAGTTGGTACAGGAACTACGCGAAATCCTGGAAACGACGCGCCAGGAACGCAGCGAGTCCATGGAAAGTGTCTCCATCTCTTTGCAGGAAAGCAGCATGAACATGAGTCGTTTGGCAGAGGAAAGTCAAGCAGCCCAAAAGATCTTGGCCGACTACAAGAAGGAAACAGAAGAGATCAAGAACATCGTGAAGGAGATCAAGCAAAATGAAGCAGAAGCCAAAGACGAGGTGAAGGAGATCGTCAAAGATTTAAAGGAAAGAATCGAAAGCCTTGAAGACTTCGTGAAGTGGTACACCCAGGAAGAAGAAGAAGAGGAAGAAGACAATGAGGAGAACGACGAAAGAAAGGACAGAGAATTGGAAGCAGAACTTCGTCGTGAAGGACATCTTCAGGAAACTACATCGTGGACTACGCCGACTACAAGTTCGAAAGAAGGAAAGGAAGGAGAAGCTACATCGTGGACTACCTCATCTACCAGTTCAAAGGAAAAGCAGGAAGGAAAGGATGAAGCTACATCGTGGACTACCTCAACTACAAGTTCGAAAGGAGGAAAGGACAAGGAAGAGGAAGCTGAGAGCATCACCGACAAAATCCGCCGAATCAACGAGGAGATCCAAAGGAAAGCAGAAGAGTCAGAAGACAAGGAAAGCGACTTCGAGTACCCACGCGATTTTTCGTCCGAGTGGAAGTTCTACACCGAGAATGGCTCGATTCACCGCCAGCACTACGTGACGCAGGAAAAGATTTGGTGCGACTACGACTACGCCTACAAACACGAGAAAGGAAAAGGAAAGAACAAGAGGAAAGAACAAGAAGAAGAAAGGCCACGCAGGAGAGGAAGAAGGGATCAGGAGGACAGCAGCCGCTGTCAAAGGAACAAGAAGAGGAGGTGAAGGCAAAGTTGAGGAAGACCTTAGAAGCAGCAGCAGAGGAGAACGATAGGAGACTTGAGCAGGAAAGGCAAGCCAAGGAGGAAGAAGCGAAGGCAGCAGCAGCAAGAGCACAGGCAGACAAGGAAGCGCGAGAGCCAAGCAAGCAAAGGAAGAACAGGCAGCAAAGGAATCCAAGGAGGCAAAGGCAGCAGCAGTCAAGGCGAAGGAAGAAGAGGAAAGGCACAGGAAGAATGCAGCAGCCCAAGCAGCAGCAGCAGAGAAGGAGTCCTCTTGCTTACGCAGGAAAGATAAAAGGACAAGGACAGGATTGAAAGGCTCGAGAAGGCACTCAGCCAAAGAGGAAGCGATGCAGGATCAACAACAGAAGAGGAAAGCCGCAGCCCAGCAAAGGAAAAGGAGGAGCCAGAGAAGAAGGAGCCAAAGGAAAAGAAGGAGAAGGAAGACCCAGAGGTGAAGGAAAAAGGACCGTACTCGCCAAGGAGCTACGTGAAAGGCTCAGGAAAAGACAATACAAGGAACAGCTACGCCGTCTTCCAGTACCAGGAAAAGTTCTACCAGTGGAAGTGGAACAACGACAGCCAGTTCTGGTACTTCTTCGATTCAGAAGGAAAAAGTCCCGGTGAAGGAAAATGGGTGAAGCAGCACAAGGACAAGAACGGCAGGAAAGTTTGCGACGAGCAGCTCAAGAAGTTCGAGAAGTTCATGGAGGAGAACGGAAAAGGAAAAGGAAAAGACAAAGGCCAAGAGAAAGGAGAAGAAGGAAAAGGAAGCAGCAGCAGCAAGGACGTCGACGACGGCTACTACGAGATCACAAGCTTTTCGTGAAAGAGCAGTGAGCTTGGCACAGTGAGCTAGGACGGACTGAGAGCTTGACTAGCTCTAGGAAAGTTTTCTTTTGCAGTTTGTTTCAGGATGATGATCCAAGTAAGTAGGAACAGCAGAGTTTTGTTTTGTACAGGATAGTAGACATTTCGTTTGAAGGAAATGTGAGCGAACTTGGAGAGATTCGCCAGTGGACTTGAAAGAGCCTGCGTTGAGGAAAGAGTTTCAAGCACTTGTGTGTGTGTGTGTGTTCAGGAAAGAAAGTCGAAGCCAGCTTAGTCGTCAGACTACGACTTTCACTAACTTCGAAGGCGGGGTGTTAAACATTCCAGCCTAGTAGGAACACACTGTTGTATGTGTAGGAGAATGAACAGATTGAGCCAGGAACCGACTTTGTGGCCCAGGCTCAAAGGAGACTCCCCAGTCTCAGAAGGAGAGACAGGACAGAGACCACAGCAGAGCGGTGAAGCGAAAAGTGAGCCGCAGTGGTGGTTTAGGAAACCCTTTAGGAAAGCCCGTTCTTTAACAAGAATAGGTTTTCTTCCATACTTAAATTAATGTAAATAAATTAAATAGCTAAAAAAGATAATAATGTAATGGACGGCCAATTATTCACAACGGCCGTCCGATTTAAAAAAAAATAAATGGGCTCGGCCGTTAATTCAATTTACTTATTGAAATTCTTGACATGATTTAAAATATTTGAAATATTCAACTCCTTAATGGTAATTGAAGGGGGAAATCTCGAAAATGAGATCCTCTGGAAAACACGTTTTGCGGCAGATTTGAATTTATCTAAATAATTTAAATAATTTAAATAATTTGAATAATCTAAATAATTTAAATAATGCAAATAAATTACTGGCGCGGCCATTAAATTATTTAAATACGGCTGGGCCATTAATTTATTTAATGGTCCCGTCGGATTTAAATAAATTAATGGCCCTGCCATGAAATTATTTAGATTATTAAATTAATTGAAATAGAGGGAAATCTGGAGAATGGGATTCTCTGGAGAACAGGTTTTCCGGCGATTTACATTAATGTAAATAATTAAAATAATTTACATAAATTAAATAAATGAAATAATTTAAATAATTTAAACAATTTAATGGCGCGGCCAGTAAATGAATTAAATCCGGCTGGGCCATTAAATTATTTAATGGCCCCGTCGGATTTAAATAAATTAATGGCCCGGCCATTAAATTATTTAAATCCGGCTGGGCCATTAAATTATTTATTGGTCCCGTCGGATTTAAAAAAATTTTGTTTCAATTATTTAAATTATTTAAATTATCTAAATTATTTAAAATAATTGAAATAGAGGGAAATCTGGAAAATGGGATCCTCTGGAGAACAGGTTTTCCGGCGATTTAAATAAATTTAAATAATTTAAATAATTTACATAATTTAAATAATTTAAATAGTTTAAGTAATTTAATGGCGCGGCCATTAAATTATTTAAATCCGGCTGGGCCATTAAATTATTCAATGGTCCCGTCGGATTTAAATAAATTTATGGCCCGGCCATTAAATTATTTAAATTATTTAAATTTTTTAAATTAATTGAAATAGAGGGAAATCTGGAAAATGGGATCCTCTGGAGAACAGGTTTTCCGGCGATTTAAATTAATTTAAATAATTTAAATAATTTAAATAATTTAAATAGTTTAAATAATTTAATGGCGCGGCCATTAAATTATTTAAATCCGGCTGGGCCATTAAATTATTTAATGGCCCCGTCGGATTTAAATAAATTAATTGCCCGGCCATTAAATTATTTAAATCCGGCTGGGCCACTAATTTATTTAATGGTCCCGTCGGATTTAAATAAATTAATGGCCCGGCCATTAAATTATCTAAATTATTTAAACTATTTACATTAATTGAAATAGAGGGAAATCTGGAAAATGGGATCCTCTGGAGAACAGGTTTTCCGGCGATTTAAATTAATTTAAATAATTTAAATAATTTAAATAATTTAAATAGTTTAAATAATTTAATGGCGCGGCCATTAAATTATTTAAATCCGGCTGGGCCATTAAATTATTTAATGGCCCCGTCGGATTTAAATAAATTAATTGCCCGGCCATTAAATTATTTAAATCCGGCTGGGCCACTAATTTATTTAATGGTCCCGTCGGATTTAAATAAATTAATGGCCCGGCCATTAAATTATCTAAATTATTTAAACTATTTACATTAATTGAAATAGAGGGAAATCTGGAAAATGGGATCCTCTGGAGAACAGGTTTTCCGGCGATTTAAATTAATTTAAATAATTTAAATAATTTAAATAGTTTAAATAATTTAACGGCGCGACCATTAAATTATTTAAATCCGGCTGGGCCATTAAATTATTTAATGGCCCCGTCGGATTTAAATAAATTAATGGCCCGGCCATTAAATTATTTAAATCCGGCTGGGCCATTAAATTATTTATTGGTCCCGTCGGATTTAAAAAAATTTTGTTTCAATTATTTAAATTATTTAAATTATCTAAATTATTTAAAATAATTGAAATAGAGGGAAATCTGGAAAATGGAATCCTCTGGAAAACAGGTTTTCCGCTGATTTAAATTAATTTAAATAGTTTAAATGATTTAAACAATTTAATGTAGCGGCCATTAGATAAATTAATCCGGCTGGGCCACTAATTTATTTAATGGTCCCGTCGGATTTAAATAAATTAATGGCCCAGCCATTAAATTATTTAAAGTATTTACATAATTTCAATTATTCAAATTATTTAAATCAATTTACATAGTGAGAAATCTGGAAAGTGGAATACACTGGAGAACAAGTTTTCCGCGGATTTAAATTAATTTAAATAATTTAGATAATCTAAATAATTTAAACAAATTAATGGCGCGGCCATTAAAATACTTAAATCCGGCTGGGCCATTAAATTATTTAATGGCCCCGTCGGATTTAAATAAATTAAAATGGCCCGGCCATTAAATTATTTAAATCACGCGGTTCCATTTATTTGTTTACATGATTTAATGAATTAATGACCTTCGAATTTAATTAATGCTTAAAATTAAATTATTTAATTAGTTGTATGATTACTAAAAGAAATATAAAGCTAAATAGACCCGAAAGGTGCCTCTCTCATATATATATATATATGTAGGGGTAAACGTATGTATTTGTATACATAGATATATATGTATACAAAGCTCCTGCTTATGTGTCCTTCCGGCCTTGCCTCGAACCCGAGCTCTGCCCTGAAGAGGCCGCTGAAGTCCGTGGCGCTGAGGGAGATCTTGGAGCACAAAAGCCACACACCGGAGTCTCGAGTTTGGGGATGCTTAGGGTTTAAGCCAGATGGTAGACTGCCTACTGTAGGCCACTGCAGTACACTCGGCAGTTGAAAGAAATAGAAGCGAAAACTCCCGGGCGAAGAAAGGTTAGAGAAAGCGGCAGGCTCCTTTGCTGCCCCTAGAACTTCGGATTCAAGGTTCGAAGTCCCGGGCTTAGTTGTTCTAGGGTCTACGTCCTCAACCCTCCGGAGCACATCTTCCTACACTGTCGCCCAGGTACTTCTCCCGTCTTGCGACGTGCATTGCACAACTCGTGACTCTCCCATCATTCTTGAAGTCAGGAACGTTGAATCGTAGCGCTTCAACGTTCGAGAGGAAGCGCTGCTCGATCTCAGAGCTGAACATCCATCCAGCAACTGTGTCGGTGTCAAAACAGGACCATTGCCTGTGGCAATGTTGAATCTTCATGATGCTGTTCCTGACCGTGAGCTACACCACGCCAGTGGGTCAACTAACTCATGGACCTGGGCATACTGAATTCCAGCGCCACCAGTCTCTGTCTTCGTTGTCGAGTAGGCCGTAAGCACTACTGAAGAAGTGAAGTGCTGCAGTCGCACCAACGCCTCGTCGTCACCAGCCCATGTTTTTGCCCTGGACGGTTCCATCTGTCTGTTTGGAACTTAGTGGAGAAATCAAGGTACTTCATGGCCTTGTTCCAGATTGCTCTCCAAATGCACACCTCCTCGGACATCTAAAACCTACGAACTTCAAAAAACACAACCCCTCTACTCAGACCATCAACCCACGCGAACCCCCAAGCCAACCCTACCAACACCACCCCGCAGCATCGTGTGCTGCTGAAAGACCGAAACCCTGAAACCTTATCCCACGCGTTAACGCCGCCTTCTTCTGGGCTCCCCTGCTCCCTGCGAGCTGGAGGAGCGCCGTATAAGGGCCAGCAGGGGCTCGTCTCGCCGACTTCCAGGCGCGCTTAAAGTGCACTTGGGGGAAGTGAAGCCATGTGAAGCCCACTTTTTAGGGGTGGGCGACTGGGCGACTTTGCAGCACTTGAAGGGCTTTATTTGGAGCTCGGAACAAGATGTCACAAAGATTAGAGAGCCAGTCCTGACTGCATCTGCCTTTTCAAGCCCTGCACTGCCTGGCATCGGGAATGTGAAGCACGCTGCCCACCTGACAATCACTGTGAAGTGAGCACTCACACTATGCTCATGCAGTGATTGGGATGCGATCTGACGGTTGGGAAGAGCAACCGTAACCGAGAGGAGCAACCGTAACCGAGGACTTCCTCACTGCCAATGGGCATCCAGACTACCACGATTAGCCCCAACCTTTGACACCTTCCACAATTGGCACCACTGATCCCAGCCTCTGAAAACAAACCCGTCAACGCTGTCTCCAGGTCGGCCGTCGCTGCGCACATCTCGGAATCCAGCGAAGTAAGGCATGGAGGGAAAAAGAATGCGAAAGGCGCAGAAAGCTGCGTAGCGTCCCTCTCGTGGTAGGGCAACGACTCGGCTAAGTGATTTCGGCTCACTGGGTTCCGTGAGCTGGAACGTCGCACTCGGATCGTCCGATCCAGATCCACGACTGCATTTCAGTGCACATGTAGTGACATGTAGTGACATGTAGTGGGGCTTCCTGGATCAGCAGCCGTACGATTGGATCACGGCAAGGTCTTCCCATTCCCAGTCATTGAAGAACGTCGGAAAAATAGCGGAACTCAAGATTATCATATTCTCTTCGGTTTCGGTGCTTAGGGCTCGGGAATCGGGGCCGAAATCTGGCTAGGGCAAACCCCTTAGAACCCAAGAGTTTATGGGATTTGCCCCACCCAGATGTCGGCCCCCGGAACCCGGAGCCCTAAGCACCGAAACCGAAGAATAACTTATGATCTTGAGTTCTGTTATACATCCCACTTTTCTTCAAGTCATTGGGAAGACCTAAACCCTAAACCCTAAACCCGAAGAACGGAAGCAGGGACCTGCGACTGCCGCAAGAAAAGAGGAGCAAACCCCCTAGACCGAAACCCGAATTTCTTGCCACTAGCCTTCTCAGGCTCCTCTCCAGTTAGCAGTGCTTTCCGGCAACGACGTGACATGCACTGACACGCTGCACTTCACACCAACTGTACCAAGCTTAACGCCCCAGAGAGCAGAGAGCCACACGTTGCCACACTTCCTGCAGCCTGAATCACATAACTAAAAGCCCATCCATGGCTGAAGCATTCAAGACTAGTGCTGTCCGGGATCCGAAACGTGCCAAACGGATGAGCTCACTCAAATGCAGGCTTGATCTGAATGGGTGATCTGATTGGGCGAGCGGACTCAAGGCACATCTGACCCGTTACCTGCACATTCCCCCTCTCGTCAAACTTGGGGTCACTTGGGTCCATGCCACATCTCCAGCCGCTGCAACGCTCTGCGGCGCTTGGGAAGGGCTCATGGCCAAAGCTGAATATCTGGGCCACAGAGCTGCATCATGGGCACTGCAACTGATCCTAACTTTGGCGCATATGCCAACTCATGATCTGGAGGCGACGGGTCAGCATGTTCACCGCTGCCGTAGGGATCAATGCCGCATATACCTCATAATCCACCTACATGACTTGTGCAGGCGGCCTTCACGACCATGCGTCTGCATCCCGGCAAGTGACAGATACAACTGAGTGGCACGTGCCAGGGAACACATTGAACCAGCCTTGACCAAGGAAGCTGCAACACCAAACTTTCCGATATCCAATAAGGTTGGATAGCAAGTGCTCGTCCACCTGACACTCAGCCGATCCGGACCGTCCAACGCCAGCTTGGGTTTGAAGTTGAAATTGTGCTGGCAAATATGGAGTAGGGGCCTGCGCCAATATTCTTCAGATGCTCGAACCTTCCAGAAGAACTGCATGAACCAAGATGCTTCCACCGCACTATATGTTCTTGCGCATCCGAGAAGAACTTAAACAACTGACGAGAAAAAGGCCACCAAAGTTCAAAGCTAACTACGTGCAGCGTCTGCCGGCTCGTGCAAAAACTGTAAAACAAGTCTCCTTCACGGAAGCCGGCATTCAAAAACAGCAGCTTAGCTAGCAAGAGCTGTAAGCTGCGCACTGTAGAGGCCTGCGCGAAGTCAGATCCTTATCCGACTGCAAGAGCGCACCCTATGTTAAGGTTGACTATCGGCTTCAGGTGTGTCTGGGCTTCTGCCTCTAGACAAACATTGCAGTAAAGTTGGGGAAGGACAGTCCAGCATGCTGCATTGCAGCGTTGCATCTGCCGCTGGCTATACGAGCACTAGGCTTGTTTGGACATTTCAGATGAGAGTAGTGCTGTGCATAGCCAGCTCATGGCACCAATGGAGCAGTCATCGGCAGTCAAATGCGTCGCCCGGTCATGGAATTTGGGAATACAGTACCAGTACAGTCGCACTTGGTTGCTTAAAGTTGCCCGTCACAGAGCATGCCGATACTCCTTCAGTGCGAGAGTGCCTGGACAGCCGAATGCTACACATGTCCCAAGCTGGACAAGTCATCGTGCGTTGAGCCACAGGTCAGCTTTCTTAATGGCAACCTGCACATTGTGTAGGGTTCTTATGGTTGGTGTCCCTATACGGACACCCAATCAATACACTTGAGTTCCTAAAGGAAAATACCTAAACTCACAAGAACTACATTTATGGATACAGGAGGGAACCGTGACCTTCCAAAGTATTCGTTGACCCTCCTATTTGTTCTAACCCCCAACCGCCATTTTCCTCCTGCTGAAAGCCCTTTGCTCAACCCCTCCACCCCGCCCCCCTCGCCCCGCCACCCTGCAGTTTCTGACCAATTCTGCTTCAATCTTTCGATTCTGGATGCCCTTACCAGTTTGACTAAAAGCAAAGGCACTGTTTGGCCTCCATGTGTTTATGTGAACCTCTGACCTGAATCAAACCCCCCTTAGCAACAGCAGCCGACGTGAACACAAGGTCCAGCGTCTTTAGGCTTGCTTGTGCAGCCTAGTTCTGAATACTTCTGAAGTGATTCCGACCAGGATCCACCTTGCGACAAAAGTTGTACACCTGGACCAGGATGGCGATGGAGACCCAGACTGCCAATGGGACTATGAGTGGGAAAGGGCTGACTGAGCGCGAGGCTCCGAGAACAAGGCACCCCTGGAGCACCGTCGCCCCCAAAAAAATCTGCAGAGAAACCCCTGGAGCCCTCAGAGAATGTATGCTTGCGAAGCCCCGCAATCTCGCAGACAGTGCCCACCTGCAGAGAATCCTGAGGAGACTCTCAACAGTACCCACCCCCCAGACCAAGACCAGGTCCGAGAGAGTACCCCTGGAGCAACCAACGGCTTCAGGTTGGGGTGTTCCAAGTTCCAAGTAGACAATCTCAAAAAATGGATGAGTTTGATTCAGGCTCATATTTGTAACCCTGCAAGCCGTGAGCTCAACTCACATGCGAAACAAGTCATGAGCACTGCTTAAGACGTTGCCGGAAAATGAAACACCAGCAGCGCAGCTGGACTCACCTGGTGAAAGGGTCATCTGATCCTTAGACGCGTGCAAAGGGCTCCGTGTTTTCCAAGTGCAGCACTTGCCGCACCAACTTCCTATAACTTCCCCAGAATCTTCCCAGTAGCTTCTAATACAAGCCAATATGTTTTTTCCAATTCTCGGGCATCAGCGGGCCCTGTTGGGACGAGGCTCTCAGATCACGCAAGGACATGACGTTCCACTTCCCGGAGAGCAGATCGAGGACCTAAGAGCTGGGCTGAACCAAAACTGTGAGCTCTGCTTTTCTGGCGCTTTGCGGGCCTAGCGACCATGCCGTGCGAGTTGAACTTGCTCTCTTGGGCAGCGAGGTCGTACGCTGTCCTCCCGCGGGATGTTCGTACTTCGGGGTCGGCACCCAGCCGCAGCAGCTCGCGGACCATGCGGTGGTGACCTCGAATTCCAGGCGGGGCGTCGCTGAGAAACTGGCGTGGGCAACCGCCGGGCAAGCCGCATCATGATCAACTGTCGTGCATGGCCGTGCTACTGCAATAGCGCCAAGGTTCCCAGCTGCGCCGCGCGGTGGATGGGGTAGATGGTCTCCTTGCTGAAGAAGGACGCGGTGCAGACCGACTTGGGCGTGTTGACCTCCTGGAAGCCCTGCTTCGCCAGGAATTCGTGCACCAGCTGTCGGCGCTCCTCTTGAAGCCGCTGGCGCCGAAGAAAGCTGGCGCTGCTGATCACCGGGGCTGTGCCCTGCCGGTCCGCTTCCTCTTCCTCCTCGCCTTCGCCTTCCTCGCCTTCCTCGCCTTCCTCGGCTTCCTCCAGGTCCAGGAGCTCCTCCTCGGGACACACCGTCGACGTAGGCGTTGGTGTGTAGTTCACCTGCGTGTCCAGCTTGGCAAGGCCTGCCTCGTGCACCGTGAGGCCTTAGCGAGGCACGGTTTCAACGATGTTATCGGCGCATGTTCATTGAGCCAACCACATTTTCGTACCTCTTTTACGCAGTGAAGCCCACCTGCTCCGCTCTTTCTCCCACCTTTCAAGTATGTCTGCACGCGCTGTTTTACGGCCTGGGTCGGCCTACTATTAACACCTGATGGTTGTCCCAGAAGTTGACATTGTTCGACGCCGAAAGGGTCAAGTCTTTTGTGGCTACATCGGAGAGTAAAGTCAGAAAAATTGGCCTTTCGCGGGCCGCTGGAGACGCACTGGCAGATGTCCATTTTACACGAAGCCGGGAAAGACAATCGTGCCACCCTCCCAGTCATTCCCATTCGTTATGGACACAGCACCGGGGCTGCACGGCGCAAGGCCTTTCACGTCAGGGCACCGTCACCCAGCAAGATGACGTCGGGGCGCACGTTCGCCTGCGCCAGCTCCGCAAAGCGCATGGCCCAAGCGGCTACAGCCACTTGGTGGCAAGCAAGAAGAATGCCTTTCGAGCCAGGCATGACGTCGGAGCTGCTGGTCTCACATCACGAAGGGTTCTCCTAGCCTCCGTCTTGCAGAAGGATGCATGTGTTTATCCTGGTTCGGGGGAACGAGGGGACACCGGAGTGCAGAGCATCATCTAGCACAAGACAAGTCAAAGCCAGCCATTATCAGCCATTTCAACAGCTTCCAAGCTGAACACCCCTCATCCGCTTCCCCAGGGAAACGGCCTCAGAGCCTGCAGCAACAAACAATTGATGGGCCAAGTCGTGCAGGTCTCAAGCTTGCCGGCCAAAAAATGAACACCGGCATGCCTTTCGCATGCCGGTCAGCAGTGCACGCACTGAAGTCGCGCCTGAACAGCCCCACAGCTCAGAATGAGCAGCTGAAGCAACGCGCTTTCACAGGAGGTCGCGTATATTATGTACGCAAACTCTAAATCTCCTGACAGGGATGCCAGTTCTTGTTTGCATCCAAATCAGAAGACTAACTTCGTGTGCTGCTGGCAGTGTGACAACGTTGTCTTCTCCTGTCCGTCTTTACCTTATCCGTGTGCACAAGCCAGCATCACATCAATTGAACCTGTTCCAGGGCAGTCACATGTGGTTTGTCATTCTGCGTTCATTACAATGCCTCCCAACAACGTCGCGTACCCCCCCCCCAAAAAACTTTGGCTCAAGGATCGTGGATGCCAGCTTTGCATGTGAGAAGCCCATGAAAGGATTTTGGACAGCTACTGCAGCGAAAGTGCGGAGCATACTCATTTGTGCAGCAAAGTACACCAGCGCTTAGCTGGATGCCCGAAACTTTCAGCCGTGAGAGCGATGCGGTGAAAAAGTTCAACGCTTCTTAGAAGCGCTGGTGCATATGGGTCCTCAGCTGGTCAGCACTCCGCTGCCACGAAAAGAAAAGCCGGCGGCGGTCCTTGGGGCTTCTGATCGTCAGCCTTGCTGAGGCTTACCTGAACAAAGACTCAGCAAGAGAGAGCAAGAGGGAGGTGCAGAGAACAAAGACTCGATAATACTTCGAACATCTCCACCCTAAAAACTAGCCAAGTTGATGGGCACTGCATGCGTGATTCTCTGGGGTGGGGCAGGACACTTTGTGGGGACTACTTTAGGATAGTTAGTGGGTTTCTCTTTTCCCTCGCGGCCGAGGCTCACCATCAGATCACGCAAGGACATGACGTTCCACTTCCCAGAGAGCAGATCGAGGACCTAAGAGCTGGGCTGAACCAAAACTGTGAGCTCTGCTTTTCTGGCGCTTTGCGGGCCTAGCGACCATGCCGTGCGAGTTGAACTTGTTCTCTTGGGCAGCGAGGTCGTACGCTGTCCTCCCGCGGGATGTTCTCACTTCGGGGTCGGCACCCAGCCGCAGCAGCTCGCGGACCATGCGGTGGTGACCTCGAATTCCAGGCGGGGCGTCGCTGAGAAACTGGCGTGGGCAACCGCCGGGCAAGCCGCATCATGATCAACTGTCGTGCATGGCCGTGCTACTGCAATAGCGCCAAGGTTCCCAGCTGCGCCGCGCGGTGGATGGGGTAGATGGTCTCCTTGCTGAAGAAGGACGCGGTGCAGACCGACTTGGGCGTGTTGACCTCCTGGAAGCCCTGCTTCGCCAGGAATTCGTGCACCAGCTGTCGGCGCTCCTCTTGAAGCCGCTGGCGCCGAAGAAAGCTGGCGCTGCTGATCACCGGGGCTGTGCCCTGCCGGTCCGCTTCCTCTTCCTCCTCGCCTTCGCCTTCCTCGCCTTCCTCGGCTTCCTCGGCTTCCTCGGCTTCGTCTTCCTCGAAGCTGCCCAGGTCCAGGAGCTCCTCCTCGGGACACTCCGTCGAGGACGTAGGCGTCGGTGTGTAGTTCACCTGCGTGTCCAGCTTGGCAAGGCCTGCCTCGTGCACCGTGCGGCCTTAGCTATGGGGAAGGCAAAACCTAGAAATACCAAGAGAACAAACAAAACATGGCTTCACCGATGTTATCGTCGTTGTCGGTATATTACCCATGCGTGTGTGCTTATGTTTTTCCGCTTTAAGCCCACATGCTCCGCTTTTTCTCCCACCTTTCAAGTATTGCTGCACGTGCTTTTTTACGACCTGCGTCGGCCTACTACAAATTACCCTCGGCCTCCGGTCTCACACACCAACGCATCAACCGCTTTTCCGTGAGCGCTGCCAAATGTGCTTACGGGCAGTGTGTGGGCGGGTCCCACAGAGCAAGCAAAACCGTTGAAAAGCTGCTTGGCATGTTTGGCTGGAACACCTGAACAGCCCCCGAAACCTGTCGGAGAGAATTTCTTTGGAAGCTCTCTCTTGGAACCCCCCCTGCGGAAAAGTCCCTCCTGTTCGCGGGTGGGAGAATTCGGAGAACCCTGCCTTCGATAAAAATATCTTGCCCTTTTGGCGCCTCCCACCCCACCTAAGCTTCACGCGGAAGCCCACAAACAAGCCCACGAACACGGTCAAGAGCACAAGAAAGGGTTTGCACCGCCTGGGCTGTGGGTTCAGTCACGGTTTCGGGTTTACGCGTCGGCCGCTCTCCGGTGTCTCTTCCTTGACCCACTGGACATGCACGCCATGTGGCTTGAGCCGGTCTGGCTGCCGAGGTGGTGCGAGCAAGCATCTGCAAATAACACTTGATGGTTGTCCCAGAATTTGACATTCTTCGTGGCCGAAAGTGTCAAGTCTTGTGTGGCTTCTTCGAAGCATAGCGTGAGGAAAAATCCAGGCCTTTTGCGGACCATGACATACGCGCTGGGAGATGTCCGTTTTGGGAACGACAATTGTGCAACCCTCCTAGTCGTTATGGACACTGAACCGGGGGTACAAGGCGCAAGGCCTTTCATGTCAGGGCACCGTCACCCAGCAAGATGACGTCGGGGCGCACGTTCGCCTGTGCCAGCTCCGCAAAGCGCATGGCCCAAGCGGCTACAGGCACTGGGTGGCAAGCAAGAAGAATGCCTTTCGAGCCAGGCATGACGTCGGAGCTGCTGGTCTCACATCACGAAGGGTTCTCCTAGCCTCCGTCTTGCAGAAGGATGCATGTGTTTATCCTGGTTCGGGGGAACGAGGGGACACCGGAGTGCAGAGCATCATCTAGCACAAGACAAGTCAAAGCCAGCCATTATCAGCCATTTCAACAGCTTCCAAGCTGAACACCCCTCATCCGCTTCCCCAGGGAAACGGCCTCAGAGCCTGCAGCAACAAACAATTGATGGGCCAAGTCGTGCAGGTCTCAAGCTTGCCGGCCAAAAAATGAACACCGGCATGCCTTTCGCATGCCGAACTAACATTAAAGTTCAAAGGAGTACTGTCCTGCTGGACCCGAAGCCTTTCTCCTAAGGGTATAACACTCCAAAGAGTTGTGATGTGAAGTTGCGAGTCGTTTTGCTGGAGTCAGCAGTGCAGGCACTGAAGTCGTGCCTGAACAGCCCCACGGCTCTGAATGAGCAGCTGAAGCAGAGTGCTTTCACAGGAGGACGCGTATATTATGTACGCGAACTCTAAAAATCTCCTGACATTGATGTCAATTCTTGTTTGCATCCAAATCCAAAGACTAACTTCGTGTGCTGTTGGCATTGTGGCAACGTTGTCTTCTCCTGTCCGTCTTTACTTTATCCGTGTGCACAAGCCAGCATCACATCAATTCAACGGCGCGCAGAGCTGTTCCAGGGCAGTCACATGTGGTTTGCCATTCTGCGTTCATTACAATGCCTCCCAACAACGTCGCGTTGCCCCCCCAAAACTTTGGCTCAAGGATCGTGGATGCCAGCTTTGCATGTGAGAAGCCCATGAAAGGATTTTGGACAGCTACTGCAGCGAAAGTGCGGAGCATACTCATTTGTGCAGCAAAGTACACCAGCGCTTAGCTGGATGCCCGAAACTTTCAGCCGTCAGAGCGATGCGGTGAAAAAGTTCAACGCTTCTTAGAAGCGCTGGTGCATATGGGTCCTCAGCTGGTCAGCACTCCGCTGCCACGAAAAGAAAAGCCGGCGGCGGTCCTTGGGGCTTCTGATCGTCAGCCTTGCTGAGGCTTACCTGAACAAAGACTCAGCAAGAGAGAGCAAGAGGGAGGTGCAGAGAACAAAGACTCGATAATACTTCGAACATCTCCACCCTAAAAACTAGCCAAGTTGATGGGCACTGCATGCGTGATTCTCTGGGGTGGGGCAGGACACTTTGTGGGGACTACTTTATGGATAGTTAGTGGGTTTCTCTTTTCCCTCGCGGCCGAGGCTCACCATCAGATCACGCAAGGACATGACGTTCCACTTCCCGGAGAGCAGATCGAGGACCTAAGAGCTGGGCTGAACCAAAACTGTGAGCTCTGCTTTTCTGGCGCTTTGCGGGCCTAGCGACCATGCCGTGCGAGTTGAACTTGTTCTCTTGGGCAGCGAGGTCGTACGCTGTCCTCCCGCGGGATGTTCGTACTTCGGGGCCGCAGCAGCTCGCGGACCATGCCGTGGTGACCTCGAATTCCAGGCGGGGCGTCGCTAAGAAACTGGCGTGGGCAACCGCCGGGCAAGCCGCATCATGATCAACTGTCGTGCATGGCCGTGCTACTGCAATAGCGCCAAGGTTCCCAGCTGCGCCGCGCGGTGGATGGGGTAGATGGCCTCCTTGCTGAAGAAGGACGCGGTGCAGACCGACTTGGGCGTGTTGACCTCCTGGAAGCCCTGCTTCGCCAGGAATTCGTGCACCAGCTGTCGGCGCTCCTCTTGAAGCCGCTGGCGCCGAAGAAAGCTGGCGCTGCTGATCACCGGGGCTGTGCCCTGCCGGTCCGCTTCCTCTTCCTCCTCGCCTTCGCCTTCCTCGCCTTCCTCGGCTTCCTCGGCTTCCTCGGCTTCGTCTTCCTCGAAGCTGCCCAGGTCCAGGAGCTCCTCCTCGGGACACTCCGTCGACGTAGGCGTCGGTGTGTAGTTCACCTGCGCGTCCAGCTTGGCAAGGCCTGCCTCGTGCTCTGTGAGGCCTTAGCCACAGGGAACACTTGCGGGGGCCAAAAACTCTTACGGCCTGTATCGACCTGCACCGACCTTCGACTTAACACCTGATGATTGTGTTCCCCGCGCGGAAACCAACACCCTTCGCCGCCGAAAGTGCAAAGTCTTTCGCGGATACTTTCGCGAACTTTCGCAGGACCTACGTTCATCCGGTTCAACAACAACCCCGGAACATGACATAGCATGACATGAGAAAATGTCCAGGCCTTTCGCGGGCCGCGATATACGCTCTGGCAGATGTCCATTCTACACGAAGCGGGGAGACAATTTGTGCCACCCTCCTATTCATTATGGACACAGCTCACCGCGGCTACACGGCGCAAGGCCTTGCACGTCAGGGCACCGTCACCCAGCAAGATGACGTCGGGGCGCACGTTCGCCTGTGCCAGCTCCGCAAAGCGCATGGCCCAAGCGGCTACAGCCAGTTGGCAAGCGAGACGAATGCCTCTTCATGCCTTTTCGAGCCAGGCGTGATGTCGGTGAAAATTTGTCTCGGCATCAAGAAAGGTTCTCCTCTAGCCTACTACAGCGTGCCGAGAAGGTGCTCTCCTAGGCGTTCCTCTCCTGGGGGACGAAGGAATGTAAGAAGAGGCAACAAGGTGTAAGAAGAGGGGTGCAGAGAATGTTGGCCCCACATGGCCACAGATGGCCCCCCAGCATGTCTTCCCCACACGCAAATGTTTTTTTTCTCTTCTCGTTTAGCGATGCCCACTTCGTCGCGCGTGCCGGAGAAGAAGTAGCAGCATGAGAGCCTCAGCTGCGCTGAGCATGGCTGAGCGCCACTTGATCTGCACATCTCTTCAGAGGCATCTCAGTGTCCCTCAGTATCCCTTCCATCGGTATTTCCTAATCGATCCTTCCATCGATCCTTTTGGGGACTTCTTGCAGCCAGGCACGATGGAGCCCGCAAAGACCATTGGCCAGCGCGGCGAACGGATCTTCGGCTTCGGATTCCGCTCTGCACCCTGCTGGGACACCTCGACCCAGCCAAGAGTTGCACTGAAATTGTCTTTCTTCACTGTTGGGGTTTGCTTGCGAGACCCTCGCATCGTTTCAGTACAAATATCCGCCACAGGGCCCTGAGGCAACAACTCCGTGCCTCAGGTTCCTCGCTGCCCAGTGGTCCACATAGGAAAAGGAAGTCTTCTGGAAGGGACCTTATGACAACTGGGATCTGGACAACGTTGACCACAAGGCAAAGCCATGCAAAGCCAGCAGCATTTTCAGAAGAGAGCAGTGCTCCAGGGAGAAGTTGCCTGTGTCCAACTTCAATGCCGGGTGGCTTCAGGACGTCAACCGGAGACTGCCTCACAGAACTGTCTACGTGAAGGCGAGAGCATGACGGCACGGGCTTGTTTTCCTCAGGTCGATCTTAGAAGGTGCGGCATGTTGACTGGGACTATGCGGTGAGACATGTGAGCCTCTTGCCTTGCTAACCCTCGCACGCACAAGAAAACGGGCTTTGCTTCGGCAATCCCTGTGACCCTGGTGCGATGCTGCGCTTCGGGTTGAACCATGTTGTGGAGTCAATACAGCTGGCTCAAGGAATGACGACACTCTCAATGTCCTGCAAGGCCCTTGTCGTAGCTGCCACCAAAAGCCAGGAAATTTGTGGCTGTCCGCCCAAGGTCAATGACCTGACTGCTTCAGCGTACGTGATCACGTTCGGAAGAAGAGCCCTTCCAAGCGATTTGAGGAGTTCAAGGGCAGCTGGCCACTGGCCCCCACAGGCTGTGATCGCCGCATTCCATGTGATCAAGTTGCACTGCAAGGCATCAGCGTGGAGTTGCCGAAGCAGCGAGAGGACGGAAGTAGCCTTTGGAGCCTTCCTTTGGGCCAAGGCGGCAAGGACTGCATTGTAGGTGACCAGGTCCGGCAGGCAGGAGTTGCGCATCTGCTCGACAAGAAGCAGGGAACGCCGCCACTGCTGGGCTTTTTCACAGGTGCTGATGGCCGCGTTGTAGATCACGGCATTCACCTGAGCCACGCTGTACTGCATGTGTGCAAGCAAGGCCAACGCAGGCCACCAGCGGCCCCCACCCTCACAAGCGCTGACGGCAGCACCGTGGCTTAGCACGTTGGCGGCAGACCCCAAGGCTTCTCGCAGGCCCAAGGCCCGCTCCCACTGCTCGCCCTGTGCACTTGCGTCGATGCCTGCCGTAAACGTCACAGGGTCCACACCAGCGGTGCTTGCCTGACTGCTTCTTAGCAAGACCATGGCTTCTTCCCACAAAGAAGCTCCGCTGCAGGCAGCAACTGCCAATGTATTTGTCATGGCGTTTCTCTGCAGCCTCTCCTCCGAGACTTCTTCCAGGAGCTTCAAGGCACGCTGCCACTGCCTGCATCGGGCGCAGGCCGCCACCGCTGCATTGCAAGTCACCATGTCCTTCCGCAGCTTGCGGCCCTCCAGCTCCACAAGCAAATCCAGGCTGCGCCGCCACTGTGCCCCTTGTGCGCAGGCAGTGACCGCCGCGTTCAGGACGATCTGATTGACTTGCAGGGATCCCGCATCGAAGCCGCGCAGTAGCTGCAAGGCTACGTGCCACTGCTGCCCGCGTTCCATCGATGTGATGGCTGCACCCTGACACACCACATTCCAGCGAATCGATGCAGCGCACATGTCCTGAAGAAGACTGACCGCGTGCACCCAGGTCGAATGGCCCGTGCTGACACATGACAGGCAGGCTGAGTACGTAAAGACGTCGGCGTAGGGAGCGCAGAGAGCGCAAGGCTGTGACCCCAGAATGCTTACCGCAGCCTCCCAGGCGCCACAGGCACTCCCACAAGCACCGATGGCGGTGTTCAGTGTCTGCGGCTCGGCCAGCATGGCCTTGTGTGTTAATTCTTCCAAGGAGAAAACGGCATGCTGCCACTGCATGCCCTTGCTGTGAGCTTGAGTTTGCGTGTTGAAAGAGCTCAAGCTGCTTCGGAGGCCGCTATCAACCAGCGTAGCCAAGACCACCTGTGCGAAATGCCAGTGCTGTGCCCGACCACAGGCATTGGCTGCAGTGTTGAAAGTGATGCAACTCCCCCCAATGCTCTTTTGAGACAGCTGCGCCACCAGGAACAGCGCCTCGGTCCACAGAGCTCCTGCGGCAAAGTTGCTGATGACTGAGTTGTAGTTGACCACGCGCACGCGGAGCTTGGCAGCTTGGATCTCGGAAATCAGTCCCAGAGCCTCCGGCCAAAGCGTCCCCAGCATCTCTCACGAAGGCACACCGTGTGGCTTTGCCCGCAACACGAGGTAAGCACCCTGGAAAGCCGCGGCCCATCATTCGAGTGAAGGCCACGGCCTAAGGCCGCCCCAAGGCTCTTCAAGGAGACCCCTCTCTGGGGCGGGGGGGGGGGGGGGGGGGGGGGGGGGGGGCCGGAACCAAATCTCCACTGTTCTGCTGATTGGCACACTCAAGCCACACGCAAGAAAGCGCTTCGCTCATTTCGATTCCCTTAATCACCTTCACCTGGAGCCCTACGGTGCCCTATGGAGTCCGACGGAGCCCCAGAGTGTACAGAAGCAAGCAAGCGGGAGGGCTTGCTGGTGCATTCCGAAAACTCAGAGCCCAACAGCAATACTGGTATCTACTGCTCACCCCTGCTTTCACTGCAGGACACGCCAGCTACTGCAAGGCCCGAAACCTCGAGCAGTTCGGGTCCGCATTTCCGGGTGACATCGCTCATCCCACGAATCGCAAAGACACTTCCAAGAAGCTGCTTGCAGCTGCGGAGCCCCGTCTGTGCACCGCCTTTCCAAGTGACTTCGGCAAGCAGATGCATACCGGCCTCACGCAGCCAACAATGGCCAACAACGTTTCGGCCTACATCGCCGTCTCGTGGGCTCGATGGTATGAAACTACAGACTTTGTGGCCCCGGCCCACTTGCTGTAGTCGCCATTCTTGCTGGAGACGCCATTGGTGACTGCCAAGATCAAGCAAACCATACATCCACAGACAAACTCAAACACGACACAAAGCACTCGGCAAAGTGAGCGAGTTATACTAACAGATATACACAGAAAGAGTTTGTAGCCGGCAGGTGCAAGAATGGTGTATTGCTCTTGGCACAGACTCTACCACCCCCCCCTCCCCGGCACGCCCGAAGGCCTCCTCTTGCTTTGGACTGAATTAAACTTGCAATGCCTTGGACAGCACAACAGTGGGCGCTGGGCACATCGCACACATGAAATGACACCATCAAATCACACATCAAAATCACATCACAAGGCAGTTCTGAGACTTTGCACTCGCTGCAGCTCTCTTATCGCTTGCAGTTCGAAGCCCACTTGTCACTGTCGGAGCCAGTAATCAGATTGGAGCCTGCGATAGCCTGCGAGTCTGTTGCAGCTTCTTGAGAATGCTCTGAGTATCTCGGCCAGGAGGCCCAGCTCTGTGGCATACTTGAAGAGCCGCCGATTTATGCGACTCGCCACCTGTGAGCCACGGGCAATGGCCACGCCCCACCCACATCAGCAGTTGGACTAAGTGACTAGCACGGACTAGCATGTGACAAGCTAGGAGTCGCAAGCGGCGCTACTCGCCCCCCCCCTCCACTATTCGGCCTTGAGCATCGACGCTTCGTTGCTCGGCAAGTTTGCGACGGGCAGCAGCGACACATCACGCTGCACAGCTACAAGTATCCAGATGTCCTGGAGCATCAAGGGAATTTCACAGTCATTGATTGTCATTGGTTCATTGATCCTTCCTGCCTTGCCAGCACTGTCAGATGCCAGCACGAGGCCGCGTATCGACAGGAGGTTGAGAAAGAACTCACCTGGCCCGGCACCACAAGCGCAAACAAAAGCGCAAAAACACTCAACCCACTCAAAACCAGACACAGCTTCCATTGCAAAGGGCTGCGACGTTATAGTCGCTATACTTGCAGAACCCGGAAGTTGCATCGCCAAGGGGACACTGGCAGGAAAACCCCCTTGAACACATTGCAACACCCAGGGGAAAGAACAGGGACCTGATTTCCTGCGGTTCACCAGGATCGAGGTGAACGGCCTCGGCTCGGATCACGCCCTTCTTAGACCATACACTTCATACACTTAAGAAGGCGAGGCGAGGCCTCTTCTATCCCCTGAACTCCAAATTTCCTCCACAGGATCCTCAGATTTGTCTGGGCTTCAGATGCAGATCGGTCGACCCACAGATCTGCCTGAACATCTGTAAACCCATGGAAAGATTCTGAAGGCCCGCTCTTAAACCTTCCAAACCTTCTTCCAAGGCGCGCCCCGGTCTCGCAGGCCTCGCGCAGCGCCGGCCCGGCATGTTGGGGGCAGCCTTCGCTGAGGAAGCGGCAGTTCTCGCCTGAAACGTCAGCTCTTGTAGGCTGCACAAACTAGTTAAACTAGAGAAATCTATGGAATGCTTGGAGAGGACTTTTGAGGGTTCATTGAGCGGGTTCAGAGTTGAGGGATGCTTGGATGCATTGGAAGCTTTGAGGCTTTGGATGGTTTACATTGATGAATGCCACGTGCATTGCGGTATGTCTAGCGTCAGATACAGAGCCACGGCAATCTGTCATGTGATGGTCACGTGCACCCGCGTCACCCACCGACTCCTCTGGCAAGTACCCCGTGAGTCGCTGAAACTCTTCGGAGACCGCCTTAGTCACGGGGAGTTTGAAGCTAAGGATGTCCATGCTGGCAGCCTTCAGGAAAGCCCACTCCGTGCTCGGAGGACACTGTTCCCTAGCACAACTCAGAGCAGGTTCGCACCCGATGAAGTTCTTAAGACCGTTCTTGGGGATGTTAAGGCCCTTGACTCCGGGGTTTTCATCCGAGGCTCAATAATCTCGAAGTCTAACCCCGTCGGGTCTGCAATCGCGACCTCGGGTGGTGGTAACTGGGCTTTGAGTGGAAGCTTTTTGTCTCAACTCGACACAGACCGCAAACCCCCTGGCCGTGACGATGGACGACATGTCGTGCTGCTTTCTGAACACTATGGCATGTTCTTGCATGCTCATTGCATATTATTGCTGAATTCTGGTATGTCCTGTTGCGATAGTTGCAGGATGTGCGGGGACGCCGCATCCACATCCGAAGGCTAAGTCTATTGTCTATTGTTCAAGAATGCTCCCAGTGTCGCCATGCCCACAAACGTTCAAGAAGAGTCCCTTGTTGACGGCATATTCTAGCCGTGCGACGCTGAAGTCACATTCGGCCACAGCTGCGCAGATCGCTTTGGATATCAGGTCATCCCGGTCCTCCTGCTGCTGCCGTGGGAACCGCAAACACCCAAAACCAAAGCTCGAAAAACCCTCCTCTGAAAGCTCCTCATGGGTCTCTTCCTGCGACTCCTCGCGGATGGGATCCACCAGGTTCGCAAGGTCAAGCTCGTCAAATGCCATCTGCCAAGGCTACCACACAGGATCATGAACTGGACCCTAGCCTACTCTCGGGCCTACCATTGCCTACCTTCAGTGTCTGGAAGGCCCCGCCTGAGGGCGACTAAGAGGTGGGCACGAGCTCTGTCGGCCGAACTGACCTGCGAAGTGCAGCTCTGGCACCAAGCCCACAAGCATCAGCAATGATCATAAACGGACGCAACAGGCACACTGGCTAAACCCCCCCTAGTACGAAAAGGACGCCAGGAAATCGTAGGCCTTTGTAGCTCTCACGCCATGCGAAGGCCAAGCGGCCTTGTCTCGGGTCCTGGGTAGTTTGCCTTTGGTGGCTGATGGCGGGCTCGGAGCACTTGCGCACCCAGAAATCGCCTTGCCTCAGAAAAAAAACAGAAGGTCTTCTGGAGCACTTTGGGACGAATGACCACCAATCACGATCGTTTACGAACCCTGCCCACCTTGTGGCAAAATCGGTGAACTGCCGCGACATCAAGTCCTGTGAGAGGTGCTGAGAGACTTTTACGAGGCAGCTGCAAAGATCCTTGAAGAGCTGCTCAGCCTTCGCACACACAAAAAATGGCAAAACCCTTTAAAAAAAAGCCCTAAATGGCCCTAAATGGCCCTACATTCGCCAAGTCTCCAGGGCCGCGACATCGCTGAACTCCGTGCACTGCCGACTCAGGGACGCCGCAGAGGAGAGCTCGGAGCTCGCATCCTCACGATCCGACACGATCCCGCAGCAAGTGCGGAGATTTGACGGTGCTTCGTTGCGGGGTCCACTTCGGGCTGAAACGCAAGGACTGGAAAGATGCGTCGCTAGGCTGCCACACATCGCCACGCGAAGGTCCCCCCGAACACCCCGAACACCTTTGAATCTCTGTGAATTCTGCCAGGTTTCGTCTGACGGCGCTCCGCGATCCAGAGCCTCGCAAGACCCTTGAGGAAGGCTGTCCTGCAGGGGAGAGATCATGAGAGATCAAGCGGGCTTTGCGGAGAAGCTCGGTCTCTTGATACAAAAAGCTCATCAAATGCCCCCCATGGGATGTGTAAACTCAGCGTACACAGAGAGGCAGCGCTAAGGAGATCACAAGAAGGACTGCGACAAGAGATGCCTCTGGGGCCTCAGCTCGCCTTTTCAGCACCTCGCGTTTGTTGATAACCTCGTGGCTGATGGTTCGATGGTTCGGGGCCTTTACAGCCAAAACGGGCAGGATAACGACGATAATCCTGTTTTGTAATGCACCCACCCCGTCCTCAGGGATGCAATCCATCAAGACATGGTGCAGCTGCTCAAGGCTGGTAGTGTGCTGTGTCTAAGCTGCGTGAGGGTTGCTCGCCAACATCGCCTGGCCTCACTAACTACCTGTTCTACGGCCTTGCGGCCCCAAGTCGTCGATGTGAAAAAACACATCTCCAGTCATCTCCATGATTCGCCGAGCGTGCCAGAACAACGGAAATAGTCGAGCATGTGCTTTTGTGATGTGAGCAATGTCTGAAAACACTCTATCACTAGTCGGGACTCCTTGAAGCGTCTCGTTGAAAAAGCATCGAGCTCATCCACGAGTGCCAGAAAAGAATCACTTGCAAAAGGAAGCGATGACACCTGCTCGCGGTAGATCTGAAGTGCCAGTAATCCAAAACAAACCGCTTTTTCACCACCGGGATGTGCCAAGGTATGTTGGCCTTGTCGAAAGCCGAGCTTTTTTGCAGAACGATGGCATGGCGGTGTTGCGGACAGCCACACCTGCTCAACTCAAGCTGTACAGATGGGTCATTGTCGGAAGCGCACTGGACGTCCCTGGTGTGCGGGGAAAACAGATCTGTACAGTGGATCATGTCGTGTGTCAATCTTGCGCGACAAATCGAAAAGCCCCTACAAAGGACTTTTGCTCTCAATGCGCCGAAGTTCTCTGGGACGCCAAGGCGGAGCTTCTTTGCCTCAGCAGCCACAACACGCCATCAAACAGCTTAAGCTCCTCATCTCATCGCAAGATGAACTGTTTATGATGCAGACTGTAGCCTCGCGTTGCCGTCAGTTCAAGATGAATTTGACAGGCTACAGTAGAACTTCGCCTGTCCAACACAGCCTGTTAATTGCATCTGTTCAGAAGATCTTCAGGGCAGGGAAATTGTTCCAGCCCAGCAGCCCCACCGGAGGGCGCCCAAAGAAACAACGGCAGGCAGACCGCTTTCTAGGAGTTGGCGGAGGGACTGCATGGACTGCCCAATCCCATCCAGCGATTCCAGTGGAGGCATGGCCACCAAGGAGCCTTGGCCAAGACTGCGACGCTGCGAACTGCGCTGGCCCGACACGGAGCGTGAGATGTGCCCCCACTCACACCCCCCACCCCCACTACCCCCCATCCATTCCCTCCCCCCTTCACCCGCCCCCCGGCGTCAAAAAGTAAGGCCCTCTGACAGACGCAAACCCCCTCTCCCCGGTAGATCCCCTTTGACAAGGCGAAGAGGCTGCCACAAGCATCCAGCAGGAGGCGGCTCTCATTTGGCAGCATGACCACCACCGTGACGGCAGCTTCAAGCGTGCCAGCTTGCGTCGACCAGCTTTGGGACCAGTCGGACCAACCACCTCTGGCAGTGGGCGCTAGAAGTCTTCGAGTACGAAAAAAGTACGGTTCTATTCTTTACTTCCTGGCCTGAGATCATCTCCAGATTCAGCCGTGCTTCGTTGTCGCCGAGGAAGTGCAGCTGCAGCGCCATCTGCAAAGGGTCTGCTGCTGGGCCATCGGCCCACTCGAAAGCCAAGGGGGCTGTCTTGATCTCCGACCTTTCCGACCTCTCCCTCTCCTCCACAAGCGCGTCCTGTGTTTCCTGGGTTTCTTGCATTTGTCCCTCCCAAGGCTGAAGCCTCAGGACCGCCGCAAAGAGCAGTCGGTTTTCTGGCTTAGCCGCCTGTACCGCCGCCATGGCACCAAGCAATGCTGCCCGCGAACGCAACGCGGGCCATCGATCTTCCTCTGTGGGGACCCAGCCTGCCAGTTGACCGGCCTTTTCGCGCCAGCGTAACAGTTTCAGCACGCTGAACTGCGCCAAAGCCTCCTCGAGCCATTTTTGGCCCAAGTTGGCCAAGGGGAAGGCAAACTGGACAGGCAGGCAGTTTAAGGAGCGAGTCAGCTCCGAGATCCGCGCAGTTCTTTCCGCCACGGGAGAGAGCAATGCGTTCACAGCGGGAGACACGTGTGCAAGCCTTCGAAGGTCTTTGGGAGCAGCGACAGCGGCCACCGTCCAGAGGGCATCTCCCAAGGCTGGCAGTAAGGCATTCGAAGTGTCCCGCTTTCCTGACCACATGGCAGGGCCCGACGCCCACGACTTGTCCCAAGAAGACGAACGGTGACACAAGCTTCGCTTGTCTGCAATCCTTGTCCTATCACATAGCTGTCACATAACTTTCAAGATATTTCAAATCTCGACCACAAGCTCACATCCAACTTGTTGAGCCGCACACCTGATGACAAGTTCATTCAGTCTCTAGGTACGAACTGTCCATCGGTGGGACGATTCAGAGCAACAAATGCTGTAGAGCCCCAATGTACTGACGTCTGGGGACACAGATTGCTGCTCTGCCCCATAAGCTCAATTGCAGCATTTTTGCTGTTTGCAGTCTCAAAACCCTGCACCTGCCATTTTCGGGTTGCCCCTGCTTAGCCATGTACCGAAGCTATTGGTTTTGTGACGCTTATCGGGACAGTACAGCACGTCTAAACCCAGGCCTCAAAATGTTGAGACAATTCAGCGGTTTTGGCCCAAACCATTGTCCCCCCAGGCTTTGGAACAGACCTGAAGGTGTTGGGACATTGTCACGGAAGATCCAAAATTTCCCAACCCAGGCGATGAACCTCAAACATCTCAGATGTAAAACACGGTTTCAAGGCTGATAGCCGCCGAACCCGGCCTGCTACAGGAATTTTCCGCATCGCTCTGCTTGTAAAAGAAGATGGTGGAAGGGCGAAGGCTGCCCGCCGAGCGACTCGGGACAGTCGCCCAGTCTGAATCATGGTGCTTCAAGATCTCTCTTGTTCACCACATATGCTTTGCATCAATGCAGCTGTCAACCAATGCTTCAAAGTACGACGCTTCCTCACAGTCAGCATGGTGTGCTGCACGCACTCAGCTGTGGGACTAGTTGCTCGGGGCCCGTGAAGGGAACTCGGAAGGGAGCTCGTGAAGCCAATTCGTTTTGAGGGAACGTTGTGGATGTGGGTTGGGTGTAGGCTGTAGGGCACTGTCAGGGCTCACCCCGCGATGGCCCGGTGAAACCTGTAGCATCACTGTAGAACGTGCCCCAAGTGTCAGGGGCTTATTGTCTAAGTCGTGAAGTAGGGAAAATCTGCTCACCATGCTCGCAGCAGAATAGCAAGATAAGATGCGATAAGGTGCTGGCACTGAGGCTCCCTTTGGAGCCTCCCTACGCTGCCCTGCACTTTGTTTCACGCTTCCCTTTGCAGCGTTGGCATATTGGGTTCAAAGAAATTCGTTCACCCTAGGCAAAGGCCACCCAAGCCCATCCACCGAGTGACTTCAGCCTTTGCAAGGCAGTCCCCACGCGCCCTTCACAAAGGCTCCTGGAAGTGCAAGGTGAGCGAGGGACGAGCGAGTCTACGCAGCATATACAATAGACAGCAGGCGCAGCACGATGGCAGAAAGCTTTGGGCTCCAGCGCCTGGATGGAAGTTCCTTGAGATGGCAGCAGTCGTCCGTCAAGGCCTGGGCCCGGGTAAGGGGAACCAAAAGCGCTTCAGTTCGGAGCCTCGCAGCCTCGCAGCCTCGCAGCCTCGCAGCCTCGGAGCCTCGGAGCTTCGGTTCCCTCCTCCGAGCACCCGGCGGCGAAGGCCTCATCGACCCAGCCGCCAGCCTCTCAAAGATCAACTTCCCGACTTCCGGGACTCACTAGCATTCCATAGCATGCCATCATCTCTGACAAACGATTCCCCCACCTACCATTCTCCATGCACCCCTCAGCTTTAGTAAACTGAACGTGGAGCCTGGGCTCTAGCGTGCAGAACCTTGAGACTGCCATACTTGTAGCTGACAGAATCGTGAAGGACTACGCTGAACATGTTAAGCTGCGTCCTGTCGACAGCAGGGTGGCCGCCTTGCCCTGTGGATGTTCCCAGGCCGTGGGAGGCGCCTGGAGCAGAGCATTGACCTGGGTCCGATCGCAGAGGCTACTAAGACTACAACCAATGTTTCTGGCGACCGCATAGAGCCATCATGACCCGGCGCACCCATTGCGCTTTACCCGCTCAGTCACTAAACTGCTACAGTACAAGCTGCCAAACAAAGAACCTGCTCTACTCTGCGACAGGGACCAAGGGTGCGTGAGACTCTCAGCTGCACGCCCGGCAGGTCCCACGAGGAGTTCCTGGCCTAAGCATGTGGCAAGTGGGCCAATCGGTCATCGAAGCAAAAGATTTCTGTGCCGCGACCCCGGAGTCTGTAGTGCCCGGCGTACTCCCAACCAACTTGGCGAAGGTCTCCGCTACCCACCCTGCTGCGAGGCCTCAAAGACAGAGTTACACAGTTGACTTAAAACGAAAGCCACGAATCGCACCGCAACGCACGTTCCCAAGATGGTTTCTACACCGGCTCCACAACCAGTCCCACCTCGACGACGCTTGTGTGGGTCCGACTCCTGCACAACGTCCTGCAGTGCCTGCTCCACCTGATCCCCAACTACTCCACGGCGCACCGTGAGGGTTCAGGACACTGTGGAACTCAGAGGTTTGGGGTGTCAGTGTGACTTTTTGGTTTCGCTTCACCAACAGCACGACCAATCCCTGTGTTGAGCTGTGCAGGCAAAACCTTGTGCCACAGTCACGAAAGCAACTTATTGGGGAACTCTGGATTGTGGCCATGCTGGGACTCGAGCCCAGCCCAACGGCGCAACCTGAATCTCAGGATGTCGCAAGCGCTGCTGTAGCAAGAGCTCGCCCACCACTGTTCCCGTGTCCCGTCTCGCCTGTCTCTCAACCTGGCGTCCCTCACGCCCCTCACGGCCGGCGTCGGCGAGCACCTTCGCAATGGCCACCTGCAGGATTGCTTCGTATGGTCTGCGGAGAACCGTGGCTAGAACTGTTGTACCACTACGTCACGTCGTTGGCCAATCGCAGTAAACTTTCTCGAAAGCATCGCACCCCTGGAGGGAGAACAAAAAGCAAGCGGCACGTTAAGCAGAACATGCGAGTCGTTTCTTGCTGGTCGGGTACCAAGACGACAGTGACAGCAGAAAAGATTGAGAAAATGAGGGGGCTCATTTTCTTCTTGCCTTCGGAGTTCCCTGCCACACTTGCCTCAAACAGAATGGAGATATCCAGTACCCACGGGCCGTTACTTTAGTTTGCTTCAAGCCCTGCAATATATCTTTTTAGCAATCAATAGGAAATGTACTTGGCATTTGACGATGGCTTCTGTTCCGGCGACTTGGCTAAAAACACGAAAGCTCAAGGTGTCTGTGAGTGGTGACTGAAAGTATTCACTAACTAGCAGCATGCACGGGGCAACAAGAGCAGGACGGCGGCTACTGATCCCATTGCTGCAAAGTACGTCATTGCCGACCAACGCAAGTAGCAAGACGATGTATGCAGAGGTTATTCTGAATTCCAAGTCTGCCATTATATCGCCCCCGCTTTCTTACAATTATGCCCTAAGTGTACATAGATACTACACTGTTGCTACAAATAATGGAGGCCAAAACAAGAAGTGACCATAAGTTAGATCAGCCAGAAGCCAAGCCCTACTGGGCCCTACTGCGGCAACAAGTTGCAACAACTTGCAACAGGCTGCAACAGGTGCAGGATGCACTCGGATGACCCCCCCAACCAAAAAGCGTGTCTCGTGTCCGTGTCGCAGCCTCCAGCTTGGCCTTGGCCGCCTCGAAGCAGCGGGAGGCCTGCGAAGCAAGGAGTAAGCTGGGAGTAAGGATGCACAGGTGTTGGAAACATGCGTGGCACCTCGACCCAGCACGTGCCAATTATTCAGCATTTTTCTGATGCATTGAAACGTGGTTGGCAAGCGCTAGCCTTTCTAAGTAGCCAAGCCGCTGCAGAATGCAGCTTCATGACATCACGACAAATACCTTGTCCTTGTACTCATGATTTTGGGCCCACGTGTATTACTTGATTTCATTATTGTGTTCATGCGTTCCCACCCAAGACTACGTGAACATCAATTCAAAAAACATGCAACTTTTCGTCACAATCCTCGGCTTGAAGATTGAGGGTTGTGCATTTCTGCCAAGATGTTTGCCATTGTCATTGCAGTAGCAGCGTTCTCATCATCATCATCATCATCATCATCATCATCATCATCATCATCATCATCATCACGGCCATCACGGCCATCACCAACCGTAGATCCTTTCAGCGGAGAATGTTGTACAAAGAGGCAAAAGCGCTGTATGTGACTGTGGTTTGGGATGTTCACGAAAGACATGAACGCTGTCGACAGAGCGTCGTGTTGCAGAGCCGTCACACATCCTTCTGCGGTATGTTCTTTGAGTAGACAAAGATGCAGTGAACGCCAGTGTGCTCAGGTGTTTACCTCCCCCCCCCCCCACCCCGCCACGTCCAACGATGAACCCATCAAACTAAACGGTCCAGGCCTCTGGCCTTAAACTGTCAAAGTTCTACCTACGGGATGGTTAGCATTGAACCGTGAAGCTATTTAACTGTCAACCCATCCTTTCCCCCTATGGCCACGAGACCATGAAACCGTTGTCAGGCTGCCTGAGCCATTTCAAACATCAAGCCATTGGAGAAAAAATGGCTTGAAATATAAATGTTCAACGATAGTATCCCAAAACCCTGGGATTGAAGATTGAAGGATCCCAGGAAAGGCTTCGGACGAACCTTCAGTCCTGAAAGTTGGTATATGTGTTCAAACGTTTGGCTCAAAAATTGCTGAGCATCTTCGTTTCCGCAAGGAAACCTGTGCAGAAGATATTTGTGCAGAAACCCCACGCTTCGGCACTTCGAAGCCAATCAAACAACCATGCCCGCTATGCGCCTGCACCCTAATTGTTACCTGATTGTTACACTTAATAGTTGGTTCGATGCCTAGGTGGATCACGTGTCTCGAAGGAGACACTGCCCGAACCGCTTAATGTGTGTAGAAGCTGCATTGGTGTAGTGATAAACAAAGCCCTATTGCAAGTGAAGGGTACCGAGTCCGAGTTCAAGTATTTCCGGGCTAAACGTAAGACAATGAACGACAGCTACTGGGACAATCTTGCTCCCGCGGTCCTATGTCATCAGCGTCTTAGTCAAGCAAAGCAGCTGCGAGCCTCCACCAGGGCCTTTTCACTTCGCACCTCGACAAAGTCCGAAGCTAGCACATGCTAGAAAGCATCCTTACGCGGAAGATAGCAGAAGCTTTCGCAGCGAGAAGCAGGGTCGCACTGTCAAGGGAGAATCGGCCTCTGTTGGCGGGGCCTCCGCTTCACCTTGGTAATGGCAGCTGCTTTTTTTTCAGATTCTTCAGTTCAACACCGAAAAGTGCCCTACTGCTTACCACACGCATAGAATTGCAGAATCATGTTGCCGTTGAACCATTGTGACAGCTGCATGAACTACGGATTCGCAAATGCTGTACTGTAGTGAGGCTGCCTACAAAGCAAGAGTGCTGCTACTAGGCCCCGGATCGCCATGTGGCAGTCGCGGCCGGGAGGGCTGGAATCCAAGGACGTTATGGCTGAGATTTTGTCTTCTGTTAGCCCAGAGCCTCAAAACATCTCAAAACCCACCTCCCCGCATATCCCCACACATTGTGTGTCACTGCATCCTGGCAAGGGCCGCACCAAGCCGAGCCAAAGCCTCGTGGAGGTCCAAGCGCCGCCCGCCTGCACAAAGAGGCCAGCAGCGTGAGGTTGGCTAGGACCATCTAAGACCAGCACTGATGGTTGCCTTCAGCGAGTACGACGGGACGGTACCGCGTATCACGGCAGTTCGCAACAGCACCTTTGCAACGCAACAAGCCGCGTAAGTCCAACAAGAACTCTCAATGAGTTACTGGAGCTACTGGGTGCTGCACGATTGGCGAAATGGAGCACGTTGCTGCGCAGACCCTGTAGACATGGCAGATTGCAGTGCGACAGGCAGCCTGCCTTCATGATTTGGAAATCTACTTGCAGCTCTCTGTCTGCAGGAACGCAAGGACAAAGGAGATTAGCTAGCGCGAGGCATGAGCAAAACCAGCATGAACTAGCACTGAGCCGGCACGATTTCTGTGGAGTGCCCTGGCTTTGACGAGTGTTCACGGGATGATTCACAGAAGGTCGGATGCTCCAAAGCCTCCCCTTTCACACCTCACACAACCACTGGCCGAGGCCCAATGAAAGGTAGCACAAGCTCGAGGAATTGTTGGTGGCAATCGCACGGCGCGGAGAGACCGAGAGAGCCCATGGAGACAGAGATGGAAGCGAACAGGGGGGAGAGCAAGCTCGAGAAGAGGGAATGAAGTGGAGAAGCAGGCCCAGCAGAACCAGAACTCCCCCTGACATGATTCAAGAAGTCACAGTCATATTGATACTATCAATAAACCCCCCCCTCTCCCCCACATCACTGCTCCTCACAACTTTCCAAACCTTGTCCGGCCCTGCTACAGCGAGACTAAACTCAAGCCCAAGCGACCAACCAACCCACCCTCGGAGGCCTCTGCCCTCCGAGCCCTTGATCTGAGACCTCCCACCCCATCTTAAATCTACATCGATAGCATACATAGCCCTATATAGCCCTGCTCTCCCCTCCATCAGAAGGGTCGGGTTCGAACCAGGAGGAGTAGCCCCGGGCCTACCAAAAGGAAATACAGGGAAAACGACATGGGTCTTTGCTGTTTGGACTGCTTTGATCAACGAGTGAGCATCATCGACAACTGCAACCACGAAAGCTGTCGCGTCTACTGGGGTGCGCGACACTGCAAGGCAAGCCTGACTGTTGACAGACGAAACAGTAAAGACTTTCATGTCATACGTCAGCCCGACATACCCCGACATATCCCGACCATGACATCGGGGACCTGCAAGTGTGCGGGGGACGCTTTCGGCAGCTTCTCGCTGACATGCCTTAGATCCATGCGCCCACACCTGCCCACACTCGCAAGCCCTGCTCTGGTTCCGAACATAAGGGCCCCACCTCCGAAAGTGGTGACCCTGCATGGCCTGCGGTTCACAACATAGAACTGGAACACTCACACTGAAGAATCACGATGAATCACGCAGCCTTCTGAACCAAATTATCACTTCGGGCATCCCCACCCTGTCCCAAGTGCATACTTGCTGGGCATACCCATTCTACTAAGACTAGAAGCTCCGAATAAGAAAACAAGCTCACTCCACTTATCTTGGGTGGAAACCTAGGTTGGCTTCAGCTTGTCTTTGTAACATGACAAGATCATAAACCAAACAGCCTGTACTGTCGCGCTCTCGACTGGGCACCTAAACGTCGTTTCATTGGCAAGTGTGGATTGGCTCCTCCTCGTGTCGCTTTTCGTGTGTTACGGAAAGCTATGAAGCCTTCACGATTCGGAGGTTCCGCCGATGGATCCTCTGTGGCAGCAAGGTACTGCAGATTCATTTTTGGGGGCTGTCGCTCTTGGATGTCTCTGCGAAATACGAAACTCTCGTCGCTGTTGGACGTCCGGCTTCGCGAAATGCAAAAATCTCCTCACGCCTGAAAAAGCCTGCCATAGCGCCGCAGTTTTGAGGTGCAACCGCTATTGTTCGTTGCAATCGCCGGCCTGAGCAGCCTGCTGAGTGGCCTGAGAAGCCTCCTGCGTGAGAGGCCTAATCGGCCACGATAAGGCAGCTGTCTGTCCTCCTATCTGTCCTTCTTGCTGTTCTGCCATCTCTCCGCGTAGCTGTCCTCTTTCCTGTCGTGTCTCCTTTCCAGCTATCTATCCTCAAAACTGTCCTCCTCTTATTTGTCCTCCTCATATTCTGTCCTCCTCATATCTATGCTCGTTCCTGTCCTCTCTCCTGTCATGTCCTCCTGTCTCGCTGAGTGGTAGTAGAGGCTGTTGCTGCCTGTTATGGTGCAGGTGGGCATGATTATCCTTAAACTACAATTTTGGGGGTGGGGAATGCAAAGCGAAATCATGCGCACCCTTGTATGAGATCGGCCCGCGCAAGGTTTGGATCATGTCACCACGATAAATCACAAACTGCTCGCACATGGCCCGACACACTTTGGCGATCGAGGCAACAGTGAGGCAAAAGCACCCATCTTCGTGGGTCAAATCACTGATGCAATTTACAACAACCACATACCCAATACACAGCTGCTGTTATACAGCAACTGCGAACTTGAAGCCGTGGCTGTCGGCACCTAAAGGCACTCCGCTTCACTCCGCTTCACGGGTAAGGCCAGAGATGCCTATGCATCGGAAAAAAAACAAAGCACCGAAAGCACCACCACGACTCCCAATGGAGCTGCTCATGTGATGACGCCTGCAGGATTGTCCCATCCGCTGCACTGCAAAGGCTTCGTCACATTGTTATCTCGGGGAAGTGCAGGATGGTGACGTTCAGCGGGTCATCTGAAGCCAACCTACAGGTGGGCGCAGAGATGTGTAGGGGCAAAAAGCTTCAGATTGCAACAGACTGGGTCTGGTCGCGGCTTCAGCATTTTCAGCGCAGCTGAGCGGCCTCTTGGTCATATCCTGGACAAAAGCTGCTTAGATCTGCTTAGCTGAGTGGCTGAGCTGCATTGAGAGAACGGTGGGGTTTCGTTGTGGCGTTTACAGCGCCCCCCCCCCCACCTCAGCAAAATGGAAACAAGCCTTTCGGCTCTGAAGCCAAAGCCCGAAAGTCGGTCCTCTGCAAGGAGCTTGTCGCCTCCAACAGCCACAATCCGGTCGCCAGCAGTCACTTGGAGAGCGGGATTGTCATAATTCCACTGCTCGAAGGCCCCGTCAGGAAGGATCCTCAGGCTTAGCAGGGCTTTTGGCTTGAGGTCGGTCCTCAGTCTGGACCTCTGCATGCCTCTGTCCAGCTCATGGCAGTTCTGGAATGCGGTCGCAAGCTTAGGAAATCCCCCGCTGGATCATGCTCTGAAGCATCATGCAGAAAACGTCGTTTGGCCTTGCCTTAACCATCAACCCTGAGACCCTCAACCCTTCCTGCAACAGAGCCACTCGCCGATCACAATTCCTTGGGAACTCTTCCTTAGCTTGCGGCTGCTGAAGCTCTTCGAGCGCCAGGGATACTATGACTTGTCAGGGCGGACAGATACAGGGGCTCTGCAAGGCGATTTCGACTGCTCTACAAATGCTCTGGAATGGCACCTGAGCGCAAAAGAGTGCCAGAATACATGAGCCAAACCAGTCCGCGTTCCTAACTCTCTGGCCGTGTCTTCCAAACCTTCTCTCCCGATTCTTCCTGGTCTTGTTCTACGCACACAAGTGCTCGTCGAGCAGCTGACTTGGCGACTGAAGACATGGGCAAAAACATTTCGCTCGATAGGGTCAAAAAATGTATCTGCCAAGCCAAGCAACTTGTAACTCAACTTGATCCCCAGGCCTCACGAGGAAGCAGCGCAAGCCACTCCCACATAACATTTAAAGAAAGAAACGGCCCATAAAGGAATATGCCCATGGCCAAGCCACTCTTTGTTCGCGACATGGAGATCTCATATTGATCAGGGCGCTGCATAGTCAGCGTAAACGATTCACCTTTGCAGGTGACGAGGAAGTGAGGAATTTAGCTTGGATGTGGAGTATTTGGCTGCGTTCAAGTTCTGTCCTGCTTGCACTTAGGTTGCGCGTGTGCCCCCGCGGCCCCTCATCACACAGTCAAATCAGTATCAAGAAGGTGCTAAGCAAATGCAAGCAAACCCACCATGCGTAGCCGCCATTGAGCTCAGGGTGTTTTCAGATAGTGCGGGTCCGACCCGAGGTTGAAGCTACGAAACGAAAGCTGTTGCACCGCAAGAGCTCAAAAACGACGCATGGGTCTCTGGATGTGCTTTTGGGATGTGAACAGCTCTCTCGGACGCCTGGCGCCGCCGTCTTGCTTTGGAAGTCCTTGACCGCGCCGGCCTCTGAGTCAATCAGAGAGGCACTGCAAGACCCCCAAATGGAAGATACTCCTCTCTATCAACTACGAACACCTCATGCTCAGAGGGCGATCTTTTCTTTGCTGCCTCCACACCTTCATGGCCGCAATTGGCCGCACACAATCACCACACGCACGAAGCCTCCTCGTTAACCGCGATGACCATGTCCTGAGTCTGGTTGCACCCGAACAGATCACAACCACATCATACCACATCCCTCACATCCCTCCCGGCAACCTGTGACAACTGCAACAGCAACGCAGGGAAGCCGTCTGTGCAAGACCTGGACGCCGAAGACACGCGTTCACACACCATAAACTTCGGAAGCCATGTATATAAAGCCTACTACCCCAAAAGCAAGGCAGGCAGAAGAGGCTCAAAGGGCTTCACCTCCATGTCGGGGTAGGCGAGATTCCACTCAGGCAGCATGCCATCTTCCGCGAGGGTCTTAACCTTGAATCGCATAATTACTTCGAACACCCCCATCCAAAAACTAAGCAATTGCATGGGTGATGTGGGGATCAACTTCGGTCTGGAGATGGGATGTTGGGATCTGGGGGAAGTCTTCGGATAAACTGCTAGCTGCTGCTAGCTTCTCTGGGGGTGGGAGCTCCAGGAATACTCTGTGCGGAATGCTTTGAAGAAAGGCACCCAATCATGCTCTGCAGGATTCCGTTGGGGGCACTGCAGGGGAGTTCTGAAGTGGGATTCTCTGTAGGGGACCTGCAAGAAGGTGAGGAGCACAGGAGACATCAGGAGACCCAGGCGAGGAGAATAGCTAGCAACCCCGCAGCGAAGTCAGACATTTCAGGCAGGACGGGGTGTTGTCGAAGTACGTGTCTGACAAACTTCATCTGTTATGTAGTTAGTGTGTGTGGGGGGGCGAGGGTGCTTAAAGGTGATTTGTCGGATATCCTGCTTGGTGGCCCCGGCTGCAGGAGATCTTTGGAGATCTTTCGTAGGCCTGCGAGTGCCTGAGCCTGCTGATGACAGACGTTGTGGCACGTATGTGGGTAGTAAGACGAATGCTGATTGATGCAGTGCTTCCTCGCCCTTGCTGGTGTGGGTCATCATCCGTTGCGCTGGTGTGGTTGCGGACACTCTGCACTGAGGTACGAGGTGAGAATCAGGCTGGCTGAACTGATCAACCTGTCAATCTCGTGTATGCAAAGAGACATGGCATGTTGTGTACGATTCAAGAAATTTCCTATTCGTGGGCAAAACAAGCCCAATGCAACGCCCAGCAGATGCACGTCCAAGTATTGGCTCGCGGCTCAACCGAACGAAACAATCGGTTGCACCACTGGTACTCTACTGGTTGAACAACTACACTAAGCGTTCGTGTGAATATAAGTACTGGAGGATGCATGCAATGAGGTCTTGTCTTGTCACTGGTGACCTTAACATAAGCTTGCAGTTACCAATCAAACAAAACAGTGCCAAACGCATTTCTCCAAGCGTTTCGAACGCGATGAAGCAGCAAGCAACGACAAAGAGGTACCAAACGCCCTTTTTGGAAGCTCTGAAAAAGTCGTCTATCCTGGCTTGGGGACGACACTCAGAGAGCCCCCCCGCCCGAAAATACGTTTGTCGAACGTCATATGCTGCAGCTAAACAATGCATGTCCAGGAAACCATGAGTCCCCGCTCAGCATCGGTACCATCGAAATCAGCTCCAATCTTTCCTTGGCAGGAGAGCAAAGGATGCAGCAGAACTGTTCGGGGAGATTTTCTAAAGTTGAGAGCAAAGTCCAATAATGGCTCTTTCTCAGGCCTCCGTGAGTGCTTCATTTGTGAGTCGTTGTCATGTTGTGTAGGAATGTCATATGGGCCTCTAGCATTATGCCGAGCTACTTTAGCAGCGTAGCTGCCGGCGCCCATTGGTGTCATGTGGATTCTTCTCTCCTTCCACATCCTACAATCAACTGCGAGCTCGGCGATGGCTGTGCACAGCCACAGGTCTTGTTCTTTTTTGGGTTTTGCGACTCCCCTTTCTGTGCTATGAGTAGCCAGGACTGTAGCCTCGGCACTGTTGGGTGCTTTTCTTTGCGGGCTTTCTGCTGCACCGTGGGCTTCCCCCACCTCTTGGCTTTAAGCAGCCTTGCTGTTGAGCTGTGCGTCTGAGTTGCGGCACTGGTGATTGCGATTGTAAGGACAGCAAGATGGCTCGGGGAAGTACACGGAGCAGAAGAGTTTCTCTTCGAGTAGCTCCAAGCTTGCAGGCAAGCGACTACCATCATACGTCAAGGTCACCTGACACCAAAGCAAGAAACAAACACATCTTAGTATGAATTTGTTCGCAGACACTCCTACATTAGAAAACTTCATGTGGCTTCATGAGCATGAGGGGCCTTGAAGATGCCAGGCTTCTTCCCGCGTTCTTCCCAATACTCTGGCCTCTTAGGATCACCACCGTTGCTCGGGCACAGTCTGCACAGTGGGGCACGTGCACGTCATGTCTTTCTACATATATATATATATATACATGTATACTATGTACATATATATATATATACATATACATATATATATATACATATATATATATATATATACATACATATATATCTATATGTATACATACATACATATATATATATACACATAGATATATATACACACATATGTATATGCATATATATATATATATGTATACATGCTTGCTCTGTCGGCCCTTCAGAGAAGAGACATGGACAACGCAACACAACTGCATGCGCAGTCTCAAGCAGACGAGGCGCTTAATGACGACCTGGCCACAGTGCAAGTGTCTTCGACAAACCGACATGCAAACATGCTACCACTCAGTCACACACAAAGACTCTGGATCATGTTGAGCTTGCAGAAGGCTGTACGTAGGCAATAAGATACATCGCGCACTTCCCTCGAGCCTCGTCGTCAAGATCAGCCCCTTCGTGGAGGCAACAGGACATCGACACCTGCACGCCCAAAAGATCCCCAAACACTCTTGGCAGCTGTCCATCATGGGCCCCTCCTGCCTCAAGCGCAAAGCGTGGCACAAATGAAGTACGAAAACTAACTATGCCTTCTTCTGAGCAGCTAAGAAGATCGAAGGGCTTCTGTCGCAGACGGGCCCTCAACAAGTCGGACATGTTCTGGACATCCTTTGAATCCAGCACGGCGCAGTCTGGGCAGCTCGCCACCTTTTGCCTGGAAACTTCGCGCGGCAACACGAGGGCGGAAACCCATGGGGGCGCTACCTTCGGGAGCACCCCTGAGGCGTCCCGACACTTCGGCCGGGACGTCCATGAAGTTTGGACACCGTGATCTGCAAAGACAGGTCGAGAAAGGAAGTGCGATAATCTTACGTGCTCCCTGCTTGCCATACTGCTTCAAGTTATCTTCACCTGCACAGATGCTTTCCACTTCTAGTCCCACGCCTGTGCCTGTGCACAGGCTCACCGCATTTTCCTGACTCGTGACCTGCAGACAGAAATTCTGGAGTTCAAAAAGCCAGTTTAGCCGGAAAGCGCACCCCCAACACCTGGTAAGCATACCCGGACCACAGGAAACAGATTTAGACGGAGACCTCCCGTGGTGAACACATGAAGACTGTCAAACTTGGCCATAGCGAATCATTGCGGCAAGGCACTTGAAGACTTGAAGCCGGGGGCATGGATCATTTGCGGTAGGACGTCTCCTCGGAGATCAAGGAACTCAAAAGACCATGTGGCGGACTGCTGAGAAGGGCAGGCTCGGGACGCTTCACAACCGATATCGCTGCCTGGTCATAGTGCAGGATGGTAAGGTCCAGCTTGTCATCTGTGGACAACCTGGAAGCGTGGGAGCGAATGTGGCGAAAGTTCAAGTTGCAGTGTTTCCATGTGGCCACTCCACGAAACAGCTGAGGTCACAGCCTTTTGGTCATGTCCTGGCCGCCAATCCACAGAAAACGAGGAAACCGGGGTTGAAGCGGGCAGCCCAACCGAGCCATCAGGTACCCCAGCGAAATGCCCTTGATATCCGTTTCATGCCATTATTAGCGGCTTCAGGTACTTCGGAAGAGAAGCTGAAACCGAGACCCTACTGACCTCAACCACCAACATTGAACACAAGTACAACCAGTGAAGCTTGCAAGCCTAAAGGGTGCAAGATCTTCACACTTCAGCGGGATACTGTACCTCACCGTGCCGACCCTGTAGGGTCACTCGGAGACAAGAAAGTTTGCCCGAAAGACAAGGCCAGCGGTCCTCTGCTCCCTGCGTCACGCCTCCGATTTCCAGGATCCGGTCCCCGGCTGCAATCTGAAAAGAAGGATGTGCATCATTCCACTCCTGCAAGAGGCCCTCTGGAAGGATCCTTGGGTGCGGGTGCGTGTGCCGCAGCAAGCTCGCGAAGGGGGGGGGGGGTTCTCCAGGATCAGGAGGCACCTGAATAAACCCATAGAAAAAGGACTGCGACTAACAATATCAGAAAGTTGGACCATCAGGAATCAGTATAACAATCGTTGGGGGGCAAGTTTGAAGCCCAAGCCGCTCGTTGATCACGACTCCCCTAGAGGACTTCCTCAGTGCACACGGAGTCAAAGGTTTCAGACTTACTGACGACTTGGCACCACAGGAAGCAAAACCATCTTCCCAGTGGCTTGTAGTGCAATTTGACCCCCAAGCCTCAAAGCGCAGAGACTCAACTGGCAACAAGTAGTCTAGCTCATAAACCTGCATGTGCAACCTGTCCCGGAAAATCTAATGACAGGGCGTAATGTCAAGCCACTCGCAGTCCGCTCCAAAGAAATCTTTCGATGCTCGGGTCGCCGGACTGATAGTGTAAGCTCTTCGCCTGCGTGCTTTGGAGGGAAGGGGGGAGGGCCGGGCGAAATGGCAATCCAAACGTCAGACGAGCACCCAAAGCCCACAATGAAGTGTTTCAAAGGCTTAGGCATAATATGTGTTGGCGCTCGTGAGAAGCTTGATTTGTGAGTTGTCTGGGATCGGGTGGGAATGAAGGTTCCCGGAGCTGTTGCCAGAATGGTGACAGCGAAAACCAAACAGCATGAAGACACACAGGAGGAGAGCACCGCAAGTTCTGAGACCCCATGAAGGAAGACACACACACACAACATAAAAACGTGCATGACGCTCCAGACAGCAACCAACACAATCTGACGTGAAGACCTCCTACACACTGCGGCCACGCTCACATCCTCTGAGCCCTAAGCTTTCGGCCTGAGGCGACAATTCGCTCCTGGAGCTCCTCGACGGAGCCTGCCTGGCGAGCGAAACTCCACAGAGCCACGAGTCTCCTCAGCATCCCGAAGAGGCACAGCTGACTAAGGCATACTAAGGCTAAGGGCCTTTCCATTGACCTCGAAAATCTTGTCCTCAGACTTGAGCTCACAGAGAAGGTTATTACAACATTCTGCTGACTTGAGCTCACAGAGAAGGTTATTACAACATTCTGCTGTCGCCTTGTGGCAGCAAACTCATGCTTTCCACTTTATTGGCTCTTTTGCCCAGACGTGGTTTTCCACTGCACCTCCTTCAACTGTAAATGCCGCAGTTAGGCTCCCCACCGCCCTCAGAAGTAGGTGTGGCCTCGACGAGACTGACCTCCCTCCCTTTCGGACCCTCACGTCAGGCGTAGCTGTCAAGAAGAGGCGCCCTGAACCAAGCTGATCCGAAACCCGAACCTCACGCCGACCTCTTGCCACACACTAGTCCAGGAGAGGCTCGTAGGGTTTGAGGCCCTTGTCAGGACTGCTTCGATTCCAGTCAGGCAGCAAGCCATCTTCCAAGATGGCCTTGACCTGGGGACGGAGGTCTCAGAAACGGGCGCCGCCTCAACCCCAGAACGCACTTTGATTCCACACAGCCCTGGTCACATGGTGGAAGTATTCCCACACAGGATACTGTTTCTTCAGGGAATCGGAGAGCAGCTTTGAATCGATCTTTCGTCAAGAGAGGGATCTTTCGTCAAGAGAGGCCTCGGGGGCTCTGTGACCTGTCCCGTCCTCCATGGACCTCGCCGCCTTTGCCGCCTATGCCCCCTTGAAACTCTTGAGATGGGTGCTGGCTGTTAAAAAATAGGGCCGCCAGCCGTCGCTTCGGAGTCTGAGAACTCGTGTAGCACCGATAAAAAACAAGCGCCACTGCTTTGGAGACCCTTTACATTATCAACCTGCGCCCTCCACACAAAGAAGCTCGTTCCCTTGAGTGCACGTGTCGCCCACTGTCACTGCAGCAAAACCTGGAGGCCGCAAGTGACGTGCTATGTCCCGCCCAAAGCTACCCAGAGAGGCACGGGATTTCGCCAGTCGCCCATGTCCTGCTGCGTCTCACAGAAGAAGTCACTTCTGCCAGGCGGCCATGAGACCGCGCCCGATGTCGGTGCCATCAAGGTCGGCGCCCAACGTTCCTTTTGGCGGATCGCGCAGTCGAGTTGTGCGGCACACAAAGGGGGGGGGGGCTTCAGCGGCACCGTCCAACCTGGAGCCAAGATGGGCCAAGTCACGACCGTCGTACTTCAGGACCACCTGCAAGTTGGCATGCTGACATGCGTACAGACGAGTACAACAAGATGGTCCCTGCCTTGAAGGTGTGCGCTTTTCGAGCTGTGGCGGGGAGACCCACGGCCGCCTCGTCGGAAGCATGCCTCGGATCCAACGTTGCCACACAGACTGTCGCGTGATGCAGCACGGTTCTTGCAATGTCTTGGCTTTGGCCTAGCCTTGCAGAACTCAGTCTCGGAGTTTGGCCAGAACAGAATGTAACCTACGACAAATTCCTCGGTAATACATGGAACCTACGGATGTTTTAGTTTCTGGAAATGAAAGGTATCGTGGCCACGCTGCTCACGGGCTTCCCACGAGACCTGCACGATACAAATCGAAACGCGCACAGCAAAGTCAGTGAGATTCCTACTCTTGTAGCGACAATCTCCCGCTTGTAAGCGAATTGCCACAGAGCACGGAGTTGAGTGGCAAGCCAAGGACAACGGTACTGCCCTTGAGGCAAACTGAGAACTTCCACAGCTCGTGCCCGAATGAAGATGAATGAAGCCTGAAGCTCGTCACGCTTATCCGGCTCCGAGCAGCAGTACATGGACACCTGCATTTCCCAACGCAAGGATTGGCAAGTCATCCTCACGGAAATGATGACCACGTCTGAGTTCCCCACATGCCTCAAGCGAGAGCAGCTGAGCTCATGCTTGAGCCAAAACACGCAAGGACACGAAATTCTGAGTTGAAAACGTCCACGGAGCCTGCAACTAAATCCTGTCATTTCCACATCGACCCCATGGCTGAACCCGCGCCAACCTCCACGAAGCGCTCAGCATCCATGGAGTCCTTTTGGCAGACATCTTCTGACAGCTACACAGCTACTCTTACCATGCCCAACCCCACTTCCCAAAAATCTATGCGGTTTGAGATCTTCCAACATCCTTTGCAACCCACACACACACAGCGTACACCCTGAGAACTGCATACGGTGGCCTACGGCGGCCTATCCTTTCAGTATGGTTTTGTCCAAAGATCCCTCCTCCCTGAGATTTCCATGCTGCAGGGCTCCCTCAGAACGCATGAACCTTCCTTTGCAAGTTCCCCCAGCCTCCTTGGGGCCGCACCCCCCTTTTCGGGCTCCTTAAAGTTGATGAAGGCATAGCCAACACTGTTTTTGTTGCGAGTGTCCTGCCGTGCCAGTCAGTTTTGCAGATATGATTCAGCAATGGCAACAACCACTGGTGGGATTGAGGCGCTCCATCGGGAGATAAAAGAAGTCGTAAAAGCCTTCAAAGCCCATCCTGAGTTGCACAAGCGGCGTGTGCCTCTACTAAAGAACGGAGCACTGCACGACTTCTCTGAGCGTATCGCTGGTCGACTTCTTGCATCAAGGACCCTTGCGTATACCTGCAAAGTTGCAGCAACTTCTGAAGAACAAGCAAGAGGCGCCCTCAATAGGCCTGCAAGGTATGTTGCGCAGCATGACAGTGGACATGGGCCTTACACACAGATGATTGGTTTGTGGCATCCACCACGTCAGCCTGCAAAAAGCATCCAAGCACACCACAAACTGAGGCATCAGCCGGTCCGTTTGTGGCAGCTCTGCCATCAAAGCCGACGCCTTCCCGAAATAGATGCAATTGATGTGTTTATCTTTGTCAGCGCATGTGAGCTCGACAAAGCTGGGATGGTTTTCTGCCAGCAAACATGCGGTTGCCGAACCACAAAACTTTGGGGCAGGGAAAAGCCCCTGGGTCTCGTCCAAGCTTGGGAAGGTCCATTTTCAACGACCTCTTAGCTGCTGGCAGATCAAGGACACTGCACTAATGCTGCGGTTGGCACACGCGGAACTGCGCAAGCGTGGTAGGGTTCGAAGACATCCCTGCACGGAGAACAAGGTTCATGCTCACACAAATGACTAACTACAATACAACAAGCGAAAAAAACACAATGTTCGATGATCTTGTTTGGTCTCGCACGCCTTTCCCTGGAACGGCTGCGATGTCGACGACGGCGCCGTCGTTTCCCTGCAATACTCACGCAGAACTGCGGCAGGATTTGCATTCAACGTTGGTGCCTTGTCCTTTGTGTTCAGGCAATGCCCCGGACATGGTGCAAGGTCCGGCCACCTGAGCCAAGCTGCTGAAGACATGTTTTTCACCTTTGACCTGAATGTCTGAATCTTGAATGGTTCCTGCACATGCAACTGCATGGAAATGCAGCAACCGATGTTACCACGTCTTGCCCGGCCTGATTCGGCACACCATCCCCATGGGGAAGCGGCATGCTGCCAAACTGCATTCAACCAAATCCAACGTTGACCGGTTATAACAAGTGCGATACTAATGCCCATGCAACCTTACCGAAAAAACTTTCCTGTGTGGTCGAAGGCAGTTCGCATGATTACGTGGACTCACATGGACATTGCACAACTCAGCTAGTACGAACGCGCAATGAGCGGCTGCAATAGCATCCTTGAAAAGCAAGACATCAAAGTCTGGCTGCCATCTGCGGGCAGAATACCTACCCCTGAATGAGATTCCTGTATTGTTGATAAAACACATTGGCTGACAGCGTTCAAACAAGAGGCTGCTAGCCAAACATACTTTGGTCGGAGATCCGTTATTGCACGCTCAGCGCTGGAACATACGGAAAGAAGGCAACACGGGTTGCATTGGCACTTGAATCATTGGAACATACACAAGGAAAGAAGAACATGGGCAACAATGATTTTTCCCGAAAGCGTTGCGCAGGATAATATTTCAACGGAATTTCGACTGTACCTGTTGCCAACAGGTATCTGTCTGTTGCTTCTCGGATCCTGGTGGTTGAGAACTACACTTCATACAGCGGCAACCGGGCCAGCGAGACACCACGGAAAATATAAATTGCGTACCTGCAGTTCGCGCATGCACTGCGCTTCTCGGAATCCGTTGTGTCGCAATGCCCCGCCAAAAACCCGTTTGGGCACGTGTCAGAGTTAAAGTGTGCTCGACCACCTTTCTTGAGGAAACGGTAGCACCTTGTCACCTTGTCCAGGCGAGAGATCCTGTGGGGAGCTTCTACTTTGCTGCAGTTTGAGCACGCTTCAGCACGAGATCGCTCCCAGCCTTGGCCACGATTTGGCCAAGACATGTCTATGTTCTCATCGTAGCTTCAACCAGAGAAACCGATGCGCACGACTCGAAAATACAATCGCCTCGAGTATTTGCCTACCTCGTCCAATTTCAGAACCGCGGCTGATCCTGCTAGCCAATGATGCAATCGGAGTTGTCAGGATCTCAAGGATGCTAGAAGCTTTCAAATCACAAATCAACACCCAGTAAATCGATCGAACCTTTTCAAGCAAAGTCATCTGGAAGCCAAGCTGGCCGTCTGGCTCTGCTCTACGCGCAGGTTGTGCAGAGTGACTTGTGAAAATATACCATGTTCCTCGTCGACTCAGGGTTCGCCTTGACCCTCTTGAGGTTTTTGTCAAGCTCTTTCTCAAAAATCTTGCATGTCTCCTTGACAGAAAAACACTTCGCCTTGACACTGACGCTCGGCTGAATGAAGGCAGTGCAGTCTGTCACCTCGTCTGTCTGATTCCCTAACTGCGGATTGCCACACATGGCCTTGTGGGGGCCGTAGTGCGCGAATCCAATCTTGAACCAGGAGTCTGCCTTTTTCTCATTGGCCCTGATTGTGTCGAAGGGAGGTGGACAGTCACTGGTCCGGTCTCCGAGTTCCAACAGAGAGCTGCTCGTCAAAACCTCCCGGATCCACCACCCCTCATCTAAACCGTCCTGAATGGAGATGGAGGGCGTCCGGTCCTTGAGCAGGAATTCCTGTGACACGACTTGGCCCTCCTGCACGTGCTCGCTGTGGAAATTCCTCGCCCCGTTGCGGGTCCATTTCAGCTGCTCATCCTGTCCAAGCAGCACGGCACCTTTCTCGGACTTCTCCAAGTCGTGCTCGTCCGCCAGCACCTTCTGGCTCGGCGTCAGCGTTGCATCACAAAGCTTCTCCCTGTCGGACCCTGCTAACACATTCCACTCCGTGCAGCACTCTGCCTCCCAGGCTCCCTTTTCTGCCACACTGAAGAAAGGCCAAAAGGTGCAGGCGGCGCCATTCCATCCACAAGTTTCTGCACAGCAGCCCAGAATATGGGCCTCGACTTTACGGACCACCTCATTCGCACAGGTCTCCGTGGGGGCCTTTGACTCCAAGCTTCCGATGATGGGAACGCGGGCATCCCAAATGCCTGCAACAAGCTCTTGGCACTCGTCCTTGCAAACGTGCTCCAGCGAAGCTTTCCATGCAGGACTTCTGTCTTCGTTGTCCACTGCCTGCAGGCGGCCGAGCGGGTGCAAGACGCCATCTGTCTGCGATGTCTTTGCAGCGTCCACCGCCCAGGGCTGACCGCCCTGCAACGCGCCAGCCATGACCTCCTGGCAGGTCAGTTGGGCATTCTCCAACTCGTCCTGAAGCAATACTGCTGCCACATCTTGTGGTCCAACAGTGAAGCGCTGCGAAGGTGGAAGCACCTGCTTGGCTTGCTCCTTCCAAGCGTACTCAATCACCGAAGAGCAGAAACGAAGTGCCGAAACGGAGACGGGAAACCTGTTGCGCAGGATGTCGTCGACCCTGCGCTGCAAGCGTCCGTACATCTCTGTACGGCCTCCTGGCCCAGCCCCATGCGGGCCTCTTGGCGGGCCTCTTGGCGGGCCTCTCGGAGGGCCTCTCGGAGGGCCTCTTGGCCCATGTGGCCGTGGTCCAAATCCAACTTTGTCTTGGACACCTTCAAGACTGGGGCGCACAGCAGCAGCAAAAGCGAGGAAGATGAATGGTAAAAACAACATCTGGATGATGCCCAGGATTCTTCTTGAAACCTGGCTAACGCATGCGCGTCTGCAGAGCCGACAGCGTCGCACACGGATTGCCTCTTCAGAATGATCCTGTTGCAGAGCTGCTGGCCTAGCCTGCTTACCAACGGCTCTACTCACTACTCAGAATCTATGTTTGCATTCGATCGCACAGCAGCGCAAGGAGTTTCACGAGCCCTGGCATCACGTGGCCAGAGCAGACAAGCCGAAACCTGGCAAGGTGGCGGAGCAAAAACCTTCCAAATTAGTTTCCTGTGTGGGCCACAAACATGTCGCAAGTCCCGTGCTCGGCAAGCGTTCACCCATTCCAAATGCTCTGCATGATTTCCTGCTCTTATTCCACTCGCGCCTGGGAGCTTTGCGTGGTTAGAAGCTGCAAAAAACGCCAGTGTTACAAAAGCTCTGGACAGCCTATGTGACCTTGTAACTTGTTTCAAACCATTACTTTGCAGATCGTTTGCGAATCTCCTGTGCTTTCATCTTCTAGCACTTGACTCATCAGCAACCAAAACCGAGTGCTCAGGTTGACAATGCTTTGCCTCAGCTTGCGGTGACCATTGCCTTTAGTGCCTGACTGGTGCTTCGAGAAGCTTCTATGTTGCAGCATGCTGACATCCTCAAGCGCCATGGCCAGCGGTCGCGTTGGTGTCATGTCCGATCACTCGGACAGATTATGCATGAACGGTCATGAAACTGAGCTTGATGCTGCCCTGTCCCATTTAAGGAATCCTTTGGTGGGATATGGCAAGGGAAAGCCTTCAGGACGATGGCTGAGACTGAGCCGCTGACCTGACGGACTCATGCTTGAACAACCACGCAGCGTAGCAAAGTCTGCCATGACTCCTCGGTTGCATGGGTGTGCCCAGAAGCTTTCCGGCATTTCTTCCCGGTTTGCAAAGAAGGAGTTGAAGAGCCAGACAAGAAATCAAAGAAGGATGAGCAGAGCACAACCGCGTATCTGCCTGCTAGACTCCTTTCATGAGATTGATTTGCAGAGGTGTCCTCTCTGCAGGCAGACGCGCGCTCCTCGCAAAACCAGACTCGCATCTGAGGTCCCTGCTGATTTCTACACTGGCAGAGCCTGGCAAATGCCGCCCCCGCTTGCACGCGATGTACAGGAACGGGAACAGTCAAGCTGCAAAACACAGCCACTCTGTCCCTCTCCCAACAGGAACTCATGGGCAACATTTTGCAACAGTCCATGGCTTGATTAGCTGCCTAAGTTGTCCTACTTTCTTCCCGTCACGTTGCCAAGGACGCTCCGCAGCTTCTCGATGTCAGCATCCGTGCCACCGTCCTGGCAGGCGAGGTCCATGGCAGTCTGCTTGTCTGGGTTTTGGACGGTGGTGTCTGCATTCAGCCCCAGCAATATCTGCACCAAGTCCACTCTGCAAGCTTCTGAAGCCGCCATGAGGGGCGTTGTCAAGTAAGCAGGATAAAGGCTGGCATCCACATCTGCCTTGTATTGATGCAACAGCTTGGCAACCCGAGAGAACTCAGCCACAGGAGCTCCATTCCATAGAGGATTGAAGAACTCGAAAGCGAATGGCATGACAAGTTCATTGCTGCTTGAACGACCCGCCTGATTCGGGTTGGCCTTCAGCTCCAGCAACTTTTTCACCACGGCCAGATCTTGTTTATCTTGCTTGTCAAGCGCCATGACCAAGGCCGTCTGGACCATGCTGCAGTCATGATCAGCCTCACTTTTTGCCAAAGCATCAATGCTTGTGGACATGGAGGCACGGCTGATTCGCGCTGAAACGTGCTGGCGCGAGACAACGGGAGAACCATTTTGATTTCGGGATTCTCGTTGAGCCTTTTTCTGTCATCCGATGCAGAATAGGAAGAATAAACCACTTATTGATTCTTTCTTCTGTTTTTCATGAACACACACGTGGACGAACCTTCTTCCATGCGTTGAAGTCTTGAAGTAAACGCCTACTAAAGCTACTAAACTTGCTTACACTTTAGGCTCCCATTGAACACTTGCGACTCCGATCCTTCTGGTTGTCGAAGGTCGAGTTGTGACAACAACTAAGTATGCATGTATCTTGGAAAGTTGCGCACTCGCTGGTGCAATGCAGCAAACGAAAAAACCTGTTTGGCATCACGCGGCGGAGCACGTGGGCTATGTGTTGGGTGAGAAAACAATTTAGGCAGACATCTGCGACGAGGCACAAGGACTGACAGACTCGCATGGGCTTGGACCAGTTGCTCAAGGACTGAGTTCAGCTCGTTGCCTTTGCAGTGCTGCGACCGGCTGTCACCGAACAGCGCCAGCAGGGGTGTGACTTTGCACCTGACTGAGCAGCACACTCCAAGCCCAAGAAAGCAGGAGACACTCACTCTAGGGACATACCTGGAGGCTCATGACAGCTCCGTTTGCTGAGTCTGAGTGTCTCACTTTGCGCCTGCGTCGGGAAGCGCCAGCTGATTCGGGTCGCTGTGCCAATTCAGCAGGTACCTGACTGCTTGGGCCTGGCAGTTCGACGCTGCGGAGAACAACGCGGTGCGGTTGTTGGGGCCATTGAAATCCACTGTGGCCTTCTCTTCGAGCAAGAGCTTCATGGCAGGAAGGTTTCCAGCTTCAGCTGCCACCTGCAAAGGCGTCTCCAGGCCTTGAGACCCTCCGTTCGGGTCGGCACCTAAAGAAGTCAGCATCTCCGAGGCGATGAGTGTCCGATTCTGCTGCACGGCCTTCTGCAGTGTACCGCAAGCTTCGAAGACTGCTTGCCTTGAAGTAGACATGCTCTGGGAGATGTTGCGGAAGGCAGCGAGGTCGTCAAGGTCGATGGCTTGTTCAAAGCACCGCGCAACGGAGAGCGTCACGGACACGTCAAAAGTGTCGGCCCGTGGGCGGTACAAGGAGCAGTAGGGCTCACAAGATTGGTCTCGAATCCGCACTGCGGTGAATAGCTTCTGCTTCACGATTCCCTGGCGGTCGCAACCGTGACCCCTGCTGATCTCTGCCTCGGCTACCATGAAGCGTTTGTCCCGGATGTGCGCGGTGACCGGGGTCAGGTCTCCAAGGCAGCAAGCAGCAAAATCATTTCGCTCCTCTGACTCCAATGGCTCTGGTAAGAAAAACCCGTGCGATACCCCGATGCTCAGCTGGATCGGAGGCGCGTGGGAGACAAAAGACAAGGGCACGGCAAGCATCTCCGCATCCGTCATGTCCTGCGTTGATGCGAGTGCGAGTTGCGTGACTTCAGTCAGAAGACTCTCTGTTGGTATCAGTGTCTCGAAGGTGGTGGTGATGACAAGGTCTGAGCCCTCCGTCTGTGGCTCCATCGGCCTCTGCAGAGGCCAAACAGCGCTGGAAGAAGCTCTTAAGCCATTCAGCTGAAGGACTGCAGATTTGCCGCTAATGTTGACGTCCAGAAGCCACTGGACCAACTTGGAGCTGTTGCTGGGGATGCTGCCGGGCCTTTCGGCCACCACCACTTTCTCCTTAACGATTCTTTGAAAAATGCAGACTTGGAAGTCCAGCACATGGACCATGCTGCGCTCCTCCACAGCGCAAGAGTTTCCGAAACCCGGCACTTCGGGCCCACAGTGGCAGTTCATTGCGATCATGCTCATGCCATTAATGTCCGCCTGGTGCCCCCCTTCCCTCTCAAATACCATCAAAGGCGCAAGAACGACTGGGAGGTACCTCAACCGGATATTGCTGTCGCCTCTCACATCCAGGTCCGGCACATACCACGTGGGATTGCCACGCTGATAAAGCCACCGGCGCTCCTCATTGAATATGGCTGGTTTGCCCGCGCGCCGTTCTTCGAAATGGCTCGGGTTGATGCTCGCCTGGACAGACAGAGTGACGGCCTCTGTGATGCGCAAAAGGTGCAGAACGTACTGCGTGGGTTTGGGGTGCAGCGGGCTGCTGGCCTCCACGATGAGGCGGCCGTAGAGAGGACCGGCTGGCAGAGGGAGGGAGTACTCGCCTCCTTGTGCTCCTTGTTCCGGGGCAGAGTCAAAGATCGTGACAGGCTGAGCCGCCGGGTGATCTGGCGCCATCAGTGGATGCTCCAAGCGCAACTTGACAAGAGAAGTGAAGGGGCCTGCTTCGAAGGTGAAGGATAGAGAGTCCACGCTTTTATGAAGTAGCAATGTGTTGGTAAATGCTTCACTGTGTGGGGGAGTCATCAAGAAGCCACGATTCATGCCATATGCTAGCAGCTCTCCTCTCATTTGCAGGCCATCCAGGACGATCAACACCAGGATGATGGCCCCAACTGAAGACAAGGCGCAACACAGCCAGCGCACGAAGTGTTTCCTCAGGTTTCTACCTCTCGACATGTCACCTCCAGCTGCATCAGGCCCATCATCCACGCTCTGAAAGCCCTTGCTGCTGAAGCTGGTAAACTCCGTAGCCTGTAGTTGAGGAGATCTCCACTGGTCAAGGCCCGCCGCAGATGCTCGGAAGTCCAGCACGTGCAGCACAATCGCTGTGAGCAAGGAAACCATGCACAGAAGAGTTTCTGTCAGGTCGGCATGCCTTCTCAAGATGCCAGCCACAAATGCGGCGAACAACACTACCAGAGCGATGCTAAGGCAGGCTGTTGCATGTCGGGGAGCTTTGAGGCGCAAGAGCTTCTGCTCCGTCGCGAGCACCTGTTCAAAACGCAGGGCTTCCACATTCGTGAACTCCATTTGCCACAACACAACCACATGAATCGCAAAGACACAGAAGGAGATCACCATGATCTCAGCGATTTGGAACATCTTAGCCAGACGATCCAGAAGGAACCATTGCACCGAAGCGTGGGCCGCTGCCAAAACCAGCAGCCGGCGAAAGAGGGAAGGGACAGGCACCAGAAGAATGGCATTGGCACCAAACGGCATTGAACCTGGAACTTCGCCTGCAGCAATGACTCGCAGGTTGTCGGCCTCATTCACAAGGACGACCCAGCCTGCGGGATCTTCCACTCGTCCCCACACGGCACTCTCATTTCGGTGTAGAAGAAGGTGTTCAAGATGCGCGAAGAGATTGCGCCTCTCTCTGCTGGCCTCTGTCATCTCAAGAATCGTCACATCATGACAAGCATCAAGGGGCTGCACTGCTTCCACCTCGCCGCCTGCAGTTTTGTACAAGTATGCATGCTGCGTCAAGGTATATCTTTTTGGCAACTCCTCCTGCAGCAGCTTCTCCTTCCGCGGGCTCAGCGTCGGAGCCATGTATTGCTCCCAGCCAGTCTGCAGCAGTTGCAGCGGCGAGCGCAGCAGCTGCCACACAGCCAGAGCCGTAACGAGCAGTAGCAAGACCTCCGCTGTCAGAACCAGCCTGTGGGGCGTCGAGCGCAGCGGGTCGATTGCCGGGCTCCACCTGTGCATGAGGTGCAAAAGGCGCGTCGGAAGAGGTTCGAAGGGCAGCTCCGCCACACAAGGCGTCCAACCAGGCTCTTGGATTTCAACCTCAGGCCGACAGAGGAAGAAGGTCTTGCCGAAAAGCTCCCGGACCCGTGGGACGAGCAATGCCCTCCAAGTAGAATTGACTGCCCAGGCACTCCCTGGAAAAAGGTGCAGCTCCACAAGCGGGACAGGCTCTTGGCGAGCAATTCTGCTCATGAAGGTCTGCCCAACTTCCTTGGCCTTGGAGACGTCTTGCTTCGAAGCAGCCACCAAAGACTCTTTGATGTGTTTAACCATGAAGCGCTGCTGTAGCTGGGCCTCCTTGGCGGCCCTGTCCACCGGCACTTGGAGGGGCTCTACGCCACTTAAGGGTGTTTTGCAGGAAGCATCCGGGGAAATGAAGAATTCCTGCGCCTGCAAAAATGTGAAGCGCGGGCCATCGAAGACCAAAGATCTCGCGTCGAACTCTTCCGCCGAGCTCCTTGCAAAGCATGTGCAAAGCAACGTTTCCACTTGTTATCACGTGCGGTTTTTCAATGAAAAGTCCCAACTCAAACAAATAAGCATCTGCCAATCATCTCGACTAACAGTTTGACGGATGGGGCTGGCACGTGAGCAAAAACATTGAAGAATGAATTTCCAGCGGCCCGCATTCTGCCAACTGCTGGCAAGGGTCGGTGCAGCCGCATGCAAGCATTGTCTGGCAGTGTCAATTTCCCCTGATTGTCTCCCATCCACACGAATGGCGCTGGACAATGTCCAACCCGAGATTGCACAAGCAACGCACAAAGAAGCATAACCCCCCAGAACATTCATCGTGGGTTTGGGCCTATATATTCGCTGCAACAGCAGTGCAAGCAAAAGCTCTTGACAACAGAAGCCTTTGTCGAACACACAACGATCCTGAAACCGCGGCATGTCACACTTCTGAGGCCTGCGCTCCTGTCCCAGTCTGCCTTCTTTGCGCAGTCCTTGAGGCACAATCTGCAATTCGAACGCGAGTCAGAATGAGCTATCAAACGCGCGTTGCAACTGCCCAAGAGTCAGTCTTCACGACCTGCTACCGGTTTGAATCCGATAGCGCATGCGAGGCATGAACGGCCCTTCAAATCCCGAAAACAACCTCTCTTCGCACCAGCCGAGTTGCTTGCTCAAGTACATCATGATCTTTACATCCAAACGGCCTCCTTTTGCACTTTCAACTTGGGTTAGCCACCCCAACATCCTCACTCAAGTTGGTGCGGCACGCTTGAAAGCAACTGTCCGAAGACTACACTAAGTGTCCGAAGTACGAGCCACAGCCTTAAGGGTTCGCTTAGCAACGAAAACTCATGCACCTTTGGTCACGGTAGAAATGTTGAAGATGCCATGGCCAAACTCCAGTACTTTTGCCTCCATATAATGCGAAAAACGAATAGAGTATTTCGTACAATACTAATACTATACTAGTATAGTATGTTACGTTGAAAAAGGACACGAGACAAAGTCAAAAACAGAAGAAGGCACAGCGGGCAGACAGGCGTAGCGGGCCAACGCAGGACAGGCCAGAAGCACAGCGGCGAGGAAAGGGAGTGAACGGGTGCGCAAGACTCTCGGGGCATACAGGCGTCTTTTAAGACCTTACGGAATGGCTTCAGCAGCAGAGCAGTAATCCAAATGGCAAGGGCGTGCGTAAAGACTTGACTGCATGACTAGTCAATGCATAAGTTACATGCAATCCGTTATCCACCTTGCTGGATCCAGATTTAATCCGCAACCGCTTCTCTATCTCAATGCTTCCCAGGTCCTTATCACCCTCAGTCTCGAGGAACCACACACCGAGGACGCAGGGAGTGCGCGTTTTGAGGTGGTCGGTTCCCAAAAGTGCTGAAAATTGTATTTCCCCGCGTCCCGCGTTCCCCCTTCCTCCCTGGTGAAATACACAGGGGCACTTCGTGGCCAGGAAAACCGAAACTCAAAAGGTACCGGAAACTGGGAATTTTAATTTATAACCTCATATAATATCGTTGTCCCTGACAAATCCAGGCTCACCCAAGATTTGAGGTTGTTTCCCCTTCCCTCAGTCCCAAGATACAAAAATGCTGCAATTGTGCTCTCCCGCGTTCCCTCCCTTTCCTCGATTGGTCACACACAAGGACGTGGCCAGAGAAACCCACATTGTTTTTGCAGTAAGCCCCTTTATGTGTCAGCACCAATGAAAAAAGCAAGCTTTCCGGAAGAAAACCGCCAACAAGAAAAGCTCATTCCCGGAACAGCATCATCAATCCGAAACTGCTACGAAAAGGAGGGATCTAGGGATATATCATGGCGGCACTGTACAAGACTCTTCTAAGTTAGACAGGATGCTAGACGCCAGCAACTACCTCGTAGGCCGTGAAACATTTCATACAACTTGGATTTTTGCCTAACGGCAAAATGGGGGCGCGAAGCACTCTCCCGCTATGTCTGTAGCCTCCGAGAAAAAATTGCGCAAGAAGCAGAACAAAGACCGTGCAGTTGCAGAATCCATCAGTTGCAAAATCCATGAAACTCGACGTCTCAGCTGCAAGTATAACAAAGTAAACCAAGACCTCTGGTCTTTAGAAGCCGCCAGCGTCAAGCGTCAAACGATTCACAAATATATAGAAGCCGCAAGGGTCAAACGATTCACAACACTATAGAACCACAAATATTCAGAAAACATACAAAAGCAAAATCAGAGACAAACAAAGAGCCATAAAAGAGGTCAGGAAAAAACACAAAAACAACGCAAACCAAATCAAAAACAGTTTTGCACTCAAAAAAATATTTCAACTATAACTACAACTACTACTGCTACTGCTACTGCTACTGCTACTGCTACTGCTACTGCTACTGCTACTGCTACTGCTACTGCTACTGCTACTGCCACTGCCACTACTACTACTACGACGACGACGACGACGACGACTACTACTACTACTACTACTACTACTACTACTACTACTACTACTACTACTACTACTACTACTACTACTACTCCTACTGCTACTGCTACTGCTACTGCTACTACTGCTCCTACTACTACTCCTACTACTACTACTACTACTACTACTACTACTACTACTACTACTACTACTACTACTACTACTACTACTACTACTACTACTACTACTACTACTACGACTACGACTACGACTACGACTACTACGACTACTACGACTACTACGACTACTACGACTACGACGACTACGACTACGACTACGACTACGACTACGACTACGACTACGACTACTACTACTACTACTCCTCCTCCTCCTCCTCCTCCTCCTCCTCCTCCTACCACCCCCTTCTACAACTACTGCGACGGTTGCTGCCAACCATGACCACTACGACACCACTACCACTCCAACTTTGGCGGACGACCACTCCTGCGAGGACAACACGACGGCTACAACTACTGCCAATGGTGACGCGTGACAACCACTAACAACAACCACAACCACGACAACCACAACAACCACAACAACCACAACAAGCCGCAGCAACCACACCACAACCGCACCAGAACCCAATCACACCCACAACAAACAACCACAACATTACAACCCGCTAAAACTTCTTTAAAATATTTCAACGGTTTGTGCGTCAAGACAGTCAATCCGAGGCATTGACGACAGATTGAAAAAATCAATGATTTTTTTGAGTTTGTTTTTGAAAATGCATTTTTCATCTTTTGACAAAAATCAGTTTAAAAAAGACGCAAGGAACAAGAGAATATATTATTGATGAGTTTACAATTCCAGGCACACTGTGACACATAAAATTGCTCGCTCAAACTTTTTTCAAATGGATCGACAAAAGACAAAATCCAACTTTATCTTGCTTGACGAATATTCTCAACGAAAGAAGCTTACTGACTTTGATGCAACTAAATCAACCAAACTAATCTGGCTCAAAAATCAAAAAATCAACATGTCCAAAAACACCATGCAAAAACACCACGCCCAACGTGAAAAACAAAGTTTTTCGATGGCAAAACTCGTCTTAAGGTTACTAATTTTAAAATTCACGCGTGCGATCTTGTCAGTCAGAATGGAATTTCAAAATATTTTTCGAACAAAACGAAAAAATAACATGTTATAGTGTCTTAGAAAACAATCAGTTTTCAAAAGATACAATTTCTTTGAAAAGAACTCTGAGAGCAAATTCAGGTTGAGACCACTGCAGAGAGCTGAACAACGACCCAACGACACCTTAAAACGCTGAAAAATGAACTTAAAAACCTTAAAAAGTGCTGAAACCTGCGTTTTGGAAAATGTGAAAAAAAGTGCGCGGGAGTGCTTCGCACCATATTGTTGTCCATCCGAGCAAATCCTAAGTTGAGAAACACACACTTCAGGATGCGGGAACCACATTGAGGATGTGGGAGAGTCGAGTTTAAAGTTGTCGGTTTCCAAAAATGCTGAATATTGCCCTCTGTTGGTGACACAGAGGCTTCGTGACATAGAAACCAAACTCTAGACTCTAAACGTTTTGTGTTTCACCCACTTCTACTTACTTGGATTTTTTGCCTAACAGCCTAACGGCAAAATGGGGGCGCGAAGCACTCTCCCGCTATGTCTGTAGCCTCCGAGAAAAAATTGCGCAAGAAGCAGAACAAAGAAATCCATGAAACTCGACGCCTCAGCTGCAAGTCTAACAAAGTAAACCAAAACCTCTGGTCTCTAGAAGCCGCCAGCGTCAAGCGTCAAACGATTCACAAATATATAGAACCACAAATATTGTGAAAACATACAAAAGCAAAATCAGAGACAAACAAAGAGCCAGAAAGACAGGCAGATCATAAGGTTGACATTTCGCTGTTCAATGTTGGAAAGCTATTTGACTGGTTGTGACTTGCTCCCCACCTCATCCATGCACCGAAACCCCAGTCTACTAAATGAACAGCAGATTGTCAACTTTATGATCTTGCGGCTACGGGCAGAATATGTCAGGTGCTTTGGTCCCAATTTGTAGCTTTTTTGTACGTTTGCGCAAACGCAACAGTCCTGTTTTTGGAGCGTTCATAAAGAAGAAGAAGAGTGCAATTTTATTCAACTTGAAGCATTTTCATTTGTGATTGTTCGAATTGTTTCTGGCTTCTTTTGCAAGTTCTGGCAGCGGACAAATTCTTTGAAAGGTTGACGCCATGGTGAAAAGGCAGCCAGCTTTGGACCCACAATAACAAGACTCCATGGTTTCCAATCTAAATCTTTTAAGAGAAATTAATGGCCTTCTAGTGCCAAAAGATTGTCCTGGTAAAGACGTAAGGAACCCCAGCTGCCAAAGTAAAACACAAAACCAAGCACACCAACGCCTTCGAGCTGTTTCAGAGGGGGTCACCACTTATCAAGCGTGTAATTGGGCAGAAGCGCCGGTGGTGCCCAATATTTTTGGGCTGTTTACACAAAATCCCTTTGCAGTTCACCTTTGTCCCCGGATGCTCATTTTTCTGGGAGCTTTGCCGACCGGTGAAGCAAAAAAAGCCTAGGCCGTGCTGCAGCCCAGTGAGGTGATCAAAGACCGCGGGCAGGCTGTGATGCAGCCGCAATTTGGGGCGAGGCGAGAAGCAAAGCCCCGTGTGCGAAACCTGTAAGAAAGCCACAGTTGCAAAGTAGATTGCCAAAAAAACAGACCCGGAAGCCGAAAATCGTAAAGTTGGACTCTTTTTCAAAGCACTTCTTGTTAGTTCTTTGAAAGGGTCCAACTTTACGATTTTCGGTTTTCCGGATCTGGTTTTTGGCAATCTGTTGTGAACTCGTTGGAATCTCCACAGTTTCCGCATGCGTAGAAGCTCGTGTCTACGCGCGTTCAGGCTCTAAAAGTGGTGGTTTTCGTGCAGCTTTTGCTTCGATGCACAACTGCTGTGTTGTTTTTCCAACAGTGTTGTTCTTGCTGAAGTGTCACTTGAATCCGCCGTAGGTGCGAAAATGCAGGTCACCAGTTGGGGCTGCCGATGGAACACCCCTTTAGACAGCACCACAAGAACCCTTTCAAGTTCCGAAAATGCAGTTCCCTTTGCACCTGGAGTAGCTTAACAGATGCAATTTAGAAGGACAGGTAAGGTGACCGAAGCGGAAAAGGAGACAGAGCTCGGAGCGGCGACGAGCCAGGCCGTTACGACGCAGCCAGAGGCACCATCGTCTTCATCGTCTACATCCGCGAAAGCAGCAGTGCAGCCCACAACCAAAGGTAGTGGAAAAGCACAGTCATCAATCAAGACGTTTCTGGAAGGATCTCACTTTGGTATGATGCTCACAACCAGGTGGTTAGTTTTCCTTCAGATGATCGCATTCACTGGCTGATTGACTCTGGTAGTTCGTTCCACATCATCACGAGAGAGACGCTTGAGAGCGACCACGTGAAGATCCTGAGTTGGTTGGAAGGACCTGAAGTCCTGTGCGGAGACTGCGACTGGAGATTCAGTCCAAATCGGCCAAAAAGTTGTCAGTCCGGGCTTGGGAAGAAGCTGACCCATTGAAAGTGAACCAAAGGTGAAGTCCAGAAAGCGACCTGCAAGCGCCTTGCAGTAGCATTTTGAAAGTTGTGGATCCAGCTCATCCTTGCCAAGACCGTACACGGATCCTTGTCAGAGCTTCGACGTGTATTTTGGCAGAACTTTTGCAAAACAAAAAGAAATATTCATACAGTAGGCCTGATCCACCCTTACCAACTGCACATTGCATCCGGACGCCACACTGGCACACAATCTGCATGTTGCGCACTGAAACGCAGGTAGACTGCTTCGCAACCAAAAAGTTGGCTGGCAGGGGCCTGCACGTTCCAGACATGCTCGAAAACGCAACACCACACGGCCCGTCACAGATCCATTTTTCAGGGTCCGAAAAAATTGCAGAACGTAGTGACACATGCAGCGTAAGTGGACCGTGTCGTGTCAACATGTCATGGCTTATTAAGATTGATCTGTCCGAAATCGATTCATGTTGCGCGGTTTGACTCGGCAGGGTAAGACGAGAGCGGCTGGTCTTTCCGCAAAAGATTTTTTTAACGTACATAATGCCACTCATGCGATTCTCCTTATCGATCTGTCGTGGTACATTGTTGGAGTTCGAGTAGGGCTCTTTAACCAATGAAGTCTTCCCACTCCTGCTGTGTTGGTGTAGGGATGGCCTGATCTGGTTCAAGTGGAGGATCTTGTACTTGATCTCGTTGATCATGCTTGATCCAGTCGACCAAATGATTTCTGGCCAAAGCCGTCAGGTGTGGTTGGCTGGACTGTCTGGCCATGTGAGACGTGGCATGGGTCGACGAAAGTGAAGATCAGTGGATCTCAAAGTCGATGGAGCACACATGCCGCCTTGGTGGATGTTTGAATGGCATGTAGCTGCTGTAGCGTCAAAGGTATTGCGAACCTGGGTGTCCAAATCATGTGGGGGAGCACGTCATGGAAGATGTGGTCGACGGTGAGCTTGGTTCTAATGTCAGACTCCGCGGAGGCCGTCCATGGAGATGCGACGGCCTGCAAGGTCATAATGCCGGAGATGGTGTTGCACCTGCCATGGGTTGGTAAAACGGAGGATTCGTGTTGTAGACCACCACGCAGAGGTCCTGTGTTTTGGGAAAGATAGGTACAAGACCTTCTGTGCTGGAGACAACCTGAGAAGTCCAGATCCTGTGAAAGTGTACGCACGTTTGTTCCAACCTGGCCATTGTTTGGGGGTCCGCGAAGTTGTGCGTAAAGATCCAAAGTTCCTCGTTGACGCTCTTGAACTTGATGTATCCCCAATGCCACAGCTGGTAGAGGTTGGGCATGGTGGTCATGTCAGAGTTCGTGCCTTTGCGTATCATCACGCGAAACTGGTATGCCATGAACTGCAGGATGCGAAGTCCAGAGGATCCCGTCATAATGTCCCTGAGCAGGGTCTTGACTTGGTAATGTCATCCTCCTGTATCTCCCAATGGTGGGGTTTTACCTGCGGCAGCATGTGCAGTAATTCAGGCTTGATTGGGCGTCTCCACCATGGTGCTTGACCTGGTTCGAGTTGATCAACTGGAAGAACTGGAAGAAGGTGACCGTGGTCATGTTAGCTGTGTACTTCTTGTCCTAGGCTGTCGTAGATTTGCTGCAAGCTGGTGACCATAGTGCCTCGTGTATGGACTCCGGGATTACGGAGCGGCGACCTGGACCGATCTTGATGCGGAGGTTCACCACAATCAGGTACTCGCCGATCCGGTGGTACTGGTACATGTGGAAAAGCGCCGTATGCCATGTCTGGAGATCTCGAACCGGGTTGTCTTCTTCGTTTGGTTGCATGAACATGCCCGTGGCGTGGTCTAACGGGGGTGCCTGCCGACTTGGATACCATCTCTGAAATTGGCTTGCGTGCTCCTGCATGGTGGTGGCTGGGGCAATGGTGCTCGGACAGGTGGTCACGCTCACAGTCAAGTGGTTCGTGCCCATGCTGTGTTGGTACTCCATCTCCAGGGGCCGTAGTCTCGATTGGTGTAGAAGTTTTGCACGTATGGTGTGCTGCCTGAATCGGTTGATGGATTGACTGAGTCCGTCTTCTTGATTGGCAATGCCGTCGATGTAGCGAGTGGGGTGCATGTTCGCGGACCACGGTCGGGGTTGTAGGGGTGTCTCATCGTGAACAACCGGGATTTCACTCTCCTCCACTATGCTGACGAGCATCGCCTGCCACCGCTGCAGCATATGGGGTCCGAAAACCTGCACGACGTAGTGATCGGGGTACTTGCCCGGTCAGCCACCGGTGTAACGCATGCTCTATGTCCTCGTCGGAATTCATGAACCAAACGGTGAGACCGCGTTGTTGGCTTTGGTGATCACAAAACTGCGACACATGCAAAGGTCATCTAACATGGACATGTAATGTTGTGGTGGTGAACTCCACTGCTCATGACGACGTGTGGGGTGAAACGGGATGTTCTCCTGTCGAATGTATAGAGTTCAGCTTCCGCGTGCGTGTCATCTATGAAAACGTGAGGAGCTTATAACATCAGCGTGACGTGGGGTGAGACATCGGACATGCAGTGCTGGAAACGGTGTTATGATGATAAACTCCAGTGCTCGTGACGACGTATGAGGTGAAACGGGACGCTCTCTTGTCGAATGTATACAGTTCAGCTTCCGCGTGCGTGTCATCCATGAAAACATGAGGAGCTTATGACATCAGCGTGACGTGGGGTGAGACATCAGACATGCAACGGCGAAACCCTCGTGTAGCATGTACATGAAGCATCATCCGCGTGAATGTGGTCCATGCTCTCATGGCTACCTATGAAACTCCAAGTGGCATGAGGAGCTTGTGACTTCAGCATGACATGGGGTGAGACATCCGGCATTCAGTGTTAGATAAACAAAAGTGCAGATGCGTGACATGACATGTTGGGTGTGAAACTGCACGGTTCGTCTCGAACTTCTTTGTGGATCGCAGCTGGTGTAGAGTGCCTGCTGGTAGTCGGTAGCGAAGTGGAAGTGAAAAGATGCGCGGCCGTCACTTCTGTGGTTCACGTCGGGTCGTCTCCTCGTATGTGATCTGGAGGGGTGGTGTGCCTTCTCTGATGTTTATTCCCTTCTTGTTCTTCGCGATGTTCTGGGTGACCTGGATCTGTGGGTGTTGGTAGGCGCGGTGGTTTGATCGTGATGCCGGTGATCTCCGCGTTTTGCGAGTCGATGACGCTCTTCTCGGGGTGGGAGAAAATAGTGGTGTAGGTCTGATGTTGGTCGTCGAGGTACGCCTCGAGGAGAGCTTTCTGTGTTGCCCATCCTCCACCGCCTGTTTTGAGGTGTCGTGCCGCCCCCGACTTGATTCTCCCAAAGATGGTGTAGCCAACGCTGACCATGTCGTCGGAGGGGCCGGCCTTTGCCTTGGGGATTCGAAGTGCTTTCTGCAGGTTGGTGAGGCAGATGCCGAGTTGATGGTTGTCGGGTGCGTTGTCTTGGTGAAATCCGTTGAACCCTCGATGTGGCAAGTATGCCTCCTGGAAGGTGAGGTCTGCGTTGTTCCAATTGGTCCTCTGCCAATTTGTGGGACGAACAAATCCCTCACGTAGTATGTGCCAAATGCCAGCCTCGTCGGTCGCGTGGGTCCAGTAGGCTCGGTGAGTACCTCTGTGTGGCGGTGGCGGGGGCCGTGTATCATCTTGTGGAAATGGAGGTTGGCGTGTCTCACAAAGTGGTATGACGAGGACCTGGACTAGGGGCTGGCTTGCTCTGTTGGCCTTCGCACTGTAGGGGTCCAAGTTCAGGATCGCCGGTTGGATGGAGGTGAGTGTGAAGTGGGGCGGGCCTGTGTTCCTGAAGCCGCAGAGGTAGGGCGTGACTGATGGGTGTGCGCACGCAAAAGATCTAGCGACCTGTCTGATCGCTTTTCGCGCAGGCTCTGTATCCCACCATGGGTAGTCCGCAGTGATCGTGTTGATGTCGTCGACGAGGTCCTCCATGTATTTGCGGTTACGTGTTTTGGGGGTCAGCTGGAGGTGGAGGATCCTGTGAGTGGTACATCTCCGTGACGCATTCCAGGCGATGGGGGTCATGTAGAGCTCGACGGTATAGGTCTCCTAGTTGTTCGCGTTCTTGATCCGTGAACGTTTGGTGGTTGTGATGCACTTCCACTCTGGACGTCTCCGAGGCTGTCCTGGTTGTAGGGTGCCTCGATGATGATGGAGGAGTGGGGCTTCTGTGTGGTCTGCGCGAGGATGTGTGTTCTTCACGTCTTGGTCTTGCTTTGAGTACGATGTTGGGCGTGGTTCTTGAGGTAGGTCTGGAGGAGCTCCTTGTTCTGGACGGCGTGTTGCTCGGCGAGGTAGTTGGCCTGCGTGGAGAAGAGCGCCTGCTCGATGGGCCTGGAACGTTGTCCGGTACTCGCATGGTGTCAGATCTCGATTTTGCTGGTGACGTACTGCGACGGGCTCGATGAGGCTTGGTTGACGGAGTAGGCCGGACGCTATGAGATGCTGGTGACGGTATGGATTGCGGCTTGGTGTACGGCGTCTTGACGCTATGTGTGGTCGATCGAGGGGTGCGAGAACCACTCGTGCTTCTGTGTCTTGTAGGGCGTCGTCGTGCTTCTTTGCTACCACGTATCTTCTGGTTGTTCACTTCCACTTTCATGACGTTGACCGAATCCCGACGCCGGTTGCTGCATCATGGGCACAATCTGCTTGAACATGTTCGTGAAGCAACTGACAAATTGGGTGAAGTCCTGCACTGATGTAGGAGGCGTAGTAGAGGCGTGTGTCGATGCCGGTGCTGGCAGAGAATCTTGGTCATGTGCAGTCGTTCGATCTCCTGGGCCTTGTGTGTCTGGGAGGTTCTGATCTGACGACGTTCTGGTGGCTGACTTGCGGCGTCACCGTATGGTTCGGTGGCGGGCTGAAGTGTTGATCTTGTGGATGTGCTGGTCCACGAAGGTGTTCTTGTGGTACTCCAGGATGTTGTGATCCTTGGGATGCAGTGTCCTGGGCGGGCTGCGAGGCTTGCTCGCGATGTGGTATGAGATGGTGCATATCCGGTGGTTGTATGGGGTTGTGAATCACGTCTCGTCTTGTATCTTCCTGCTGAGCTGGAAGCTGATGTGCTGGGTGATCGGATGGTGGAGGGCCTTGACGCTGCGTGCTGTCGTATTGAATCGCCTCATATTGAGGATTGCCCTGGTATGGTAATTGCTCTGGAGAGACTTGATCTTGGTACTGCATGTGTGCTGGTAGAAGATCTCGGCCGGCTCTGGGGACTTCTTGTTGTGCTGGAGGACGATGTACCGCTCTGGGGTTCGTCGAGATCATTGGGTGGTGTGTTCCAGGAGTCGCATTGAGGTGTTGACCTTGATGTTGGGCGTGAGGTATCTGGGCCCTGCATGGCTCTTGATATTCAGGTGGTGTCATAATCTGATAGGGACGTTGCGGGCGATAAGCTGGAGGTCGGGGTTGTTGGTGTTGAGGAGGTCGAACATCTTGTACTGGTGGTGGAGGAGGACGACGATTTTGAGCTGGAGGACCTGGTCGTTGGTGGCCGCCTGGTCCTGCATGAGGAGCATGTTGATTGATGATGGATCTGGTGATGGTATTGAGCTGAGTCCTGCGGGCCAGCTATTTGTCCCAGCGCACTTCCTTGATGTGGTTGCCATGGGGCTTGAACTGCCTGTTGTTGAGCATAATGACCTTGCTGAGCTACCATGGGGTAGCTTGACGGTGGAGCATCCTGTCCTTGGTGTACTTGCTGAACGAGTGCTCCTTGAAGTGAATCGGATGGTGCTCCATGCGTGTCTGTCATCTGCCACGTAGGTTGGTAAGGCGCCATCGGTGCCGGTTGTGGTGCACCATGTCGTTGAGCCGGAGGTGGAGGTGGGGGAGGATGCCACTGACGACCGTTCGAACCCGGTACCAATTAAGGTAGCAAATGTAGCAGAACCAAAAGAAGAATGTTGCCAATCATGCCGGATGCTTGTTCACGTCGACCTAAACCAAATCTGACACATAAGGCGCGCCGGCCTTCTTGCCAAACATCGGGCGGAATCCACATTAGTGGACCCAGCATGTTACTAATCCACGAAAATGCGTATCCCTTTTCAGTCTCGCTCGCCAGGCGAGATAAGTTTTATGATTATCCAATGCGTCCGCACCGGAGTGGGGACTAACATAGGCAGCATTCACGCGTAGGAGCGAGGCTCCACCGACACCCGCAGCCCTAGGCACTGGGCGGGCTGGCTGTATAACACACTTTATGTTTTAGTGCTCCACTGGTGCTGGTAGTTGATGCTGTTCAGGAAATAGATATGCTCGAACAAGATGTAGAGGACGAACTCGTGAGTGATGAGGTAGAGAGGTCGCGAAATTAAGTGTTATGTGAAAATATCAAACTCTAAACATGCCAACTCATGTCACATGAATGCTCTGACGCACACACATGCTCTGCATTCCAACATGGCATGGAAATGTATCACATCTCTGCTCGGCATGAATGTTCGTCACTCATGCATGTACTGCGTTTCGACATGAGTCATGACATGCTCATCAATGAGTCCAGACGTGCTCCGAACCTTCTCCATGTTCTCGTCCATGTTCATGCTCATTCACTCGACATGCTCACGTGATTCTGCTCGGCTACTTTGCTACTCATGACATGCATAACAACAGCTTCGCAGTGCACTCAAGCTTGATGGGCTCAAGATCTTCGTGTCAAGCATCAAAGAATTCATCCACGTGTCATGCGAAATCCAAAAGACCACGTCGAAAAACTGCATTGTAGTTGAGGTAGTAGAACAACAGCGAGAGGATGGTACCAATGCACAGCGTATGTTACAGGACGTCTATAACGGAGATGGCGTCCCATCTCCATATCACTGTGCACTGAGAGCGTCTTCGTTGGCAGGAGACTCTCAGGCACTCCCTGCTGGAAATGACATGTAATCTCTTGTGTTTGACTGCAAAGCCATGCTCATTTTGGTCCTGTCTGCAGTGCTTGTTGACGATCCCGCGTGTACAGCGGTGTGCCACGCACACAGAGACACACGCAGACAGACACACGCAGACACACGCGCGCACGCACAAACGCACACACAAACACAGACACACGCAACACACACACACACACACACACACGCAGACGCACACACACAGACACACAAACACACACACACACAGACACAGACACACACACACACAGACACAGACACACACACACAGACACACACACACACAGAAACACACACACACACACAGACAGACAGACACACACACACACAGACACACGCACACACAACACACACACAGACACACACGCACACAGACACAGACACACACACACAGACACAGACACACACGCACACAGACACAGACACTCACACACACACAGACACACACACACACAGACAGGGGTCCGACGCCGTCATGGGTCCAACCGTGGCCGATACGGCTTTGAGGGTTTGAGGGGTTAGGGTGTAGAGTTTCAGGTCAAAGGTTTGGGATTTGGGGTTGACGGCTTAGGGGGAAACTGTTCTCACTCACTTACTCACTCACTCGCTTACTCCCTTACTCACTCAAATTCACGAATTTCTTTCTTTCTTTCTTTTCTTTCTCTTCTTTTTCTTCTTTCTCTTGTTTCATTTCTTTCATTTCTTTCTTTCTTTTTTTTATAATTCTCTTTCTTTTCTTTCTTTTCGTTCTTTTCGTTCTTTTCGTTCTTTTCGTTTTTTTCGTTCTTTTCGTTCTTTTTGTTCTTTTCGGTCTTTCCGTTCTTTTCGTTCCTTTCTTTCTTGTATTTCTTTTCTGTCTTTTCTTTCTTTTCTTTCTTTTCTGGCTTTTCTGTCTTTTCTGTCTTCTCTGTCTTCTCTGTCTTTTCTGTCTTTTCTTTTCTTTCTTTTCTTTCTTTTCTTTCTTTTCTTTCTTCTCTTTCTTTTCTTTCTTTTCTTTCTTTTCTTTCTTTTCTTTCTTTTCTTTCTTTTCTTTCTTTTCTTTCTTTTCTTTCTTTTCTTTCTTTTCTTTCTTTTCTTTCTTTTCTTTCTTTTCTTTCTTTTCTTTCTTTTCTTTCTTTTCTTTCTTTTTTTTCTTTTCTTTCTTTTCTTTCTTTTCTTTCTTTTCTTTCTTTTCTTTCTTTTCTTTCTTTTCTTTCTTTTCTTTCTTTTCTTTCTTTTCTTTCTTTTCTTTCTTTTCTGTCTTTTCTGCCTTTTCTGCCTTTTCTGTCTTTTCTGTCTTTTCTTTTCTTTCTTGTCTTTCTTTTCTTTCTTTTCTTTCTTTTCTTTCTTTTCTTTCTTTTCGTTCTTTTCGTTCTTTTCGTTTTTTTCGTTCTTTTCGTTCTTTTCGTTCTTTTCGTTCTTTTCGTTCTTTTCGTTCTTTTCGTTCTTTTCGTTCTTTTCGTTCTTTTCGTTCTTTTCGTTCTTTTCGTTCTTTTCGTTCTTTTCGTTCTTTCTTTCTTTTCTTTCTTTTCTTTCTTTCTTTCTTTGTTTTCGTTCTTTTCTTTCTTTTCTTTCTTTCTTTCTTTCTTTGTTTTCGTTCTTTTCTTTCTTTCCTTTCTTTCTTTCTCTCTCTCTCTCTCTTTTTCTCCTGCGGCCCCTGAAGTCGCGATTGCCCTGTGCGCGGTTCAGAATGTCGACACAAGAAGCTCCAACATCTGAGAGAAAAGGTTGTTTTTGCTTGTGCTGTCTTTGTCTCTGTGTGTGTGTGTGTGTGTTTGTGCGTTTCTGTGTGTGTGTGTGTGTTTCTGTCTTTCCTTCTTATATACATATATGCATATATTGATGTGTTGGGGCGTTGTCTGTATGATGTCTTCTCCAACCGGCCCAGCCCAACCCATAAAAAATATTCGACCTTGGCCAAGGCATTACCAAGTTTAGTGTTCCGTGGCGCGGCATCTCTCGGGAATGCACACCGTCCATAGCTCACTCTCATCTCGGTTCCATCAAGCTCTGGCTCAACCTCGTCTGTTTGTGCCACGTCACTTCGACCCATGATGCCCAGCCATACCCGCGCCTTGCTCGAAGTTGAGAACTAAAGGCGGAGTCCGCATCTGCTGGCGCACGATTTGTACGCAGCCGCAGTTACGTGCCAACTTTTGCAAGCATCCTCCATGGCTTGAACTGGACATACCCATGGCAGCCAAAACTTCAGAAGTGCTTGAAAATAGCTTGAAGTGCTGTCGCACGAGGGGTCATGCTATGGTGCTGTTATGGTGATGATCGGTTTCCTCATTGATGTCGTCATTCACCGCTTCTACATCATGGGTTTTTTTTTGTAACCCTTCGGAGTTGACAAGTACCAGATTCCCGCTTGTGACGTGTGGTCATGCTTTCTCAATGCTTTACTTGGGTTTGTTGGGGTTGGAATCCGATGGAGGACTACACTTGAGATCAGGAAACGAGGTAGTGTGAACATGACGTTTGCCTCCAGAATGTTTGCCTCAGGCTGTCTACGGCCAAGTCTTTTCAGCAGCTTCAGCAGCTTTGCCTGCTTCGGTAGCTCGACGCAAACCAAAACTCCTTAAAACTTTGATGTTCGAGACAAACAAAATCATCGGAGAAACAATTTCTTTCGTTACCCGACCCCCTTGCCATGGATTATCATGCACTGGAAGCTCACACAGTGAAATTTCCTATTGTTTATTCCACTTCCCATAAACAGCAAACCATTTTTTTTGTTCCACAATTGATTCCCTAGCAGAAATTGGACTATCTTTGTTGCATGCCTTCAGAGTAGAAGCTGCTGTGCCGGTTCAAGCCTTGTGCCCTACTACTGCTGAGTTGCTTGAGTTGCCTGCCTCATGAGAGCATGGTGTGTTGTGGTGATGTGCCTTCACAACAGAGTCCAGAATCATGCCTGCCAACCACATCCGCTTACCCTTTACCCTGTATCTGGTGTAGCCGATGCTTGCATTATGCGACCCGCGTACAATCTTTTGTTTGCATAAAGTACGATGGCTACGTGGCTAGGCGTGTAGAATAGAACAAACTTTCCCTGGCTCCGGGGGCTGGGCAACAATGACGCAGGTTCAACCCACTACGTCAATCTTCCGGATAAATGGAATGTTCATGTGAGAGCCGCGTTTTCAACAGCTGGGTTGTATGATTATGAATTCTGAGACATGGCGAACTTGAAAGCATACCAATCTCGTTTTCTCGATAATGATCAACTTCGACATCGTGCGTCGGGCTCAGCCAGAAGGATAATTCTTTGGTTTCGTGTGAACAAGCTTGTTCCCTTACTCCAGGACATCAAGTTTCCAGCGTTCGCATGGAGACCTCGTCACACAACAACAGAAAATAATGTCATGTGGAGGAATAACGTTTGCAGTTCAAGCTGCATGCATTTTTTGATGTTCGATGCGCAAAGTTTGTCCGACACCAAGCTGACAGTTGTATATACGTGAGGATGCCATCAATGAATCCTTCTTATTGATTTTTGTGTGCCGGTCGAGGGCCGACAGGATCGCAAGCATATTGTCGATACTCGGAAAGGTACATGTCGACGTTAGCAAAATGTTGATGTCCTGCCTCTTGACCATGTGAGGGAAGGGATTTATTTGCATGTCAGATTTGCGAACGATGGCAGACACTTTGGCAAACATGAAGCTTCCGATACGCGAGATTTTCCGCAGCCTTGTTGTAGACAAACGCAAGGCTCATGTAGCCGGGGGACGGAAGGTATTGCAGCAACCATGGCGGAGCATGAAAACCGTGGTTTCTGGCGTTTGTTGCTGCTGCTCCTCGTTTTGCCGGCAGATCCGGTGCCTTCCTCAAACATGTTTGCTAATGTCGGCAGCCATGTTGGTGCATGCAGTGCGCTGAGGACTGTTGTGGCCATGGTGCCTTCGTAACAATTGCCGGAGGCAAAAAAATTGAAGCTTGACTGTATGCAGCACTCCTGACATCATAACTACATAGCATGGCTACACATGCCAATGTGTTCATTGGACAGAGTCCTTTTTGAAGTGTTGTCATCAATCCAAGGCTGGTCCAGTTCGGATAGCCGGCCCGAAGAAAGAGAACCAGTGGAGGCTTCAGCCTGACTCGTCTCGCATCCGATCACGTCGATGTCCGTGGTCGATAGCGCCCACAAGAGCCCACCTTTTTCAGCATCAGGATGTTCTACAGCACTACCAGCATTGCCAGTTGAATGAATTATCAGGTTCATCCCAACCCTAAGACGGTTCCTTGTCGGCAGGGCCGTGTAAGTGACATGGCGGTTTCTTGCGCGGAACGCGATTGCGAAGCCCGGTTACGAAACCTGAACTTCCTAAAAGAGGGAATGGAACACCTTTTGTGCTGCAAGGTAAGAGACAACCCCAAACATGGAGTGCAACGAGGCCAACATTCCTGCGATGTCCATTACATCCGAAAGATAGCAGTGATGGGGCACACACACAGTATTTTGCGACCACAACGTTCCTGAGCGGGTCCAGAAAGGCAGAAACTCTTCGGCGAATTGAACCACAAACTGCATCGCTGCTGTTCTTGGCATAGCATTTCCCTGCACCGCCTCTGCTGCCACGACCTTTTTGGCCAGCAATCCTCGTCATGGCAATTTCAACAAAGCAAAAGCGTCAGGTACGTTGAAGTGGCTTGCCCCTTTGGACTGATGGGTTGTTGCCTTGCAGGCCGCTGCCATCTCCACCTTCACGCTTCTTCGCAACTCGCCTCCTATCGCTTCAGTTCTGTGGTGCAGTCAACATGGGGAACGCTCCGCTTTTCCTCGTGGTTGCCGCTCCCACACCGCCCACAAGCGCGACGTGGCCCCAGAACAAAAAAAATCGCCTGTTGTGAGTTCTGTGCGGAATGCCAGTGTCCGCCAACCAATGGCTTCGGGGCATCAGTGAGATGCATTGAGATGCCCTCTCACGTCAGGGATCACGTCGTGAAAGACATGTTTTATGAATTGCCACGCCATCGGATCAAGCCCAGCTCTTCTCGTACTTCACAAGAAGAGCATTTTCTAATTTCGGTCGCGAACTTCATTCCTCGGAAGCCCAACCTGGCGACGATGTCACTTGTGGGTGGCCTCCAGTGGTCAATGGCAACCTGCTGCATGTTGTCCCGCCCTCGATCACGCAAAGATTCCCGATCGGCAGAGAGACCGCGTACATCGGCTGTTCACGCATCTTTACTGCTTTGAAAATGCGCAGCGTCCTTCCGCTAAAAACGGCTGCATGTGTGCACACGTTGAGTATGTTGGGTCACATCACTGCAAATATCTATGGGTGGTGATTTGTTCTGATACAGCGTGGGGCCCTTCGTTGTTGCTTGCTTCTGATCGACGGCATTGGGGCTTCCGCTGCGTTGGGGAAGCCCAGGTCGCACTGCCGTTTGGCAGGCTCTTTTGCGGCCAGCTGTGATGCGAGGGCATGTCCCATTGAGCTGCTCAACCCGAATAACGTTGGCAGGTGTTGCCAAGCCAGAGGGGAGATTCCCTCCAAACCCGGGTGGGAGGGGGAGGGGGGTGGCGGCCTGGCCTGTAGCAGCGGTGCGCCATGTGAACAAGGAGCGACGACGTGGCGTTTCAGAGGGCAGAGGCTGGGGTTCTCGCTCTCGCCGACATTGCCTTTCTTCAGCAGAAAAGTTGTATACCAACAAGGTTTGGACGAGGATCCGCAACGCCTCACTTTAGCCGGAACCGCGAACCAGTTTCACAGCACGTCAAACTGGTTGATTGTTTGTAGGCCGGAAAATCGGCTATTGAAAAAACCGCCTTCAATGTGCCAAATGAGGCCCCAGTAGGCTCATCGCTTTAAACTTTCAAGTATAAGCTGCGAACCTCTCTCGAACAAGATTGGCTGATATCCTCTACCCAGGAGCTCGCGTGCGTTGGTCAACGAATGGCGAAGCAAACTTGTCGGGGCAGTGGAACTTCACTGAAAGCAGGCTGTTGCCCCTCTGCACGTTGGCCAGCGACAACCCAGATACGTCCCTTGTTTGATGTGTCCGTTGGTGGCAATGGGTGCCCGGTAGGCATTGAAAAGGCATCCGGCAAAAGTGGCGCTTCAATGCGCGATCGCATTGGCACTGGCCTCGAATGAGTTGCCCAAAAACTGGCGTCCCATAGCTGTGGTCAACATTACCTACAAGCAGTTCGCGAAATCGGTCAACGACCCTGTCAGCCCAAGGACGGAGCTGATGGGGAGATGGGCTGGCGACAGCGCACTGGAGTGGAACATGCCCTCGTTATTTTTGAGACGTGTGGAAGGGCGGTTGAGTAGGACGGCACGTTTTGGTGGGTGGGCCCCGCGCTGATTCGCAACAGGCCTCGATCATATTGAGCACGCACCATTCTTCGAGGCACGATATCGCATCGACGAGCGACTCCCCTTCATGCGAGCGGCAGTCCGCCACGCGTTGACGTCAGCCCTGACGCGGCTGCGCGCGGCGCACGCGGCCGGTCACGGCATTGGCCCTGTTCCTACTCGCCCCGCACATGCTGCTGGCACACCCGGAGCAACAAGGCTCGCAAGGCCGGGCAACGCTCCTCGCACGGGCAGCGGCGTTCCAACGAGGCGAACGGAGACAGCTCCTTGCTGGTGCACGGCCCGGACCACGAGCTCGCGAGCCGCCGATGGAGCTCGACCCAGCCGTGGCGTCCAAGCGCGCGCCAACGAGCGAGCATGCGCCAAAGTGCGGCAGGGCGAGCTCTGTCGCGCACGCGCGCCGGGCATGGAGGCCAACGCGGGACTCGCTCACTGATTCCGTGAAGCGCCCGCCCGACGCGCAGGTCCCGACGCCGCTGAGTTGCTTCAGTACCAACCCAAGGGCTCCGTTCAGCTCTCACCGAGCAGTCGCCAGCGCATTTCGCGAGGCTCGACGGGGCGGGGCGGCTGGCTTGTCCGGCATAGTTCCGGCATTAGGGCTGAGCACTTGAAGTTGCTTTTGCAGGACATGGAGGCGCTGGAACTGCTGACTGCGGCCACGCACCTCGCAAGCTCATGTTCCGTGCGCTCTGCCGTTGCTGCCCGCCAAGCTGCCCATTGGGCCTCCTGGTGTGACACGCTGCCGGTTATCCATGCCCTAGCGCCAGTAGCTGCAGACCGGCTGCTCCATGCCTTGCAGGGCCATGTGCCCTTGCCCGCAGCGGCCGCTGCGAATCAGGCACGCGATGCCCTTCGCGCCACCGGCTACGACGCGCCGGCGTGGGCCTCCCTCCTTGACGCCTCAGACACGCCGCCAGCGCGCGGCTGCGCTTTCGAGCCAGGTGATGCCCCACAGGGATGGCAGCGCCAAGCTGCCGGAGCGTGCGACGAACGCGCGTGCGAGACGCATTTTTCTGACCTCACCCTTGCGTCCCGTGCGCTGCTGCTGTCGCAGGCTGGGCCACATTCTGCCCGAGCCATCACCGTCGCGCCCACGCACGAGGCCGTGTCCATTCCGAATGCGCAGTTCCGCATTCTGCTCCTGCGGCGCCTGCGCCTGCCCCGGTCACTCGCCCCCTGCACGTGCAGCTGTCGTGGCAGGCTCGACGCTTTCGGGGACCACCGTGCCGCGTGCGCTGCTCGCCGCGCGCGCATGGCTACTGGACCGCGCCGTTGCGGGGGTTTGCCGCGAGGCCGGTGCGCGTGTCGCTCGCGACGTCCGCGTCGCCGACATGAACATCGACGTGCCTGTCGCAGACGACAGGCGCATCGACGGCCCGCGGCTGCGTGCAGCTTATTGCAGCTTTGGCTAGTCTCGACACTTTCTCTGCCGAAGTCGTGTTGTCGCAACCTTGCAGTTTGCTTCGAACCCCCCCCCCCTTTTGCGCCTCGGACCCCACGCGGGTTTTCGCATTTTTTTTTTTTTTTCCCGCTCCTTTTTGCTGCTGCCTGAGGGTCCGCGGTCCCTGTGCACCCTATGGCTCGGGAGGGGCGGGGCGGGGAGGACGGAGGTCCAGGGCCCTTCAGGTGCGGAGAGGCAAACGGCTCGGGACTGGTGGGGGTGGGGCCGCTTCAGAGGCGGCAGCGCCCAGGAGGTCGCTCAACTCCAAGGCTTCCCCATCAACATTGGCGGCGTTGGCGAGGGGCAGCGAGAGAAGACTCGCGGCCAGTGCTCGTGCGGCTGCAAAGGAGAGGAGGGCTGACCAGCGGGCGACGTAGGCGGCCCTGGCGCTGGATCGCAGCAGGGGAGGGGCTGCGTTGAGGCGCAACCGAGCATGGGACCACAAGTGATGCTCCAGGCGCTGGTACAAGTGCGAGATACGCGCCTGCTGTGCCAAAACGTAGATGTCATCATTTTCACTTCCGCCTGCAAGGCGCTGACGTGCCAGTGGTTTCAGAGTACTGTTACCTTGGTGTTTTCTTTCAATCGTCGAGGGCATGGTCAAAGCATGGCCGTCGGCTTTATGAAAAGAGTAACCGCAAATTTCATCAATTCCTCGCTTGGGCCGAGAATCGGAGTCCTACGTGCGAGGGGAGGGCCCCTGGAGCGTGCGGCGGCTCAAGGAGGCCGGGGCCACTGTCGCACTCAATGTCTGCGTGCGTGATCTCAACCTCGATGCAGCCCGCCAGGATGAACGGCGGATTGAGGTCATCGCAAATGGCCTTCCCATATGGGGCGGCGCCCAAGTCGCAGTACACAACCTTCGTGTCTCCCCTCACGGCTGCTGGGGCCCCCCCGCCGAGAAGGTGGCAACGCTGTCGGGGCGGCACCCCGCATCGCGCGCCGCGCGAAGGTCCGCACCTACCCCGAGTTCGCTCGCCCTCCCAGTGCCGTCTGGCCGTCATCGCAATTGAGGTTGGAGCCTTGAAGCGGCCCGCTTCGTGCGTCTGCTGGCACGTTGCCGTGCCCGCTCTGTGCCACCGTCCAGCCGTCCCGCTGCCATCTCTGCTTTTGCCCAGCGGTGGTCGGCCCTGCTCGCTTTCGCCGTTGCATGGCCTTCGCAGCAAGCCTGCTGTCGCTCCCCCTCGCTGGCACCGGCAACATTGGTGGGGAACCCCCAGCACTCAGCGAGCTCCTTGCTGATTCTTCCCTGCCCCCCTCGCCAGCTGCATGCCGTGACTCGGCTGCCTGCACCCTGGCTGCGGCGCCACTGCACAGGGACCGCGCGGACAGGAGGAAAAAGGCCCCGCAAAAGAAAAACTTGTCCCTTTGGCACGGCTCGCAGCTCGCGGTTGACGCCACGCTCGTCTCCCCGCTCACACGTACAGGCGAGCCCCACCCGCGGGCTGATGTCGGCGCATGGGCACGCAGGTGGTGGCAAGTGAAAGGGTGCACTGCTGCATGCAGCTTTGGTCCCGACCGGGGAGTCTTGCGGACAGAAAAGAGGCCAGATAATACAACAATAATATTCCCCACCTCGTGAAGTTTGATAAGATCACTGGGGATGATGCCACCACATAGACTGGGCCAAATCATGACAGTTTGTTTCTCCTCAGCGGTTGAACGTGTCAACTTGTTCGAAGGACGTCAATTTTACCATTTCTTTAAAGCTTTGAGGAGTGTTTCCACCCCACTTTGGCTCGCAGGTATCTCAGCAAATTTGGTTATGAAACCGGCCCTCCCGGCTCGTTTACAGCTGTGGCGTGGCCAGTACATCGATGTTGGATGCGCTGGGCGCCGGAAGGTACAGGCAGCTTCAACTTCCGGTTTCAATTAGCGGCTCCGAAAAGCATACCGGAAGCTGCCGTCCTGCAGCTGGAGGTGTACTTGGATGCTCGGACAATTTTTTACATGCCGTTTCTACTTCGGTGTTGTTCTGAATCGCGCTATGGATCGCCATGTCAGGTGATTTTGTCGCAGTGCCGTGTGAACTGGTTAAGGACGAGCATTGGCCCGATGTAGAGGCAGAGCCCAACTTCTGCGACCGGCAGAAACGGGCGAAACAGGCTCGCAGTGGTTCCACAAGCCTGATACCACAAAGTACACAACATCAAGTACCAGTACACCAGTTCTTGTGGGTTTTTGTACCCGTATTGCAGTGCCGAATTTCATCCACTATTTCATGTTGAGAGAGAAGCGCAATGGTATTGTGATGTCAAATGCACCGTGTTCAGAAAATCCACCATTTCGAATGGCAACTTGAGTTCATTGATTGCACCTCGCCGCAAACGAGAAACGATGTGAAAGTTTGAAAGGCTGTTGCGAGCGATTACCTAAGCGTGCGATTGACATCATTGAGCGTCGGCAGGCAGCAAAATCACAAGGTAAGAAAATTCCAACAGGAAACCCAGGTTTGGGATTATGTTACGATTAGGGCAAAGTTTTGGGGGTTTGGTTTGAGGCGTTCAATACGACATAAAGTGTCGCAGATCGTTGCTGCGCGGCCGGCCAACCAAATATTGGAATCCTTGTCAAAGAAAGATCACTCGGAGCGAGTGCATGTGAGGTGCGAAATATCTCCATCGGGCCTGGTTCCAACTGGACGGAATGGTCTCAAGGTGCATACGGCATGCATGATGTATTGCCGCGTCACTGCAGTGAGTGCCTGTGAGTGCCTGTCATCCTTTGGAGGCACTTTAAGCCAGAACATTCGTCCTCACATCTGGCACCATGGCATACCATTAGCACCAGATTCTGTGGTTTCAGTTTGCACCTGTATGAGCTCTGCTGCCGAGTTTGAAGGTATTTCGTGATATCGGATTGCCAGCAGTCGCTGGCCAATTTCACGCAAGCTGCTGCAAGAAGATGGCGTTGTCAGTCTGTGAGGTGGCCAATCGCTTGCGCCGACAATTCATTGCGTCGTGCTTAGGCACAGATTGAAGTTCGAGTTTCATGCTCAACAACCCAACGGATCGGAGTTTAGTGTGGAGATGATGCTTGGCATTAAACCGCATTGTGAGCATGTTCTGGGACCCGACATGATTCTAGACGAAGGTAGGTTCAATCGAAGATTGTCAAGGCTTCTTGTTGTAGGTTGTGCATTCTTTTTGTGAGTGATGGCTTGATTCGCTCAACGCCGTAGCAAGCAGCAAGAAGACAAATTTTGCAAAAACCCTTCATTCAGTGTGATCAATTTGCTTTCATGACGTGCGTCTACTAAGATACTAAGGCGAGGCATGCTATTAGCAAATGTGGCTTGGCGGCAGGTGTTGGACCAACTTTTGACTGCATGTGTGTGTTTACTGGTGTTTTGTTTGCATGATGAGAAAAACGACCTGACACTGACAAACCAACTCTGGTGGCAACCCGCTGGGGCAGGAACCCATGTTGAAAGGAGCTGGCTCGCAACGATACCAGTATTCATGTAGCAAGGCAGTGTCAAGCAAAGTGCAGTAGAGATTTTGGACGCTGTGTCGTGCCCCGTCAGCGGTGGCCCGGCGATGGGGCAGTTGTGGGTTTGTGCCGATTCATGCAGACTTGATGCGTTGCAACACCACGAAGCCAGATGGCAGCACCGCTATCTTTTTGGCATGGTTTGCAAGCGAAGGTGTTGTTTCTCGTGTCCTTCATAGTCTTCCTGCACTGGTTCGCGAAGAGGACGGGCAATTGCTTGGAACATCGATTCCGATAAATGGGAGGTGCAAAGTGTGTCGGTTAAGGCGATGCAGTAAGCCAGGCAGAATGAGCCAGCTTGCTTCACCAAACTTGTGCACCTGGCAGGACGCTTGCGTTTGGGAAAAGCGCAGGCTACGTGCATCCGGTCATTTGGACGCTAGCGTCAGGATACTTGCTTAGAAGTTGAACAGACGTGTGGGTGTAGGTGCCATTTGGGGCCGCTTGCTTTCTTGTTCACTACCTGCTGATCCCAAGGAATGATCACTCAATTTGTCGCACAGGCCCGCAATTGCGATTGTTTAGGGCTTGGACCCCCCGAGGTTTGGGATTGCAGATTCCAGCTGCCAGTGCTCAGAAGGCAACAGGTACAGCAGTGAGTAGCTCTCAACAGTCTTGGGAAGCTCTCAATTTCTGCAACGCCCGGCGCACATTTTCTATCAACTGGGAGAAGGAACCTGCAAGACCTGTACCTAATCACACTCTCATCCGGATGTCAAGTTCTGTCCGAATTCACAAGACGGCCAGAGCGCTGTTTGGAGTTCAGGGGATACGGAGGACCCTTAACTTGACATAGCTTGACCACATGGTGATCCTTGCCTTGCTCAGACTATGCACACCATCCACCTTCTCGCTTACAAGTACGATGGTGATGGCCTAAAAGCCTGCGAAGTCCTTTCCGAGATCCTTTTCATGCTAGCGCAGGCACACTGTCCGACTTGGCCTTGTGCTTGTGCAGGTGTTGTCCCACACCCAACAACGTGCAGGTGATTCAGACATCCCTGCTCATACTGATAGCGCTTGGTTACACACTCCTCCAGTCCAAGATTGGGGAGCTAGACTTGATGCCGCTTTCCTTGTCCAGCTTGTCCAGCTGCCACTGCATTGAGCACTGCGCTTGTGGGGGGTGTAGATTGTTTTGTCAAGGCTTGCATGTGTTGATGCAACCCTGAGGATTCCGATGTGCTTCATGACGCTTGGCTACAGTCGGCAAGGTCGCATTCTGGTCGATGCAAGTAGGTGAAAGGGTGTGCGGGCAACAGCCGCTTTAAGGATCGGGGTGATCCACATCATGCTGGTAGGGTTCGGCAAGATCAAGGCCCTGGGCTTTGTCTCTGGTGTTTGTGAATCATGCGAAGTACTTCATTGATGAACTCCTTAAAGGACGATGCCTCCTACAAGTACCATGAGAATGAGGGAGTCATTGGCTGGATACTGCTCTCTCTCAGGCTTGAACCCGGCGTCATGAGTTGCATCACTTACTGTGATCATGTGTTTTTGCATGTACTGCAAATGACAGGCTAGGACTCTACTGCTGGTTCCTCTGGGCAGTGCAGTCTTCTGCGCGTGAGGCTTGGCAGGGTCCCGGTCTTGACATGTTGAGCCTGGGGCAGCGTGTGATGAAGTCAACTGTCTCTTATCTCGTGGATCGCTTGAAGCACTAACATCCCCGCTGTGAATGCGACATCTCAAAGATTACATGATGCCCTGCCTATTGAGATGCTTCTACCCTTCTTTTTCAGCAGCACTTGAAAAGCTGCTGAGCCGATCTGAGCGGCACAGGGCGGCTTTAAAATTGCCAACTTCCTGCGGCAGTTTCGCATCGCCGGCTCGTGGCTTGGCTAAAGATGGGCGCAGCCGCGATCACCAGGAAGCTTTCGGGAGTTGAGGGTCCAGAGGGCTGAGAGGTGGACAGGGTTGGAGAGTGGCTGACTGTGGGACTGAGGTTGTACTTCCTGGCGTTTCCAGCGTGTGCCTTGGGATCTGGACGACCATCTCACAGCTGAAGGGGCACTTTCAAGAATTCAATGGTGATTCTGCGCTGAGACGGAGGTTAAGTGCTTGAAGCCAGTCCTGTCTCGTCACGCGATTCTATCAAGTGTTAGTGCTGAGGCCATATTCTTGGCCCGAAGCTTGGAGTTAACTGAAACACCTTGCGTGCCTTTGTCTGGCACACCTCTGCATATCCTTATGCCTTGCAGGTCACACAACTTTTTGCACAGTACCTGCAGCACAGCGTCATGACAATAGGCAGGGTGGCCAATGGAATCATAAGGGACTTTTGTTTGGAACAGTCCACACTCACGTCGCATCGGTGCCGATGTTTCAGGTCAGATGGTCATGCAGACTGGCTTCAACCTATGGCTGTCCTCCCTTTTCCTGACCCGAGGGGAGTACTTCAAGGCACACTTAGCTCCCCCTCCGGCCAGCCGCAGGTGCTGCAAGACCCCACAGGACCCCGCAAGACTGAGAGTGTCGTATTTGAATGCAGGGAGCCAGTCGTGCGCTTTTCAGCTTACTGCTTTTGCTCGCATGAGGAACCTGCTCCTGATGGGTTCAACAGCACAGTGTAGTGAGGGGGGGAGGGTGCAGCGCTGGGCATTCCAGCTTGCCCCCGCTTCTCACCTACATCTGTTCCCACCTGCCAATGCTGTCTTTTCGGAGCCTCAGCAACACACATGTTGTTGGGTTTTCATGCCTTGAACCAAGGAGCCTACATGTCTGCCGCCATGCTGCTAGACCGCATAATGAATTGGAGTGCTGTGTTTTGGTGCACCAATACAGACCAATATGTGTCAGGCCAGGAGTTTAGGGACTTGACGGCTGCATCGTGTACTTCGGTTGATCCTTGTGGTGTTGGGGAGAAGCTCCCGACAAGCGAAAACTGACCACTGACAGCACAGGGAGGGGTACCGAACAAGAGGGTAACCTCAACAGTGGGAGGTTCACCGACTGAGACGCTTGGAGCACGCCCCTAGGGGCTTCCCTTCGGGTGGGGCCTTTGCTTCGGAAGGGAGGGCAGAAACAAAGAAAAAAAGTTGGGAGGGAAGGAGGGGAGGGAGGGAGGAGAGGGAGTGAGAACAAAGGAAGTGAGGGAGTATCTTTACCTGCGCAAGTAGGAAGTAGACGGAGGGAGAGAGGAGAGAGAGAGAGAGAGAGAGCGAGAGCGAGAGCGAGAGCGAGAGAGAGAGAGAGCGCGAGAGCGAGTGAGCTGTTCTGAGAATGATTTTCGGGGTATGTGCAGAGGTAGTGGACCGCAGACCGCAGCATGCCAGGCAGAACGGGTGATTTGGACTGTTGCAATGATAGTTTGCAGCATGTCATTTCCGGAGCCTGTCAGGGGAAGATGATCTCGCGCTGGAGCAAGGTCTCCAATCGCTATGGCTGCTCCTGTGCACGTGCCTGGGCAAGGAGTGCGCAGAACGTCTAGGCATCCTGTGTCCAAGAAGTTGATGGAGAACTGCAAAATGAGGTTCCTTGTGGTTTCTATGCAGCTAGGCTTTGCTATGCTGGAGGTCTCTTGGCTCAAAATGGTCGTTGCTGCCAATGTGCAGCAGATGGGGCCCATTTCCCCCGTGTCTTCTCACTTCTTGCAGTTCATCCTGACATGCGTTTCTCCGCCTTAGGGCTCTGATGATGTGCCCCGACAGTGGAGTGCATGCTGAAGTCCAATCCGAGGTGGGCGGTGTTCGCGAAGCACACAGGATGACGGTTCTTGCCAAGACACCCAGCCTTTCAAATAACATGCGTCTGTGTAAAGCGGCTGGGCAAGGGGTGGCTGGAGATTTAAGCATCCGATGAAGTGCCTAAAGGCGTTTCGGTCTAAGTGCCTCAGAGCCCTCGGTACTTCATTCTATCGTTATGCGATTCTGGAAAGTCTATGTTTTGGGGTGCCTTGCGGATCAAATGCATGTTATGGGTCTTATAGGTGTTATAGGGCTTCAGGACATCGCAAGTGTGAGAGTGGAAGCCCAGAACCATGCAACCGAGGGCTTGAATGCCTAGAAGGCCCACACCCTTGCATCAGCTTTTGCATCCTGATCCCTACAACCCTAGCGAGTCCTTTGAAGGATTCCCCTTCAGGCCAAACATCGAAAAACAAGGGCAGCTGGCAAAAGGGCTTGGAACGAGAATGGGTCGCCATGTCTGGGTTCACCTCAGTTTGGGCTTCACCAATATACGGCCTTACCCGCAGAGCACTGAATGGTGTTTTGTAGCAGCTGGCATCCCAGGAATGTCATGGACTCCGTGGTGACCTGCCTCGTCTTCGCCGGAACCGTGCGCTTCTTGCACCTTAGTCTTGTGCTTGGACCTGATGGACACGTCATGTGGCTTGTCTGCAGATCGAGGGGCCTTCTTTCACGAAGCCATGTGCCGGTGTTTCCTTATTGGTTGGTGCTGGCAGAACTGCAATGAACTGCAGCACAGCCAAGGTTCGAGAAGGAATTGTCCAATTGGGCCTTCAGTGCTACCTGTGCAACGAGTTTCGGCAGCCTTTGGCACTCAATGAACCTTACGGTTGCCCTTCAAGTTGCCAAGGATCTGTTCTGGTTCCATGGCAGAGAGGGCTCACATGGTCGTACCTTGGCGAGCTTTGGACCAGAGCCAGACTGAACAGTCGTCCAGCTGCGATCTTCCTGAGGCATACCTTGTGCACGCAGGGGTTGCTTGGCTTCGAACCTGCTTGGCTTCGAACCTGCCTGTGTTCGGAGGGGCGTGTCGTTGGTCGTTTCCCGGCAGCTCCTTCTCGAGTGAGGTGATTGGAGTCTTGGTCTACCCGATTCTTGCAGAAGGTGCCTGGGGCCAGGACACCAACTTTTTCTTCCACAAGGAATTGTCGCTCAGCCGTATATGGTGTACCCCTGATGGCTGTTCATATGATAGTCAGCGTCGTTACCGGCTCTCATGTTTGGCATCTCCAGGCATGGCCGCTTTCAGAAGAATGTCGACTACCATGACTGCGCTGGCAGTGGTGTTGTTCCCTGGCCAAGCACGATCTTAAGTGGCTTTGCGCTTGAGAGGGCACCACTGTAGCACATGTCTGGCGCATGTAGCGAGCACAACTCTGAATGCATGTGATGCCGCTTGGCTCCGATCATGTGTTTTTCAAGACACATGCAAGAGCACAGAACCACACACACACACACAAACACAGAGAGGAGCACACGTTCGTCCCACGCAGCAAACAACTGCAGAAACCATAGATGAAGAGCTGCTCCAATCGGTGCCGCCCACAGAGCCCGCTCGCACGCTGATATGGTCGCTGTTCGGGAAATAGCGCGCCTTCTAGGCGTGGCTGGTGATGTAGCGTCTAGGCTGCACATTGTCACAGGGCACTTGGCCATGCCTTGGCCAATAAAGGCATGAAGGATCCTTACCGAGTCTTGCAGCCTTGCAAATGCCGAGGTCGGTATCCTGTCGATTCTGCCACTTCTCTCCGAGGCTGCGTTCGAAGTTTGTCGACAAGTCAGGGCTCGTCCAAAATTCAGAACGCGCTTGAAACTTGCCCTCGTTTCCAGGTCAAGTTTGGGCATCTGATCGCGGCTCGCGATGCCAAGCAAAAGCGTGCCTCGGAAGAGCAATGCGCACCAACACTCGCCGCCTTCCTTTTGCCACATTGGGCTTTTTCCATCAGGTGAGGGAGACCGCTTCCCAAAGATTCCCCCCATTGGGGCCTTGTGTCTTCTCTTGGTGCCTCGCCTCAAACGGAGAATGCAATGTGGAAGTGAGACTGAGACACCTGCATGTTCACTGCGTGTTCACTTCTTCAGATGCAAGGTGGCAGAACTTTGCAGTGGGGCAGCCTTCCTGAATCCGTCGGACAAGCAGGCGCGGAGGCGCTTCTCACTGTGAGGAACCAAGCGCTGCAGACTTTCTAGGCGCGCCGGGCCATTGGTGAGGTTGTCCGCGCCCAGAAAAATGACCCGCGCTGAGCCGTTCTTGAGACTGATATGCTTTGTGTCGGGTCGCCCCATTGAACCACTTGGACCGACAGTGCAAGACACCATGACCTCATGACATCTCATGACCTCCAAGGCAGAAGGTGGTTTTGAGGAGACGGTGAACGGCATCCTGAGGCTGCTCGAGAGCAAAGATGTCCATGAAGCTCGTCTGCATCTCCATTGATCTCCACTGCGCACGTTTGCCTGGGACTCGCGATTTGCCAACGATTTCCAAGGAGTTGGCTAAACTGCTCGCTAGTGTGGGTGGCCTTGCTGCCATGCTGTGTATGTCGGCCATGAGCGGGGGGGATGCTGGTGGTGTGGGTGCCCCCCGGATGGAAAGTCTGCGTTGCAAGATGTGTGGTTCCTGTCAGTTCTTGGAGGCACGTGAAGCTGCCTTAAGCTGCATCTGGCCTTTATGGCCAATTTTTGGGCTGAGATCGGAATTCGCGCTGCCGTGGCACCGCTTCGGCCTCTGTTGACTGCTCATCGATTCTGGGGCGTACTGGCAGTGGCCGCTCTTTTCGTGCTGGGCAACTGGAGCCTCAACTGCGTTATGGATTCCACAGAGACTTCAGCTTGTCATGATGACGCAGTGCATGGTTCCACCCATCGATGCTCGCAAGGACGGCTCTGACGACTTTAGTGAAGAAGCCAGCAGACACTCACTTCATGTTGTGATCAAAGCTTTGGTTGGAAGGTTGTCGCAAATCGTTGCGTTTCAGTTCGCAAAGCGTTCGCAATCCTTCGCAAGTGTTCGTGAGTGTCGCGTGCCCGCTGTTGCGGCCGCTGCGACCCTCTGAATCCCTCAAGCTAGGGGGGAACTCCACAAGAGGGTCGGCGTGGCTCTCTGTCCTCGTGTCCTCGTGTCGCGTCTTCGCGTCATGTCTTCGTGGCGTCTCGTGTCTTCTGTTTTTCGTGTCGAGTCCTCGTGTCGTGTCCTCGTGTCGGGTCCTCGTGTCGTGCCCTCGTGTCGTGTCCTCGTGTCGTGTCCTCGTGTCGTGTCTTCGAGTCGTGTCCTTGTGTGTGTCTTCCTGTCGTGTCCTCAGTGTCCTCGTGTCGTGTCTTCACGTCATGTCTGCGTGTCGTGTCCTCGTGGTCATGTCTTCGTGTCGTGTTCTCGTGTCATGTCTTCGTGTCGTGTCCTTGTGTCGTGTGTTCGTGTCGTGTCCTCGTGTCGTGTCTTCGCGTCATGTCTTCTTGGCTCCTCTCGTATCTTCGTCTTCGTGTCGTGTCCTTGTGTCGTGTTTTCGTGTCGTGTTCTCCTGTCGCGTTCTCGTGTCGTGTCTTCGTCGCATGTCTTCGTGTCGTATCATGTTCTTGTGTTGTGTTTTCGTGTCGTTTCTTCGCGCCATGTCCTTGTGTCTTGCCTTCGTGTCGTGTCTTCGTGTCGTAGCGTGTCTTCCTCTTCGTGTTGTGTCCTTGTGTCGTGTGCTGGTGTCGGTCCTCGTGTCGTGTCTTCGTGTCGTGTCCTTGTGTCCTGTCCTCGTGTGGTGTCTTCACGTCGTCTCTTTTTTGCCAAAGTTGGTTGCACGTGTCTGCATTCGGGTGCATGGGCCATGTCATGTTGGACTTTTTTCTTCATGCTTTTCACTGCAAAAGCCGATGCTAGAGCTAAATAGCCATATAACCGCTGAGGTGTGGGGCTGCTTGGCCAACTTCGGCGCCCTTGCACGAGCCGTGGGCTTCGCTGCGGCAGCAGGCACGTCGCAATCGACCTCATGTGCTGGTTTTGCGCTGGCATGTGTCATCAGACTGGTCGTTTCAGTGGTTTGCGCTGGGTAGGTTGATTGTCCAGCATGCCATCCTAGACATGGCAGGGTACAGCATGGTACAGCCTCGACGCTACCAGCTTTCAATGACGGCTCTGTGCAACAAAGGCGTGGAAGATTCTGGTTCATTGTCTACCTGGGCCATGTTGAGTGCTGCAACCTGCATAGCTCGAATCTCGCGGAGACCCGGCACGAGAGCAGAGCTTAAGCTGGCCTGCATGCGTTGCCTTGGTGGTGCATGTGTTGATCAGGATGATTGTCCACGAGCAGCTGGCTCCGGCAGTTTGGATGGCCAGCTGGTGGTCCAAGTCGCGAGTCAGTGTTGAGCCACTGGTGTTGACCACTTTCTGCCTGGAAGCCTGGTGGCTGCCTCAGGGGGAAGTTCGGGGAAAGTGCGCAGAGCTGCTGCTTGCCCAGGCCTTCATCGACAATGTACCCCTGTTGTCCTTTCAGGTGCCTAGCAGTTCTCCTGCTGATCCTGCTCAGGCGCGCAGCTTCTTTCCCGCCTTTGCACACCTGCGGTGCTCTTCCCCAAGCTGTGTAATGGTTGGATGCAAGAGGAGACCCCGAAAGTTGGTGATCCTCCTTGCCGTGACATACCCGTGTGTGGCCCTTGCTCAAGGACATCATGTTGTTCGTGTTTCGTTGCTGGGTTTGATGTTGCATCTGCTTTTTTTTTCACCCTCGGTGTGAGGTTGCTAGATTTTAAGTCAACCATGCTCCTCGCCTCCTCGCCTCCTCGCCTCCTCGCCTCCTCGCCTCCTCGCCTCCTCGCCTCCTCGCCTCCTCGCCTCCTCGCCTCCTCGCCTCCTCGCCTCCTCGCCTCCTCGCCTCCTCGCCTCCTCGCCTCCTCGCCTCCTCGCCTCCTCGCCTCCTCGCCTCCTCGCCTCCTCGCCTGGCCTCGCCTGTTCGCCTGGTTCCCTCGACCCATCATGTTCAGGCCGGGGATTATCGAAGCTACCGATTTTTTCTTAACACTTTGGCGCTATCACTGTTTTTCTCCCCTGCGTGGCTTTCGGCACAGAGTCCTCAGCAGGAGCCCCAGCCTCGCAGCCCTTCGAAGCTTTCGTGGTCCCAGCGTTGCAGCGTGGCCCCGCAGTTATGGCTGTGACCTCTGCGGTTCGGATGCAACTTAGAAGCCTTTCTGGTGAAGTCTTTCTGTTCAGATGGCTGTGCAAAAAACTGCAGTCGTGGTTGTGTTGGTTCGAGATGCTAGTTGGTTCCAGCCTGTTGTGCTGCCAGGCGCTGCTTATCTTCATGGGTGGCTTTCCTACCATGCTGTGCAGCCTTGTCCTAATACAGGCGGGACCAGCGTGACGAACTTTAGAACGTCCTGCCTGTGTTGGTAAATTTGCCGACGGCTGCACCATTCGCCTTTGCATGTGCAAGTGCCTTTTCCTCAACCGTGAGGTGTTGTACTTCATTCATGGGCTGGACAATGCCAAGCTGTGACGCAGCGGGAGTGCCAGTCTTGAGTGGAAAAGGAGGGCTTTGCTTAGCTTAGTCGCCAAGCCCAGATGCAAAAAGGGACTTTGCTTTGTCGCAGAGCAAAGTCTCAAGCTCCACAGAACGCTACTGCGCAGCCTAGGTTCACTTGAGTGGTGGGTGCGCGGCACTGGCGGGCAGCATGCTGCTGGGAAGGCGCCTCGAGAACTTCGCTAACCATGCGGCAAGCACTTAAAGCGCTTTCTTGCTTGGATTAGATTGTCAATCTTGGTGTCCGTGTTTGCACCCTCATATGGGTCAGGCGAATTATGTGCCAGGAATTAGACCAGCCCCTCGGATGCAGGAACAGTGCGCTTGTTCACTCGCCGCTCTGCACATAAGTACGAGTTTGTGACAGCTGTGTGGGCAGACCTGTGTCTTGCCACTGCTTGCCTCCAAGGGATGAGGAGTGCAACTAGTTTGCATTAGCTGCTAGAAACTGCTGGATTCCCTTGGTTCCGTGCTTCCCATGGCTGACGAGCGGTTTGCCACACCTGTGATAGCCAGATCGGCATTGACGGTTGAGTGGTTTGGGAACACGAGATTGTGATGATCTGTTCGAAGCATCTTTGCCAGAGGCCTCGCTGCAGAGCGAGTTGAAAGTACTCTCAAGGCCTGCGAATGTGTGATCCCTTTCTGTGCATCAGCAGTTGTGGACAGCTGAATTACAGCTGACAGAGTTACGCAAGCAGGTGCGACGCCGCTGGACTCCAAGCTGCAATAATCACGAAAGCTTTCTGGAGCTTGCAGGAGTTGTCGTTTACCATGCTACCCTTGTATAAGGCACTAAGGGTCCGGGACCTTATTCGGGGCACCACCCTCACACCTTGATCCAAGGTTTTAACGCGATATCAAGTAGTTGGCAATTTCCGATCCCTGCAAGATGCTCCTCACGTGCGTCACGTTGCCCAGTGTAACCTAAGGGATGGCGTGCAAGTGGACAATTGGGCCCGGCGATACGACGATGAGGCTGAGCAACGTGTGACGAGTACGACAGTGGGGTCCGTATTTGTTGGTTGTGTTAAGATGTGGTAGTTTGTGTTAAGATCTTCGGGATGATGAGGCCCGTGACAAGCTGGAGTTCCAAGCTTGCAGCTATTTGCAAGTCATGGGCCTCTTGTCTGGTAGGATTGTACATCTTGTGTACCAGTGTATGACTGAGAGCTTGTGTGAGGGGGCTGAAGAGTTGGAATTGGGACGAGGTTCAGGTTCCCAGCGCTCAGCCAAGGAATGTTCACTCTTTGGGTGGGCTGGTACGGCTTCAATGCTGGGTGGCTGGGAGCAAACTTTGCGTCCGGCAAAAGCGTGTGGCAGGGCAGGGCGCGTCTGGCTTTTTAGGAATGAGATTTTTTCTGGCTATGTAAGCTCAGGTCTGTATTGGGGACGAACCACCACTATGAACATGCAGTGGCTTGGCAGAGGAGAGAGAGGCTCGAGCGCATGTCTCGGCACTGTCTTGCCAGGCTGCACTGGTCTCTTGGAACACAACCTTGGCTGCCAGCGCGGCAGGGCTTGGTGCATGCCTCTACCTTTACGGCTTCCACTTGATGCTTGGTGGAATTTGAGATCCCAGCCGGGCTAAACTGCGCTTGCGGCGCTTCGGCACAGGCAGGACCATGACCGACATGGCCTGCATTCTACATGGCCCAGAGGTTGCAGGCTGATGCAGGCTGCACACTGACTTGATTCATGCTTGCCAATCCATTCCAAGGAACCTCGACGTAGGCAGGGAGGGGCTTGGGCGTTACCTGCAGCCAGGGCGCAGTCGTCACAGGAGCTTCGTTTGCATGGCTGAAGAATGCAAGGAGCATGAGGGTGTGGTGTACATGGTATTGGAGCAGGGTAGCGTTCATTGGTCGAGCTGATGACATGCTTCATTTCAAAAACTGATGGGTTCTGATGCCTGCAGGCTTCCTGTGCAATGGAGTTCCAAGCTTAGCCAGCTCAAAGCACGGTGCCGGAAAGTCAGTATTCCAAGCTGGCGTCCACTGATTTCTTCAGTTGCACGAGCGTCCTGTAGATGCCCAAGCGCCCTCATTTCTGCAGAAGCTTTGCAGGTTCTGAGCGGCATGGTCGCCATCACAGCTTCCTGTGATGTGGCCACGCCAGCTGCCAGCGCCGTAATTGGCTTGCTGAGTGGCTTGCTGGTACCTTTGGCGAAAAGTCATCCTGACCCATCCAGTACTGCAATGCCTGTCGCTCCGCACTTGAACCCCAACGACATGGTGGCTCGGTAAAGGTGTATCCCACGTGTTCGAGACTTATGCGCTGGGCACAAGTCGATGACCCTGTCGACGCCGTTTCTGTCCATGCCGGGTGGAATGCTTAGCCTGCTGGTAGGTGAACATACAGCCAGAGATTGCCAGCGTTGTGTGCATCGTTGGCTGAGGTCGGGTCTTTTGGGCAGCGTGGCTACCATTATACTTTGAGAGAATAGTTGTCAAGCTCCCCTCCGACCACTTGGGGCATTCTGGGGTCACCTTTGCATGGGCAAGGAGTCTTGGCGACTGCTTTCTGCAAGCCTGACTGCGACGCGCTCCGAGCAGTGCCTGAGCTCAACCATGCGAATCGCCGGGGAAGCGGAGAAGAGGCTGCACATTCCTGCATGGCTTGGCCCGAGCTCCAATCAGATCAAGAGGGTTCGAAGCAAGAAGTAGTGAGCATTAGAGGTAAATTGTTAACAGTGCATGCCATACGTTCCCGAGTAGCACCGCAAGCCATGCGCCATGGAGATGTCGAAGCTGCCCTCGACCAAAGAGAGGGACCACTGCCATTGAACCACCGGAAGTTGGTTCTCATCAAGCCCCTCAGCAGGTTAGCCTGCGGGCTGGTCGGTGTTGGATTGCTGCTGCCCTTCACCGTATCCATCCCAGGCCTAGAGACGTGTCGGAAGGAGATCATTGGCACTGCTTGCCTGATGATCTTCTTTGGGACGCTGGTTCTACACGTTTTCCCAATTCTTTAATATCTTTAATGCAACTATCAGTGTTCTCCTATCTGTAGTGCCATCCAGATCTCCAGATGCAAAGCTGGGAAATGGAATCTAGGCCTGGGAGTTTCTGGGAAGTGACTCAGCCAAGGACCCTAGTTCGCATGCGACTGCAGCGTTGCCGCTCCGAGCTCATGCAGGTCGAAGTCGCGTCGAGCCTCGAATGCGCCTTTTTGTACAAGCGAGTGTTTGGACAGACGAAACACAGGTGCCGGTGAACTTGGCTCGGATCTGTGAATCTTGCCGAGGACGCCAGACATCCGGCAACGCCTCTGGGCGACAGCCTTCTACGATCTTTGACTGCACAATTGATGTTTCTGCGGCCCATGAAGAGAGTGGGTGAGCCGTTCAAACTGAAAGCCAGAAGTTCGCACTTGCACCATTTCTTCTGAAGGAGTCCTTGCACGCCGCCAAGCACGACTTCCACTGCATGCAGATTCAATTGCAAGATCCTTGCCGAGGGCCTACGAAGACAGTCTTGGACAAGGCGACGCTGGATCGCAGACAGCTCCCTACACAATCTCAGGCATGGTAGGTGGCAGCGACTATTGCTAGCTCACATTCGTGCATGAGCTTAGGTCAGTGCTCGACCCAGCAAATGCGGAGGCGAGGGATGTGCAGAGCACGTGCCTGTGCTGCCTTGAAGACTTTGAGGCGGGGAGCAGGCGTCACACCCTTCCCTGCGTTCGAAGATGTTCGAAGGCTATCTTTTGTAAGTCACCTGGAACTTCTACTCAGGGATATCTCTGACGTACTTGTCAAAGCATTTTGGAACGGAACTGCCACTTTGTTCCACCTTCCGGCTATAATCAATGTAGAGGCACCCCACGCTGTGTGCACAGTTCCTTGACGTTCTTTGTCACACAGGATTCTGCCGTCGTCGCTCTTTTGCCATGTGGGCACATCTTCCACGAGGCACACTTGCGTTCCGGGATTTGCCGGTAGGCGAAGTTTTCGATCGCAGCCTGTGCTTTCCGGCTGCGAGGCCTGCATCATGGCTTGGACAGTGGCGAAACGTCGAGCCTCCAGAGCTTGCCCAGTTTGCCGTGCGAACTTCATGGTGTTATGACCTTCGTCAAAAAAGGCGCTGGGTCTTCAAACTTTCTGGCACCTGCATGTACAGGCATCCAGGTTCTCAACACCTTGATGAGCAATTACGTGGTGTGTACTTTTTGTTGCTGTCCGTGGGCAGCTGCCCCTATAGCACGGAGTCCGCTGAAGTGAAGTCTCTGTGGGCCGCTGCTTGTTAAACAAGCACGAGCACGGAGGAGTCAAACTTGAACAGTTCACCAAAAGCCTAGCACGCTGCCCTGTCCATGCCAATTTCCAAACTTTGGATCTCCATGACCAGTCACATTTCAGAGCAGAGCATAGGCATTATGTAGTGGTCGTTGCTGAAGCATGGCCAACTAACGCGTGAGCGGGCCTTGGCCCATGGGCCTTTCAACTTTGCTTCGGTACACGAGTGTCAATACAGCATCTGCATGTCTTTTATTCTTGTCCAGGACGATCCTATAACGGGCCGCAGGTTCTGCCGTTTTGTTGCATGCTTGCCGACATGGATACAGGCGTGGGTTGCATGAGGTCCACGATCAGTTTTTTCGTATTGTTAACGAGTACAGAAGTAGATGGCTTTTTGCGTGAAGTTGGCATCACGGAGCAGTGACTGCAAAGCATGCTGCAGGAGGGCTTCTCAGAACTTGTCTCCTCCAGTTGCTACAGAAACAGCCATTCCTTTAACATGTTTTTGCGTGTCTATCTTAGTTCTGGAGGCTGTCCTCAGCGCAGTTCCGATCTGCCCAGACGGACTAGTTTCCGTGTTGCGCTGGCCACCTGAGCACAGCTGTTTCAACATCTTTGCGGGGCGTTGTAGAGCAGATGTCCTGCACAGTGTGTGATAACGACCATCGCGTAAGCGAACTTCGCCTTTGTGAAGGTACGACGCTGCGTCTCAAAATTTTCGAGAACAGGCTTTGTGCCTCCCGAAGCAGAAGAAGATGTTCTTCGCTGAAGCGAGAGATTTTTTGTTTGAGTTTGATCTCCTGCTTTAGCTGAGAGGGAGATGGCCCTACAGAGCAAGTGTTTGCGCGGCGCAGGTGTCAGGTCGCCTGGGGTATGTATCGGTGCCCTGAATCAGCTCGTCCAATCGGCTCCCCGACAGGCCCGAACCCGATCCGATGATGACACGCAGGTGTAGAAACGCGGACTCTACAGCTCGGATCACATCTCGTGCGTAAGTCGTTGCGTAAGTCAAGCCTGTCAGGGCCCGAATGTCGGCTCAGGACATGCAGTCACCAGAATCGCCTGGCCAGTGGTGCCATGACCGTAAAATCCATCATTGCGGCCGCGTTCCGCGACTGCAGGCCGAGTACGCCCGAGTACGCCCGAGTACGCCCGAGTACGCCCGAGTACGCCCGAGTACGCCCGAGTACGCCCGAGTATGCCCGAGTACGCCCGAGTACGCCCGAGTACGCCCGAGTACGCCCGAGTACGCCCGAGTACGCCCGAGTACGCCCGAGTCATACCCGGTCATACCCGGGCATACCCGGGCATACCCGGGCATACCCGGTCATACCCGGTCATACCCGGTCATACCCGGGCATACCCGGTCATACCCGGTCATACCCGGTCATACCGTCCCGTGGTTTTCCGCAGTCGCGGTTTCCCGTCACAGTGAAATCCATCACCCGTGTGACCCCCTTCAAACTACACACGTAACTCAACGAAAATTATTTTACAAACGGCATTGCCCACGTGCACTTTGTTTGATCAGATTCTTACCATCCGCCTACACGCCTCGCTATGTTTTGCAGTGAAGGGTCACGACACTCACTCACATCATGTGGTCCCTCCAATCATCCATATCCATATCCTTCATGAATTCGCTCACTCACTCACTCACTCACTCCCTCGCTCGCTCGTTCCACACTCATTCGCTGGCTATGACATGTCATGCTATTTCTGTGCTGTGCATGACGTTGGTTGCCGTCGGTTGAGAATCCGGCAACATCCTCTGCGTTTGTACATGTATGCCGAGATGTGGGTATTTGGCTGAATAGACATGATCCTTTTCACCAGAAGTCGATCGGAATCTACGAAGAACTGGCAAGTGACTTCTTTTGTGCAAATTTCAAGAGCACTTGAAAACCATTGAAAACATATTGAAAACTTAACAGTTGCGATGGTATTTTCTAGATGGGCCGGTAAATGCCCCGCAGCACATATACATCCGCATCAGCCGCGTGTACACTCTCCGCAGCATGTGCGGCCCCCCCCGCTTGCCCTCGGCGGCGTGTCCAACACGCACATGCTCCGCAACACCGGCACGCATGTGCTGCATATTCCCCGCATCATGTACATAGACTAAACGATGGCGGCCCATTAATGGGAGAGCATATCACATATGCCGGGATTGGATTCGGTGACGCGTGGGCCTTAGCGGTTTTGGGGTTGGGGTTGCTCCCGGGAAAGCCGACTCGACACGTGACTTTTTGCAATATTTATAAAGAGGAGGCTGTGGATATCTGGATAGACAATGCGTGGCGTTGCGCAGCGTCCTAGGCTCATAGACAAGTCAGCTGACCCGTACCGGGGCATGCAGTTGCGAGGTCGATGGAACTTCAGCTGGGGTTTGGTCGCTTGTGCTGGATTCTTTGGCGTCGTGCTACCAATGATTGTGAGAAGGCGTTGGCTTCGCTTGAAGGTGCGTGCGCGCAAAGTGCGGCGGAGGTGTGAGCACAAGGAGATGCTGGCACAGGTTCCATCCGTGTGCTTGCGCTATGGTCTGAGCCCAAGAGGCTTTCTGCCATCCTTTTGTTTGGAGCGGCTTCCAGATGAATTCCAACGCTGGGAAGACTTGGCTGATCGGCTGGTGGAGCTGAATCGAAACGGCGGTCTTAAGCAGGCAGTGGACACGCTGCCTCACATAGATCCTCAATGCCTTGAAGGTGCAGGGAAGGAGGTCTTGCAGCGGGCTTTCCTGCTTTTGGGCGCCTTTGCCCATTCGTACATTCACGGCAGTGCCGTTCCTTGGTATCAGTTGAAGCAGTCAGGGGACCATGTCGAGCGTGACGGTCCTGGTCCTTCGGGGTCTGCACCGACTCTGCCGTCGCAGTTGGCTGAACCATGGTTGCAAGTCTGTGCTCAGCTGGGCATGCCCCCTGTACTGACAGCTGCAGCCACAGACCTTTGGAATTGGCGTCTGCGAGACTCTTCCGGCCCCTTTGTGCTGGAGAACCTTGACCAGCGAGTCTCCCTCACAGGGACCAGCACAGAGAGAGCCTTCCACATGGTGCCCTGTGCCATGCAGGCGGCTGCAAGCAAAGTGGTGCCCAAAGTGTTTTTGGCCGACCTCCTTGTGAGGGCCGACTGTGATGAAGAGCTCGGGGATCTGTTGCTGGAAGTGGCCGATGTCCTGCGACAGTTCCAGCGCCTCTTCCAACAAATACCAGGAAGCGTGGACAAAGATGTGTTCTATGATGTCTATCGGCCACTGCTCAATGGCTTCCATCCCGATGGGGTGATCCTGGAAGTTTCGCCAAGGAGGGTGGACAAATCGCTCGCGTGCTCGGTTCCTCACGTGACGAATCTCGATCAAACAGGCTTCCTGAATAGCAGCAAGGGTCCGAGTGCCGGGCAAAGCACCGTCATTCTTTTGCTTGATGTCTTCCTGGCTATCTCCCACACTGGTCCGGGCGTGACTTTCCAAGAGGAGATGCTGACGTACATGCCAGCTGAGCATCGACAGATGGTCCTGGACTTCCGTCAGCGCTGGCAAGACTTGGACCCACTTCCAACATTGCTAGAACGCAAGCGGACGGCCCGAAATCCTTTCGCAGAGCACCTTCAAGAGGCCTACGATGAATGTGTGGGGGTTCTCTGTGGGCTACGTCGCCTGCATCTCTCGACGGTTACTACCTATTTGGTGCGAACATCCACCGGCACCGGTGCAACTACTTGGCGAACGCTCTTGCAGAACATGCTTAGTGCAACCTCCGTCAGATAAACTCCGCAAGCTTTCTCACAGGGCCGGTCATACGAAGATGGACGGACCTGCAGCCTTGCAGCCTTCATAGGGCGTTTTGCTGAAGCAAAGGAAGCTGCAAAGGAAACGGATCTTTTGCTTCTAGGTAGCCGCTCTGCCGTCTGCGCCTCACGTCGCAGAAAAGGGTATTCTTTTTTCTCAGGGGAAGTTGTCAACTGAGGCTGAGGGGATTGCTGTAAGAAATGTGTCCGTTCTGCCACATGCTAGGGGAGTCCCTGAGAAGCGATGTAGGCAGGTCATCCGGTCATCCAAAATGATGGCCTGTGCTCCATGTCTAGCCTGTTCGGGCTTTCGGGACTGCAGGGCACAGAGGCCAGAATGCCAGAAGAAGCAGAGAGGGAACCTCCCTTTAAGGGGGGTTTGGGGCGGGGGAGCGTGCGTAACTTGCGAGTCTCAGGTCGACTACCCGACCGAAGCCGAGGATGCCTGGCCTGCATCCGGGTGAATTTCCCTTGTGATGCGCGCCGTGTGTGCCAAGAGGGGGGGGGTTGAAACTCTACCGTGGATGTGAGCAACACCCTCTTCCTCCAAGGAGCGGTTCTGCTCTGCTTCTCACGCAGCGACTTGGCCATCTTGGCCCTGCAGTGACCAGAGTTAGAGGATCCGAGGATGCTCCTAAGTTCACTGAGAGAGCCCTCGAAGAGCCTTCAAAAGAGCCCTCAAAGAGCCCTCGAAGTTCCGAGTTCAGAAATACCCCACGTGACCAAGTGGCACAGCATGTTGTGTCAGGTCATGGCTCAGCTGGAGATTCAACTTTGGGGTTCCTTGGCAAAGAGTGCACACAAGGAATGTGACGATACGTGCTCGGGTGACATCCCCCTGTCCGTCTGTTCCAGATTTGCTTTGAAGGTGCCTTTCTCATTGTACTGTGGTCCTTCTCGAGCCTTGGCATTCAGGGATGCTCTCCTCCACCAAGTTCTTTGCTGCAGTAAGTTGTGAGCGGTACAAGTAGCCCTCAATAGCTCAAGATGGGCGGAACTTTGGCCCAAGTTCGGCGCACACGACTTTCTGCTAGCTGCCTGCTGGACCTACTTACGAAGACGCCATGATTGCGCTGTTGCTGGGAACTGCGCGCATGTTCCAATCGGATGTTCTGTGTCTTGCGCTTTGCTACAGCATTCTTGCCGTCAACCTGCTGATGGGATCGCTGATGCTTGCTACGGCTTATCAGCGTGCGTTCAAGGATGCCCAGACGGTCGAACCCAGCGAATGTCCGTGGATCAAGTTTGCCCAAAAACGTCATGTCACTGGCAGCCAACGGAACTATGCGGAGTGGCTGGAAGTTCAAAAGTTCTTCGACAGCCTGTCTGCAGACGACGAGCAGTGAAATCAAGTGATTTATTTTGCCGAACTCGATGGCAATTTGTGATCGGGAACATTCGAGTGCCTTCGGATTTTCGTGAGGGGCGGGGGGGGCAGACCCTGCTGCCCAGGCAAGGCCCCCACGTTACCTGATAAACCCCACTACCAATCACAGAATGTTCGCCGAGACTTTCTGCTGACCCAGGGGTCGGATTGCACCCCCCCCACCAACCGGCCCCCACATTTCAAAAGCATGTTGAGATCCTCGTGGCATAGCAGGCGCCTGCAAACTGCAGGATCCCACCTTCTTTTCCGAGCAATTGAAGACAGGTCTTGATACGCAGAGTGGTACAGTATCACTTTGAAGCGTCTGCTGTGCAGGGGATTTGATTTGCGGTCTGTACAGCTTGGCACCCAGAAGGCCAAACACTGCATTCTCTGCCACATGTTAGCTTAGCAGCCATTATCCGTCATTATCCTGGAGTTGGCAGTATGTGGCAGTTCATGCAGAGCACTAGTAATCTCACAAGCCCACGCTGGGTTCTCTTTCAAGCAAGGTCAGAGAGCACTAGTAATCTCACAAGCCCACGCTCGGTTCTCTTTTCAAGCAAGCGCCCATCGCCGCTCTGAGCGTTGTGCTGCTGCCAGAGCTGCAGTTTCAGCAACAGGTCTTCGGCTTTGATGCGCGATACTGCATGTTGCACGAAACCCGTTGCTGTGCCAGACGCTGACGTTCGACCTCATGAGATCGCTCGAGGGTTCGTTGAAGTCAGCTCTGGTGATGGTAATCAGTCAGGCTTGGCACAAGCCAGCCGTTTTGAACCTGCCTTGATGCACTTTCGGTGTCATGAAGCCCGGACTGCTGTGCCAATATGCCCTGAGCACAAGCAGGATGGTGCCAGAAACTTTTCTTTTATAAAATCGTGAATCTGCATGAGTTTTGAACGGACGCAGGCCTACTGCCGTGTTGAAGAGATTTGTGATGGTCTCTCCAAGCCTCTCCTTTCTGCTGCAGACGCTGATGGCGGTCTTCGGACTTCGTAAGTGGAGCGCTTGAAGAACTTCAGATGGCTTGCTGTATTTTCTTAAAGTACCGGAGGTGCAGCGAAGCGGAGAGCATCGGCCTTGTCCTCCTGCGAGATGCACAGAAATAAGGACTCTTCAATTACTGAGAGTTGCAGGAAAGGCGTGGGAGCAGAAGCTCATGTCCTGCGAGTTCTGACATGAAGGAGCTTTGGGCATACAGTGAGAGAGTGCAGCACACATCAGCCGCCAACATCTCATAATTGTCCTGAATCTAAGGGTATCGATGGCCTTCTTCTCCTTCTGCGCCTTGTCGGAGCGCCTCAGGGGACGTGAGTTGGTCCATGTGCGAGAACTTCAGGACTGCTTGTCCCCTTGAACTCTTTGAGTCCATTGAGCCCGTTTAGCCCTTTTGTCTCTCTTGGTGACGTCAGTGACATGTGCCAGGAGCTATTGACCCCCATCTCCATGGCCACCCCACAGGCATTTTAGCACGGCAGTTTTATGCCTGTGCTGCTACTATGGGGGCACCTGCACGAGGACGAGGAAGGCATGTTGTACATGTAGCAGGATTCTTCAAGGCTTCACATGTTGCAGGCCGTGGATGAGACTCTCATCAGCCTTCGGCTGGCTGCGCTGGCCGAGCGATCATCCCTCGACCCTTGACAGCCACAAGATCAAAGAGTGTCGGACACAAAGTGGACATCCAAATGGACATCCAAAACCACAAGCTTTCATTCGCTCAGGTCCGATGTGTATTGAAACGGCGTGGGTGGACTCATGGCCTGCCCAAGGACGGAGCCATGCCACGCATGGTCACGCCGCCCAAATTGAGGACCCAGTAGGCCCGACCCCGTGGTTCTGTTTTCATGCCCCCTATGCGCAGAGAGGTCCCTCATGTGCAGAGTGTTTGGCCCAGAGAAGTATTCGTGAGATGCCCCCTGGGCCCTGCTATGGCGGATGGGCACGATGTGCCACAACCGGTGTCCTACAGGCCGTATTCTGTGGAGCGCCTCGGCTGATTTTCCTTCTTGAGACAAACACAGAGGTTGGAAAAATGTGAATGCAGAATCTTGCAACATCTTGCAACATCTACATGAGGTTGATGTGTAACGCTTTCTTGTGGCCTAACAGTCTCTGCTTGCACAGTAAACCTAAGACGCAAGATAGCTTACCTTGTGCTTAAGTGCAAAAGACATGTATGGCCTGATCCAAGGGGGAGCGCTGCCCCGGAGCCAAAGCGGCCGAAAACCTTCCGACCACAGAAGCCCACCACGCAGAGAGCGGCCCCTGGGCAAATCGGTGTGTTGGGCCTGAATCGGAGCTGCTGTGAGTCACTGTTCGCCGCTGTTAGTTCTTTGTCTTCCGTGTTGCTGCCGTTAAGAGTCTATCTTCGGCAAAAGGTTGCATAGCAGAAACGATCACACCGCACAAAGCCTCTCCTTTGCTTCATATTGCCCACTTCGTTTCACTTCGTGCGCTCCACTCGCTCTGCGAAGTTGATGCCACTTCTGCTTACAACGCTTTTGCCACGCGCAGCAGCAAGCCAGCCCCATGTGCCGGTGGGTAACAACAGGCGGCCCCTTAGCAAGGCTGCACTGTGCTTCACGGTGACTTCACGTTTCTGCTTTCTGCAGAATACCAGGTCGAGAAGTCAAGTCTGGCTTCAGTGGGGCCAGAGGCCTCCTTACCATGTGCTGCAGACTCTGTGAGAAAAACAGCGTGTTCGGTGATAGGAGTCCGTCGGCGACATGCTGCACGCAGCTGTGCGGCGCCAGAGTGTCGAGTTTCAAGCAGGCTGGAAGTCAGCAGGGCATGGCAGATTGTTCAGAGGCAGGGTGCACTACTGGGCCCTCCATGAGTGCACGAGGTCGCGCACGGGACGCACCGCAGACGGCAGATTCTCGGCGCAAGTGTTTTAGACGGTAGCATCTGCGACAGTCGCCCAAAGCTGCCTGCAACTGTCAACTGTGCCCTGACACATGCAATCACATGCAGTTTCGAGATGTCAGTTCTCGTGGCTTGTCAGTAGAAAGGGCCCAAAGTTCCACATCATCGGCTGTCAGAAAGGCATGTGGCAGGCAATCGCCAACTGTTTTTCGCTGTATTATCATGGCTCCCAGTAGGCCGTGAAGCGCTCTGAATCATGCAGTCCTGGATCCGTGAGCTCGGAACCCTCCAGCTGCACATTGGGCCGAATGCGTTTGCATGGCGTTGTTGTTTCCTTTTTGCGGCACCTCCGAATGCAGGCTTGGATCAGAAGGCTTCTGCCTGACAGCTCTTGCTGAAACCGTTCAATATCGAAGCAGTGTGCATAGGAGCGCTTCTCGGGCATGTCCCTGAAGAGTTTCGGGCTGCTGCTTGGCTGCACACTGTTTCGGTCCTCCTCTCAGTGCTTTTTGGCCTCCGGGCCTCCGGGTGGCCCACACTATGAGCCAATTGTGTGTTTTATCCTGTGTTTTGTGCCAAAAGCCGCGAGAAACCAGTCCCAAGAACGAAAAGAGCCGAGAGAAGAAGAGAGAAGCAGTCTTCTTCGCTGTTCAGAAGAAGAGAAGAAGAGAGAAGCAGAGAGAAGACATGAATATGTTTCAAACAGGAAACGGTCTATTCTTCATAAACGTTCAGTATGGCACTCAATGTGGCTTTCGTGGCTCTTGTGTGGCTCTCTCCCCCCAAACTCAAATCGGCGCCCTTGTTTGAGGACCTCTAGCCTCGGCCATGGTGGCGCCGTCCCGAGGAAGGCAAAGGAGCGAAAGGAGGGAAGGCCGGAAAGGGACGTGTCATTACTTTTGGCACAAGCAACATGCGGATCTAGGACCCTGGCCAGCATTCATTGAAAGAATGAGTTTAGAAAGGTTGTAGTACCATAATGCTCGCAGGCAGCAAGGCATGTTGGAGCGCAACCTGTGAAGGTCCATGGACCTCATGGATCTTGCATTCTCTGGAAGCGTGCAGATGTGGAATGGCCAGCCGATGCCGAGCTACACGCCGCAACCTGCTTCGTTTGCAAGCTTTCACGAACACGGCGTTTTGACTTCTTTGCACCTGCCCAAAGCCAACAGCAGCGGCGGGGTGATGGGAGTGTAAGAATCATAAGATCGAGCTTGCTTTCTTCAGTTCTATTTTTTTCAAACGCCATCAGGATCTCTTTGCCTTACTTCAACGTGGAAGAGGAGGGCTCTGGCGCCGCTGACGAGCCCCAGGAGAAGAAGACGAGGCAGAACGGGGAGGTTCTTTCCTTTCAGGGTTCTTCCCCTCTTGGCTTCTCATGGGACTCAGAGGCCAAAGCTCATCCACATCGATGAGGCCAACTCCAAGGCTGCGGAGAAAATCCTCGGTCCCAACAAGGCCCCCCTGTTTTTTGCCGCGTGACCTTCGATTGACACACTAAACAACCAACACACGAAGTCGGCAACGGGCGCCTCAGCATCGCCGACGAAACAACGGACCCTCCCGTCCAATGCATTGGGCTGTGGGCTTACTCCGCGAACAGGCGCCGTTTCACAGAACAGACTAGGATGCGGCCCTGGCAATGCGGCCTCTCCTGCAAAATGAAACCCTCGCGGGCACAAATAGACTCGCCGTGGGACCCATACCACCGGTTAATCTGTTCTGCTCTTTGGTGTTGGGGGAGCCATTTGAATTGGGCCTGCCACATCCACTGGCCGCCGACCGAACTAAGATCTCGACACCTCTCAGCACTTTCTGCTTTTGAGACTCATTGATTGACCAGCTTGTGCCAGGAGCTGCTGGAGGACAGCTATTTCCTCTTGCAGATGCCCTGTGTGCTGCCGGAGATGAGCAAGCCCGACTCATGGCCTGACTGTCTCAAGTTTTCATGCCATTTACAGGCACAGCTGTTAGCACGTGGGCGCGCAGACTTGAAGCTTTGAAGCCTTCATGTGAGGAAGACGAGCTGTTCCGAGAAGGAGAAGACGCAGCTTCAGCTGGAGCAGGTGCAAGCACGCAGGCTAAATACATCGAAAGAGCCATGGCGCCCGACCCGCAAGTGAGTGAAGTGAGTAACTGAAGGGTCGCCTGCGGAAAGAAAGGCGGGGCCGACCAGCAAGTGTGCCGTGAGGGATGGACTTGCACTCCTGCATCGCAAAGGCCAAGGAGGTCTTTCTGTTGTAAAAAGTGTGCCTTGCTTTTTTGGATTCGAGTTCTGTGTTTTGCTTTGCGCATTACGTATGCTTTGCGCATTTTGCTTTGTGCACTTTGGCTTTGCTTCATTCTCTCTGCTTTGTTGCTTTCTGCTTTTCACTTTCCTACTTCATGCTTTCTCAGGGTTTTTGTCGACTCCCTTTGGCTTTTCTGCCCTTGGCTTCCTCCCATTGGCGTTTTGCCTAAGCATAGGGATCAAGATGCAGAGTATAAGGAGAAAGGGCCGAGGTGTCGGCCCCAGCTTTTTACACTTGGAGTTCTCAAAAAAAGCACAGATCGGCGACTGCCAGCACGTTGGGAAGAGGGGGTTTCCGAAACTGGGGGTACCTTATTGAGATTCCCTTGTGAGAAGGGAATCCTATTATTTGGGGATCATATTGGGGGGTCCCCTATTTTCGTAAACCCCCAAGTTTGGGAAGGAAGAAAGGGCGGGGAGGGGATGGGAAGGGGATCATGTTTCTCGGTGTGCTTGGGGGTCCTGCATCGTCGTGCGAGTAGCTATGAGGCGTGCTTTTGGGCGATTTGGCCCCATGCGTTTCCTGGGTTCGATGCTTCTCTAGCTGTAGCGCACGCTGTTGTGCGCTGCTGGCCTCTTCCGTCTCCTTCGTGCTTGGATAGCTTTCAACACCTTCGGTACCCAAAGGTGTGATAGAGCAGACCGATGCAGCACTGGTTATTCAGGTACATTTTGCCGTTTTTCCTATTGCTTTGTCCGTCCCTGAAGACTCGAAGGAAGTCGGGGAAGTTTGACTTGTCAAAAAGCTCTTCTGAGTGGTTTTGCGAGGGGCATGGGTCGGTGGTTTCAAAGCTGAGTCGCCTGAAACTTTCTAAGGATGCATTGTAACTGTACCTTGGGCGAATGAAGGCCACGAATGTCAACAGGGAGGTGACGGAGGGCTTGGGGTGCGATGGTTCTTCGTTGTGACATGGTGGGTGGGGTCTGCGTGGCTTTTGTTGGTGAAAGGCGGCATTTTGACACAGTAGTTCGTCCAGCTATGCGGGTGGCAAAAAGATCCGAGACAACCCTAACATCAACGGCCACTCGAAACGCAAGCCCCAAGCTTCAACCCTTGTACTAAGCCCTGAACCTTGTCTGACACTTTTCCACAGTGCTGCCTTGCGGTGGGTCGTGAGTTCTGACGTGCACAACAACAAATCGGAGAACTTCTTCCGCCTGGCGAGGTGCCACCATCACCCGGCTGCCAGATGGCAAGCTGGGGAAGCTTCGCGTGTACAAGCCTGTACCTTACAACCGCGTCACTTTCCCTTGATGACCTGTGGGAGGTCGTGCACCGAAAGCTAGGAAACGTGTACCTTTGCGTGACAGGTCTGGCAAAGTCCGAATGGAGATTGGTGGCATTTCGTTCTGTGTCGACCAGGGATGTGAAACTTTCTTCCAGCAGGAGCGGAAGCTGAAGCGAACTGAGCCGATGATTCATAGGCTTTGGAGAATCTTGAGTCTCAGAGGACCTGGCACTGGTTTGCCCGCTGGCTGGGGAGTTTTTCAACCTTGGGCGGCTGAACACCAGGCCGTCCGAGGTTTGACTTCAGACGATGACGCTTCTCATAGCCATCGAAATTCGTCTAGACATGGAGTGCCCGACATTCCTAGACTCCTAGACACATGACAGGATGGTGCTGACCCCCGACCTGGATGCAATCCTGGCGCAAGTTCCCGAGATGCTTCCCCAAACAGAGGAGACGCCGAAGGCCAGGGATGGGTCGGTGCATGGATTGGTGGTCACATGTGGTCACTACGTACCGGAAAAATCTCCGCAGACCACCATAGAAGCCCAGCATCCAATGTGGAGGAGGCTGAGCCGGCTCGAGAGCAAGCGGCGCCGTCCAGAAAGGAGAGTTTTTTTGTTGTTTTTTTCGCTCTCTCTCTGTCTCTCTCTCTGTCTCTCTCTCTGTCTCTCTCTCTCTGTCTCTCTCTCTGTCTCTCTCTCTCTGTCGCTCTCTCTGTCTCTCTCTCTCTGTCTCTCTCTCTCTCTCTGCCGATATTTTGTTGGCATTTGCAGATGCAGGTGGGTAAATTGCGCCATTCCTGGCAGGACCCTCCAAGTTCCGCTGCCCAACTGCCGGTGTTTCCTGCTGCTCGCGGCAAGGCCGATGTGTGACACTTGCAGTTCAGGATGGTTGAGGGCTTCGGGCATTCGGCCGTGCTGTGTGTGTACCTGGCGTGAACCCTCAACATTCCCAAGTGCTGCATCGACATCGAAACTATACCCTGGGAGGGACGTGGCCGTGGTTCCCGTGCCACTCGGAGCAACAAATCATAGTCTCATGTTGCTTGCAGGCATTGAGGATTAGCAGCATTGTGGGACTATTCGAAGCGGTGGTCCGTGCAGCGGTGGTCCGTGCAGCGCTGGCTGACCCTGTGTGCTATTTGCAGCCCAAGAAGAATCCGGGAGACGAGTCCACCGATGTCCACGCGGGGGCTTTCCAAAGGCTCAGCTTCCAGCGCCCCGCAGAACTCCGATTCAAGCATGGGCGGCGCGAATCACGCACAGCGCTATTCACGCACTCACCGCACCGGTTCAGGCACGCGCGATTCACGCACGAATGCTGATTCAAGCACCGCTGATTCACATCATCTTGCTAGGCCGCGCCAAACCGCCGGTGCGGGAAGCGGCCGTGCCAGTGCGCGATGAAGCCTGTCTGTTCTTGCCGTCCTTTCGGCCCAGACGTTGCGCCGCAGTTGGGTGCATCCAGGAATCTTAGCCTGCCACATCAGCTCGAACTCCCCGGGGCCTCCACATGATTGCTCGCCGCGGCGTTTGGGGCTTGCGGCCTTCGCTTGCCGAAGCGTTTCACAGCTATGCTTGCAGCGGCACCATTGCGAATGCACACATGCCGCAGGATAGTACGTCCGTGTTATCAGTGTATCCTGTGGCGAACGCACACATGCCAAGGATACTCATGCTTGTTTGGCCAGCGCATCGGATGCATGCAGTGCTAACAAGACAAGTATGTGGGCTAGTGCGGGCCAGGTGCGCGTCTATGAAAGGAGATATCGGTTTGCACCGTTGCAGTTATAACATTATAAGAGGTGTTCAAAGCACTAGCATAGCCTTACTACTTGGTTTCGCAGGTTTTATAACGTTCGCTCTGCAAGTCCCGCGGCAAGGCGCGCTGGCGGCTCGCGTTTCTGCATACTGCTTCTTCGAGGAAAGACTGTCAGGCAGCTTGATAAAGTAGACAGCATTTGATCATGCGCTGCTTTTGCCAAGGGGAAGAGATGACTTTGGGTCGCTCATCACGGCCTCTCCAAAGATTCTGCAAGATGCAGTAGTGAGAAGCCAGGGAGCGAAAAGTCTGCAGCGCTCTGAGATGATGCCTTTCCTTCTTTGCCGTGCCTTTGTTTTTTCATCTCTCGAAATTGATTGCCATTTTGTTACGCAATGTGCTAAAGAATTGCATGTTTGACTTTCGACACTCGACATGATAAGTTGGTGCTAGACTGCACGAGATGTTGACTGCTTACATGCTCATCTGGTCCCACAGCCACCATGCGCCACACACCTCATACTCATGCAGGATGTGGCAGAGTTGCAGAAGGATGTCACGGCGCTGACAACGGGCTGGCGGCAAAGTGCGCTGGAAGTCGATGCAAGTTGCATGATGGAGGTCCGGAACGCTTTGCAAAGACAAGTTCTGTGCTCATCACAGCTCCATGATCCGGCTTGCGAGAAACCCAGGTTCATTTTTGTACCAAAACAGCTCGATTTGTACGCAAAGCGGTTTCGCTCAAAGTGATCGGTGTGGCACTCCTGTCAGGCTGCAGTGACGGCAGCGTTTGCTTGCCGCCCGCTGCGTGCTCTGGCCCAGCTGCACGGGCCTCATGGTGGTAGGGTCAGAGCATTGGGGACATTGTCGGGAGTGAAAAAGTGTTGAGAATGGTGCTTAAGAGTGTGTTGGCAGGAGTGTCAAGAAAAGTGAGCCATCCCCCCGGCCCTCGCTCAGGCGGCTGCGAATTCATCCTGCCGCGGAGCTGTCGGGCCTTGGCGCACTCAAGGTTCCTGGCTTGGGCGCACTGTCTTCAATCTTTCCCTGCAAAGCCTGCAGAGCTGTTGCACGGGAGGCAGAGGGTGGGAAGCTCTACCACGCGTTGAGCACTGCCGCGAATCAGATTGCAGAGCTACGTGCAGAGCACCGGCCCACGGCCTAGCTCGCCACACATGGCCCTTGATGGCCATCGGTGGCCATCGGTGGCCATCGGTGGCCCTGGCCCATTGTTTGGTCAAGCCTTCCCAGGAGTTTGACTTTCACCTGTGCAGACCCTGACTGTGCCAGCGTTTCCATGCCCAGGTATGTCCATTCGCCCTTGAAGCGGAATGTGAAGGAGCTGTCGCTCCTGGCAGCCTGGCAAGCAGATTTGAGTTGCAACATTCAGAGCCTAGGGCCGAGGCTTTCCGCTTTCTGGCTCAAATCCAGGTGAAGAGCCAGGACATTCTGCTGCGCGCGCTCACTCGGAAACATTCGCCAAGGTCCAAGACGGGAGCTGCTCATTGTTGCTTAGTGAGGGTCCGGGCCATGTAGCCGCTTGTTCTGAGTGCAAATATGTGGCTTCGGGGCTGTCGCACGGAAAGCAGATTGCCCGGCGATGCCTTGCACCAGATGAACAAAGTTGTGAAACTTGGGAAAGCCATGTTCTTCAAGCTAAGTGCCCGGCTGTGGGCCATGCTGTCTCTCGTGCTGCTTTGCAGGCGGGCAAGCACTCTGCAGTCCGTGGCGGAGGAGGATGAGAGATCGCAGCGGAGTTCGCACAGTTCGAACAGCAACACGCCACCCCAGCACCTCGCAAACGAAGGGCCAAGCAGCCAAGGGAAGCAGCAAAACAGCCTGGTAGGGCACAGCTTTAGCCTTCCGAAAAGCAACCTATTAGCCACATTGTCACGTCAGAGCCGTCTTGAGGGTTTGGATTTTTGTGCACTTCCATCATATGCAGGTTCGTCTTATGAAGTTCCGGTGCAAATGTTCAAGTTTTGTTTGGCATCTCTGGAGTCGGCCTCCATGGCACATCTTCGCCGCGTTCGCAGCTTAGGCCGCGGCCAAATCCACATCCAGCGGCGGAGCCCAAGGGGCCCCAGCCCGTCGAGGAGCCCAAGACGCCTGTCGCGGAGCCCGAAGCTGCCCGGCCTTGTCGTGTTGTGGTTGAAGGATTTTGAAGGATGCTTGAAGGCAGTTTAGGGCCTAGGGTTGAACATCAACATGAACTGAGTGCCAATGTATACTCGCGTTTACCTAGACTCGGAAGGTTGCAGGAACTGGGCGGAGGCAAAAAACCGCCGAACTGTTGACCTGAAGCCGCTACTCGCTACTCAGGCACAAGCACCAGCACAGTCGAGCTCCGAGCCGTCTCTTGCAGAGAAAGGGGGTCTCTACAAGGATTCGGCACATGTCTTCATCTTCCAGTCGTGCCCGGGCCATGTCCGAGGTTAGGCATCATTGGACCAGCTAAGGTTTCCACTCCATGTGGTTCATGCGCGGAGCGAGCCTCGCACGCAGTCGAGCTGCCTCAAGCCTCACAGTAGCCTCACCTTGGCGAAAAGTTTGGCTACTGCAGAGAAGGTGGAGGTTTGGGGTGAAGCCGGGTGAAAGACCGCTTGATCCATTGTCGCGTGATGTGACCGAACCTCCAACCGAGATGAGCACCGTCTCGGACGCCAGCCTTGGAGCACTTAGTGCACCACAGTCAGCGACAGGCAAGCTGCTGGCTTTTCGTGGTTTCACTTTGCAAGCAACATGGGCGGCGGGAGACCTGGCCTTGCTTCCAGATTGCAGGTTCGACTCCGAGGCCCACAATCTTGGGCAGAGAGTCCAGGACCCTGGTGTGGCTCTTGGCTCTGTTCTCTCTAGATTGTTCATGTTCTCATAACGAGAGGACTCGGAGCCACGATGCCAATGAAGTCGCTGACCAGCTCGCCACCCTGCTACTTGGAGATGAGAAGCCAGCATTTTGTGCCCATGTCGGTTGGAATCTGTTCCGAGCGGTGTTGAGTCGACAACCCCATGATGCCGACATGGCAAAGGTAGCACCTGGTAGTGGAGCTAATGAAACAGCACATACTCCGATAGGAGTGACCAGCAATGATTACAAGCTCTGGGTGCATAGCTCGCTCCACGCACATGGCCCCGCGCCGCAGCGCCTGGCTCTTCCTGGCTGCGCTGGCCTCCAGACGCAGATATGGGCATCTATGGGCTTCAGGGTCCAGCTCCTGGTTGAAGAAGGGTCCAGGGTAAATTGCACAGTGCCTTTTTGGGGCTTGCATGGAAATTGGAGTTGGGCCACGGAGTTTCACAAAAGCCATGGCTCCTCGAACTATCTGGGATGGGTTGTCTAGTTGCCTAGGCTGGCAATGGTAAACAGCCAGCAGTGTCGTAGCCCTTCTGGCCATGTCAGCTTCAGATACTGGGGCCGACATGCTTACCGCGCACGGCGGTGCCTTTTCCTGGTGGCTTTGTGGATGCCAGGACGTGTCATGGCATGGGTTCAGTGGTAGCTTTTGCCTTTGTTTGCCGTCGCACAGGTTGGTGAAGGTTCCTTGATTGGAGCTGTACCTGTTGCATACCTCTGCTGAGGCACGATTGCAGCCAACATGGTTGCGGCGAAGTGCGCTTCCAGCGAGAAAGACAGAACGGACAGTACCAGAGGCGTGCAGACTAGAACAGGGATGGACTCCGAACCCCAGCACAAGGCTGCAGAATGCATCCCACACATCCATGTTTTGGAAGTGCATGGTCTCAACGAAATGCCCTTGCAGCTCTCCGTGGGCTGCCTGGGACCCGCTGGTGGGCAGTTGCGCACGTTCTCCTCGAGTTGGGCGAGCTGCTTGCCATTCTTTGTACAAATCCGAAAAACTAGAGGACAAGTTTTGTCTAGCTTTTGAGGCATGGCAAGTCCCAAACGCTTTGCTTCAAATGTCCAGGGCTGACAGCCACATTTGGGACCTTAGAGGGCGGAAGCTCGAACCAGGCAGTTGTGTCGGGCGCTTGGACAAGCGGGTCGACGAGTGTCAAGATGGAGCGGCGTGAGCTCCTAGAAGAAGTCCTCGACTGCCTGGCAGACGCTACGCACCGTGGCGAACTGCGAGAGGATGGGGGTGTTCCAGGTTCCGGCATGCAGTGTCGGGGCTCTGTTCTGATGGTGTCATAGCGCAGAGTATCCCTGAGCATTGCCTGGTGTGCCCAGCTCCAGAGAACTCCGGACAGCATCTTGCAGAGTGTGCCTCTAAAGTGCCCGGCCCCCAAAGAATCCAAGAAAATCTACTGGAACTGCGGATCCAGTGTAAGACCCTTTGGCACCTTGAGCGCAGGTGCTCGCCCCGTCCAGCCCCGGCTCCAGGAGTTCCAGGTTGGAAGAAGTCGCAAGAAGTCTGCCCTCTTTTTCCCTTACTTGTACATGGCTCCAAGAGCCCATACCTTGGTACTGTAAGCGCCGGCCCATCCTCAAAGGAGGCAGCAGCCGGCTCATCCAAGCTCTCCAAGTTTCTCCTCTCTGAGGCAGCAAGGGGGGGGGCTTTCCTGATTGCCTTCTCCATGCATGACCTTACAGCTGAGTTTTCTGAGTACTGGCGCATGTTAATCTCATGCAATCTCATGCAGCTCTTTCTTGTGGTAGGACTTGGGGAGTGAAGCGCTTGCAAGATTGTCGCGTGGCCCTTACATCTCGTGTGCTTGCCTTGGAAGCCTGCTTCGGGCATAGGTTGATGGGAGAACCTGTCCTACCTGTCGCATGCAGCAAGCCGTTCAGCCAACCGAAGGTTCGCCCCTCCTGGCTGGCGCATGACGAATTGGAATGTGTCTGGGCAGAACTTGAGCATGGCAAGAGTCGTTGTTTACAAGTACGGTTGTTCGCAGTTGCTGGGGCTCCTTTATCATCTTCGTCACCATTGTCACTGAGTGTGGCGTGACAGAGCATGCCTAGACTACTAGACCTGTCTTACACCGGTACCACGTCCTCCTGAGAGAACCTTCGGCATGGTGCGCTTGGAATTCATGATTCGTCCCTTTTTTTAAGCTTGGAGAGCAGCGCAGCGAGGCCTGCTTCTGCGGGCACATCTTGACAATTGGCATGGGAGCTGGTGTTTGGGCCTCGGTCTCTTACTCCCTACTCTTTTCAAAGCATAGTACTGGCACGGCCGATTCCAGCATTGCATTGCTTGGTGTGGATCAAGGGATTAAGCAAAGGGAGTTTGGTCCGCCAGATTCTGGCGCGGTCAGTTCAAGCTTCCTCCATTCTGCTGCCTGTACCTTTTCTTTCGAGGGTGTCGTCACAAAGATGCAGGGCGCGTGATTTGGGGTGGAAGGGAGGCAGCAGTGAGCGACGCAATGGCTTCCTTGTAAGGCACGCCTTCAGGATCCTTTCGGCCAAGTCTTACCGAAGGACAGGCTTCCCAGGCGTCATCACGGGCTTTCCTCTCCTTCCCTGACCTTCTCTCCCTTCCTCATCCTTCATGGTTTCCACCTATGCGCCAAGGCCACTATCTATGGAGACGCTTGGCTTGTGTCAGTTTGGTCCTGTCAGCTCATGTGGGCCAGCAATGGCTGCTCCGCGTGGCATGGGCAGCGCCCGGATGCTTCAAGTTGGATTGCTTCAGACGCGAACAAGCGCTTGTCTCGAAATGACAGTCAGATACTACATACAGCTCACGTGCCCTCCTCTGTGCAGTAGCAGCGAACCAAAGCAAAACGACAGAGGATTGACTCTGGAGATGTTCACTTAGCAACACGCACATGACTTTCTTTCCGCAACATGCGGAGATGCCGATGTCGGCGTGGAGAGTGTGTACTTCCATGCTGCGCTATGGCACTTTGCCTTCCAAAGGCCGCAGCTGGCAGGAGGCCAGGATTTGCTTTTGAGAGCAGCAGGTGCTCCAACGAACACAAGGATCACAGGAACACAAGGAACACAAGGAACACAAGCACGGGTCTCCTTCATTTCTGTGTCTTTTCGTTGTTTCTTGCTGCTGTGCCCGGGGCGAAGTGAAGAAGCGGCATGCAGGCTGCATGAAAGCGCGTCCTGCTTTGGCAGACGTATGCCGCACTTCGATGAGGTGTGCCAAGGCAGGCAGCTTTGGCTGTCAAGGGCCGCAGAACGCTGAATGCCGAGTCATGACTGCATCAGGCGGCGGCGCGCTCGTTCCGGCAAGGCGGTGAGACATAGTCTACAGTAGTGCTGAGTGGCTGTGATTTGCTGGGAATAGTTCTTGTGCAGCTGCAACGGTTTCTCCGCATGTTTGCAGAGCCTGGCTCGGTTGCCCAAGTGATCCTCTAAGCGCACGAGCCTCCATGAAGGTTCCATGCAGAAGGCCGGCACGCCCACGACTCGGCCGCACAAGTTGCGACATTGTGCTGTTAGCGACGCAATCAGTTCTTTGCATCCTGCTGCAATAGTCCGCAACATTCTGCAACTATCAGGACAGGGGCATGAAAGCCTCAGCTATTCTTGAGACCTTGGGCTTGGACGATGCCGTCAAATTGGCACAGCCCTTGAACGAGACCCCGCCCTGTCAATGACTGCAGGGTGTTCCGCCCTACCCCCCCCCCCCCGCCCGCCCTCGCCCCTGCCCCTCCGAACCTCTCTCTGTCACCCTGTCGGTGTTTTGCCAATGATGTCTGGCCTGCGACGGGAGGCGCGCTGAAGAACGTGTTTTTTTCCTCAAAATGGCCTTGACGACGTGAGTGGGACCATCCGAAATCGAACCGGGGTTTGAGGATTGAAGTCAGCGATTCGGTCGGCGGTTCATCTTCAATTCTGGGCCATGAGGGCAAGGATTCTCACTTTCCAAGGCTGGAGGACCGCCCTGTGCTGGCAGACATTCTCTCTGCTTTCGCGTGCGCCCGCCCCGTATTATACTTGCGCTAGATCTTCATTGTATCACGGTCGAGACCGATAATGCCTGGAGCTGTTTAGTAGGAGCAGGCTCTTGCAGTAATTAGCCATGTGGCTATCCGAGGCATCTGATTGTCCGCTGCAGAAAGCGGTTGAATGTGTTAGGCCGAGAGCAGAGAAGGTCTTCCGGCAGAATGATGCAGGATGCACTTGGAAGAAGCTTGGTCGCTTTGCTGTCGACCCCGGCCTTGAAACCGAAATCATGTGCCGCCCATCTACCTGATTGCAAGGTCTGTTTCACGTTTCGATCCCCCTAGGTCCAAAGTTTGAACTCTTGCTTCCTGGCGATACGTGTTTTCCAAAAGCAGGCATCAAGGGAAGCGATTGGGATTCAATACTGGCGGATCACAATCTCGGGCACTGAGGGTGTGCGGAGGTGTAGTAGAGGAACGTGGCGCTGTGCACTTTCTGAAGATGCCGGGCATCAGACTCAATAGAGGTCCCCCATCGCTTTCGAACTAAGACTGTCCGACATCCCCAACTGCAAAGCAGTTGCTGGATCAGCCGCGGCTGAGTGGCGTCGTAGATCACCCTGAAGGCGGAGTGTAAGCGCTCCTGGCCAGGACCTCTCTGCGACGCACGCAGACTTTGGAACCGAGTTCCGCAAGCGACAGTGGCCCAGCATCAAGGGCCACACCGGCCGGGAGCTTATTTCTCGGTGCAGCTGTGGGGGATTGATTGGACTAAACTTGATAGGGCGAACCTTCACCTGCAGGTGAGACCCTCCATCTCGGGTCTCCCCAGAGAGGTGAGTGAGTCAAGGAGCTTTGATGCTGAGGGATTGTCTGTCAGGGCGGATGCGTCAGGGCATCTGAGTGTGGACGTGGAACATTGTGGAATGCATCTCGAAGCCTTCAGCTTCCACTCCTTTCATCTTTCCGGACAGGACCCGGGATGTAGAGAGAGGCGATGCCGAGCCTGAAACTGAGCTGTTGCAGTACCTCACCCTTCATCCGATAACGGTATAACTTGTATAACGCTAAGGTTTCTTGGCCGCCGTCGACGTGCTGCCGCTGTAGCACTACAGACCCCAGAGGCCAGATGGGTTACAAAGAGTTGCAAACCTGCAAAATCTCGAGAACACACTCTCGCACTCTGAGAGAGCCCACAACGTGTGTTACACACTTTGTCACTTTGTGTAGCGATTCATCAGGCGATCCCCATCCTGGCCACCGGGCACGTCAAAGCACGAGTTCCTCAAGATGTGGAATTCCCGAGGCCTCCGAGAGCAACTGTTCTAGAAACTTCGCCCACGGGCATGCAGGATCCGTTTGACGACGCTTGCTGTTTTTCCGACCTGCATGGGGCCTTGTCCACGAAGGCGACAGGTGGAAGAGCTGTGGGAACCTGAACTGCAGAAGGAGGCGGGCTGCGAAGTCTTAGATTCTTAGATTTGACTGAGCAATGCTGCCGCAATGTGCTCGTAACTAGGGAGCTTCGGGCGTGTAGCTTTGCATGAGACCAGCTGCATGCCAGTTTCGTTTGGCCTTCGAGCAAGAAAGCCAGATGCTCCAAGAGCAGCAAGTGAAGGAGGACCGCTGTTCTCGGTCTGGATATTGTTTTTCAACAGATCCATCGTGCCCTTGCATGGTATCCGGTCCGCCTCACCGTCAGGACGAGTCACCCCGGCAACAGCTGTGGGCAGATGTTGTTTGGGCCCTGTGCCTCTTGAAGTGAAGGCAGGTAGCCGTGAGAGCGCATGGGCATGAAGACAGCGATTGAAGCGCGTTGCATCCTGGCCCTTGACCTCTCTGTGCCGAGGTTCGCAGCTTGCAAGGGCACTGGCAGGCTGGGTACCCACCGACTCAGCTCCTCCACTGCTTGCCTTTCTCAGGGACCAACAACCTCATTGAGCAATTCTGGGGTCCTCCCTCTCCATAACTCTAGGCCACCCTGGATCTTCGTACCCTAGAAGGTTGGCATGGCGCAGAAAACTGTAGCAGGCTTCAACTTCAGGGGGGATGGGTAAGTAGCAGAGCAATCCCAAGAACTGGACGGAAGATTTGTGCTTCCACCAGAAATCCCCAAGGACCAGATTCAAGGAGGCCCCTAACCTGTGCGTGCGTGGGTGGGTGGCTGGCTAGGTTGGTGGGTGTAGGTGTAGGTGTAGGTGTAGGTGTAGGTGTAGGTGTAGGTGTAGGTGTAGGTGTAGGTGTAGGTGTAGGTGTAGGTGTAGGTGTAGGTGTAGGTGTAGGTGTAGGTGTAGGTGTAGGTGTAGGTGTAAGTTGCATCACATCTTCACAACGAAGCAACCGCGGGTTTCTGTGTGTCTCTGTGTGTCTCTGTGAGTCTCTGTGTGTCTCTGTGTGTCTCTGTGTGTCTCTGTGTGTCTCTGTGTGTCTCTGTGTGTCTCTGTGTGCCTCTGTGTGTCTCTGTGTGTCTCTGTGTGTCTCTCCGTGTGTCTCTGTGTGTCTCTGTGTGCCTCTGTGTGCCTCGGGTCTCTGTGTGTCTCTGTGTGTCTCTGTGTGTCTCTGTGTGTCTCTGTGTGTCTCTGTGTGTCTCTGTGTGTCTCTGTGTGTCTCTGTGTGTCTCTGTGTGTCTCTGTGTCTCTGTGTCTCTGTCTGTGTCTGTGTGTTTGTGTGTGTGTGTGTGTGCTCCTGTTTCGGGCAGTGCCACCTGACCTGGATTGTTCGTATCACCCGAATCCCTCTGCACTGTGCTGTTTTGGTTGGGTGCCATCTGGAAGCATGTTGAGTTCTTGCAAGGACGCCAAGTACAGCCACGTCATCAAGGCGAGATATTCGGGATATTCGGCATGCAATGTGAACATGTTGTTTGTCGGTACTTGCTGTTGTAGGCATCGGAAGTTGCTGTTTGGAATGCCTTTTTGACACGTGGGATCTGTAATTGATAGGCACAAGAAGAGCTTGCCGCAGTCTTGTAAACATGGGATGGTATTCCCGCGAACGACATGCCCGTCGGGAGCGTTTTGTCTCTAGTCAATCTATCGTATACAAGGCCTGGACATGACATGCCCTTGCTTCGTCTGGACTTCAGTCAATGACGTGGGTGCTGGTTGCTACTTGTAAGTGATGATACGTGGGCAAACGAGTGGGCAAGTTTGCGAGCGAGGAGCTTGGCAAACCAAGTCGAGCCTGTGATCCGAACACAAGAACGATCTTTCAAAAAAAACCGAAGTAGCGAAGCAATCGACATGCATCCCTTCACGCAGGAGGTCCAGGGGTCCTTGAAGACATGGCGCGCGGACCAGCCAACTCAGCAGGCGCGAGATGTAGTATTGCGATGTTGTGGAGCGTCCCGAAATTCCCGAGATCCACACCAGCCAGGGACCGAATTACCTACTAGAGCAGACAGGGTGTGCGTGCACGTGGGTGCGGTGTTTGCAGTTGAATGCATCGTGGGGTGAGCAGCAAGGCAGTATAGCATTGACAGGCAACCTTGTGGTTACGCAAGGACGGCGTCGATCGCACCTCAGCTTTTTTTGCAGCCATGGCAGGCTATGACGTTTCCTGCGCGCGCATGCCCCCGTCGTGTTGTTGCAGGTTATGTTGGGCCAGGGCAATGTGCAATTGGACATGGCCACCCTCGGATCCAGAAACATCCGGTGGAAGCGAAGGCCCTTGAGGGATGGCATGTGCGTGTTTGCGTGTTGCAGTTGCTGCATCATATATTATGGCCGAGTATTGCATGCGCGCGTGTCTGCCCCCCCCCCACCCCCTACCGCCCCCCCCTCCCAAACGTCTCGAGGCATGGAGAAGCGTGGCAGTGGTGCTGGAGCGGTGACCTGGAGCTTTGCAGAAGTCCGTCCGTGGGCGCACTGCATGGTGCCACGTCGCTAGACGGGTCAGGAGCAAACCCCCTTCGGGCACATGTGGCGGGCCTTACCTTGGCAGAGCATAGCCAAGCGACGAGGCATGTGCCTGCAGCATCGAGGAGACCATTAGTCGCACATTCCTTGCGCAGGCCCTGAGAAGCAGAAGGCCCTCGTGTGAACCTCAGCTTGTTTCATGCTGGCGTTCTTGCAATGGAGATCCATGGACAGCTCATACCATGGATTTGCCAAGCTAGGTTTACAAGCGACTTGGACAGCTCATACTGGCAGCTGCGCACCGTGCTGGTCTCGGCACGTTCTGGCACGTCTCAACACAATTCTAGGTTTACTGCAGAGGCCAGGCCACCGAGGTCGGTTCTCGGGCCTGACTCTGCTTGCAAACGGGTCAGGTCACTACCTGAAAGAGATTGTTCCTCGCACCCCGGCGTCGGCATCGGTCTACTGGAAACAGGCCTGCTGCCTGCTGCAGAACATTTCTTCCCTTGTGCCAGCTTGGACTGCTCAGTAGTAGTTCTGCAGCCATTGAGGTCTGTCGAGCAGCAGAAGATGCCAACAGGCACCCTGCACCAAAAAATAGCTGACGCCCAAATGGTGTGCTCCACATGGCACTGGGATTGCAGCCCGGCAGAGGAGTGGCAACATCGTTGCTGTTGCCGCTGCGCTTGCAACCTTTGAAGACCGTGCGCACGAGGGACACGTGTTTGCTGCTGCGAGCTCAGCAAGCGCATGCTGCCGCCTCGCAGGGCCTGGCAACTGGCATTCACTGCCTCTGTGCCCTGCGAGCGTGAATATTCTGTTTCGGTGAAAGGGCAGTACCCCATATGTTCCTTTGCAAGGTCGCACAAGCCGAACGTTTCTGGAAGCAAGCCGACTTAGACGTCGAAGCCACGAACTTGCAGCGATCCCAGGATTTGGTATCCATAGCAGGGCCTTCATTGTGAGAACTGGACAAAACATGTCTCGGCCCTTGAACTTTTCAGCACGCATTGGCCTACAGTGACAGCGCTGGATTATCCACATCTAATTTCACTCGATTTCTTGATTCTGTTCCCCCCCATTCGAACAAATGCCTCCATAATTTGGGGGCAGCCTCGTCTTCATCCAATTTGATGAGGAATGAATGCCTCAGTAGTTTGTTTCCACGACCCACTGAAATGTGAGATCCATCCTCTCAATTGTGTAAACTGAATACATGAGCTCGCCAAAAGAGTATGGAGGAAACCATGTTGAGGGTTCGTTTCTTGGCGCTTTTCTGGGACTTTGTTGGGAAGAGCCTCCCGCTTCTGGACTCGATGATTTCGCTGATGCTGGATCCCCTGGGGAGGTATCGTGGTGGGTCTGTCGTGCTTCGGGGCGTTTGTGATTAAGCTACAGCTCATCTTCCGCCCGCACCAGCAGAAGTGATACATGCACGTACGACTGGGTTGCGGACGTCTGTGGTGCTCTGTCTTCCTGCTATCAGTTGCTGGAACCTTGTTTGCTGTGGGCTAGCAGAAACAAAAACCCTGCGACAACAGGCCGGGGGCCCCGTGTGTGGGCACGAGTTTCCGATGGGCGTTCGATACATGACAGACTCGCTTCACAGAGTCCCGAACATTTTGAGGTGTCCACTTGCCTTTCCAAGCCCATTCACGATTCCATGTCAACGTCCAACGCGGCACAAACCTGGCAGCGATGGGGCGTCGCTCCCACACAAATGGTTGAAACAAAAGGGTGCCCTGCTCCTCAACAGTTAGTGTGACATCACTATACCATGCTGACTCATGTGACTGCAAGGGATGGTCTCGTCGTGGAATCTCCGCACAAAATCACACATATTCGGACTGTAGCTTATGCTCGGCGAGAAGTTTATCTCTTGAGGTCCTGCAACCCAAGTTCCGCATGAGTCTTCTCCGCCCTTGGACATGCGTGTGCATGAACCCAGCCCTCCTTAAATTCCTGTGCGAGCTGATGTGACATCCGCTAAACTTTAGGATGTTCTGGCCCGGGCCGACTGAGTTTTGCTTTCACTGGGCGCGCCAACCGAGGGTGCTCTTTTCTAATGCCAATGATTTCTGAAACAGCGTTGTCGCTGTCGCTGGTCTTTCGGTGTTTAGTGGTATTTCATTCGCTGGGCTGATGCTGCGTTTAGAGAACGTCGTTGCGGTCAGCATGTTCGAGAAGTGGTGCGAGAAGTTTCATTCTTGCGCTTGGACCCAGGATCCTCAAGCATTCCAGTTTGCTGTTGCTGGCTCAGGCTGTTTCTGTGCCATCCGGCACTGCAAGAGAAAGTGGTCAACATGAACTGGGGGAACCGATCGAACGAGGCGGCTTGATACTGACTTTGCACCTCTATGCGGTAACCCTGAATCCTTTTGGTGGGATTTGCTTCCTGCTACAGGCAAAGATTGGACACCTGGAGCTGCGAAAATTCTTGGGCCGCTGGGGCCCGGCGTGCCAGGCGCTTCGGGGTCGGGCGATGAAAACCAGCTCTCGGACAATGCACCTGTTCGATCGGAGCCTGCTGTAGTATATTGCTGGTTTTTCCTTTTTAAGTATCGCACGTTCGGTCTTCGACGTCGCGGTTCGTGTTGTTACGTAAGTTTCTGGACCTTCGAAAATCCAGAAAAACCTTCGGTTTTTAGTTCTTTTCATATATTTCGTTACCCCACCGCCACTCAAGCTGCTTCTTCCGTTCTAAATGTGCCCCAATCCGAGGCCCCGAGAAGTTAAAGTTCCGGGTCGTTGCATTTCCCAGGCGTTTTCATCACTGAACAGCGTTCCAGGAACTGAAGCAGACCGATTTCAGCAGTTGGCCACCTCCCTTTCGCCGTGCCCAGCGCGCAAGCCCGGAGCGCTCAGGGGGGTGGGAAAAATTGGGGGTTGTGCGATTTGCAATTGTTTCTGATGGAAGTGAACACGTGAAGTCGAGGAGCAGATCGACCATGCCGTCACGAAGATCCTCGAGCGCATTGCGCAGGCCAGGCAGTGGAGCAATGCAGCAACTTGCCAAACGGCCAAGCATGGTGCGATTCACGCAAGGGTGAAGAACTCAACTGGCCCAAGTTCCGCTCAATGCTTGTGGGACGGTGGGGCCGGAGCGTTTTTTCTGTGATGCAAAAGGTGGCAAGATGCAGCAAATTCCTGATATGTCCTTTGGGATGCCAGGGAGTTCTGGTCAAAGACGGCTTCAGATAGCCCCGCTTGGCCGGAAAACGGCGGGTCCCAACTTTACAGAATGTCTGCTGGCGGTGTCTTGTGATCGAGTCGCGCATGCCATGACATGCTCCGATGCAGTCCATGTGCGTGTGTGCGTGTTTGTGTGTGTGAGCGCGCGCCAAAGATGTTGTCACTTTGGATCGAACTTTTGTCATCAGCCCATTCTACACACCATCATGATCCCAGGCATCCCCAGGCATTAAGCAGTGCCGTGCTTAGAAACATCCACCGACCATGCTGCGCAAGGGATGCACCTGATGGGTCACCTTGGGTTGAAGCGATTGCTGCAGCAATGATTTTCGCCATGCGCCCAGAGGCAATGTTTGGATGGGGCCTTTTTTTGCTGATTACTGCTGGCTTCAGCTTGGGTCGCGGCGAAGCATAGTTGTGACTTTCGCTTTTGAGCTCCGAGGTCACCGTGGGGACCACATCCTTTGACGACTTGGTCAGAGCTGTGGACACAGAAGCATTCCACGAGAAGGCGTCTCAAGCAGAGCCGATTTGCTTTTGAGACATCCTGAGACCCTCCTTGTAAAAAACCATCTTCTTGTGCAAGTTGGGGGGCAATTCAAACTCGGGGGCAGCAACTTTTTTTTTTTTTGCATAAGGGCAGGTCCCCCCCCCCCCCCCCCCCCCTCCCCCCCCTCATGGCCCATTCCCTCCCCAGCAGTGTCCCCCAAGCTGAAGAGGCCCGCGCGCTTGGCTTTGAAAGGCTGGTGGTGCAGTGTGGCCGCGGCAGCCACAGGACTTTGCTGTAATGCCTGGGAAGTCGAGGATTCACTTTGTAAATTTGATTCGTTGTGCTTGGCCAGCTTTTAGTAAGTAAGCAGGAAGGGAGAAGGGAAGGGAGAAGGGAAGGGAGAAGGGAAGGGAGAAGGGAAGGGAGAAGGGAAGGGAGAAGGGAAGGGAGAAGGGAAGGGAGAAGGGAAGGGAGAAGGGAAGGGAGAAGGGAACGGAGGAGGGAAGGAAGCAGGAAGGAGGCGAGGGAGGAGGCGAGGGAGGGAGCGAGGGAGGGAGGGAGGGAGGAAGGAAGGAAGGAGGAACATAGGAACAGCATGACGTCATGAGGAATTGCTTCCAAGCCCATACTTGAATCCTAACCAAGCCGCCAGCCCTTGCCCCCGACCCCGCTAACATTGTTTTGATTTTGCATAGTTACTCTGATTTTTTCGTCTATAGCCATAATCGAACTGTCGCACGATGTTTTTGTTAAACGTAGTTCTAAATGCCCAGAAACGAATCAGAAGAACATGTGGCCCTACATGTATGTATATATATATGTATGTATGTATGTATGTATGTATGTATGTATGTATGTATGTATGTATGTATGTATGTATGTATGTATGTATGTATGTATGTATGTATGTATGTATGTATGTATGTATGTGAATATGCACATTGCGTATGTTCTGTGCATTGTATGTAGTATCTGCATTTTATACACATACAGTGCATTCATACTGTATGACTTATATGTATTATACGTGCTATTTGTGTTTCACATGATGGACACACCTCATCATATACCTTTCGATGTCACGGCCAATGTAGATCCGAATCCATATCGAATAGATTGCACAAGTCGTCATTTGCAATCAACACGTTGTTTTGAAAAGTTCACGGGTAATGCTTAGTAGTTAAAATTTCAAAATTTTCACTTATTACCGGATCTATAGCATAATCGATAGTGATATTTTCTGTGTGCACTGTACACGCACACCTAAACTACATGACATAGGGATGTTCTCGTAGAGTATTGAGGTAACAGAGGTTTTAGGAAAAACTTTCTTGCATTCGTCGCATGCAAATTTCGAGGAGCTACAGGCTTCACATTAGCGTATAGAGTGAAAAGTCGATTTCTTAATAGAGTACACAGGACATAGATGGTTTGTATATGAAAACAGGTAGGAGCTAGCTGAAGTACAGCAGACATAGCGACACGGGCTGGCAGATGCACCGAGAGGTTCGCCGTTCGCGATTTAGTATGCGCACGGCGCCTGGACGAGAGCGACACGGGCAAGCGCAAACACCGAAAAGTCGTCTTTTTTGCGTCTGGAGTGCGCAGGGCACCGAAGCGAGAGACATGGCATCCAAGACAAAGGAATTCCACCCCCCCAAAAGCGAAAAAGCATTAACAACAGCCTATTAAATTCCGCCCTGCAGTGCCTTTCACTTGCACTCGGAGAAACCACATGTTGGAGGGCAGGGTGATGCTTGCAATCTCATGGAAGGTCCAACTGGTCCCAACAACTTTTTTGCGAGAGCGTTACTTTTCACTGTCGCCTCGGCCACAGCAGGCCCCGACAGCTGGGCCTGAAGACCGAGCGCGCCTCCAAGTTTCAGCAGTATTGTGTTAGCGGAGGCATGAGCAACAGGCAGGACGAGGGTCAGCCAGAAATGCAAGGTCCTTCGACCTGAAGCCTAGCCTGGATGAGGAGGCACAACTGGATGCTGTCGCAGACCTTGGCACATGATTCACCAAGCTTTTTTGCTAGATGAAGTCCGCCTCCTTGGTTATTTCGCACGCGGGGGCTGGCAGCGTCATCGAAGCTCTCCGGGAACGAAGGTGCGCGGGCCTTGCGTCCATGTTGTGACAGCTGTGGCCCATTGATCTCGCAGAGCCAGCCTAGCTGTGTTCCGCCGAAACCCGCGGGTTTTCTGGTCCTCTATCCAGGCGCTTGCTTGTGGTCGTGAATCCGGTGCTCATGAACAACCACCAGTTGGAGTTGGCCGAGGAGAGCAGCCCGCACAAGTCCAATGCCCCTGTCTCTTTCTTTGTCTCCGCTTGTGGATGTGCAGGCTATGCAGAAGAGGGGCCACTGCGCCTGGCCCCTAAATACCTGTGAGGGTACCCGCAGTCGCCCGACCCCCTGCCTGTGGTTGTGGGATCCTGAATACTTCCCCAGCTTCCCCCTCTTCTTTGTAGACCTCCTACAGCCTCGTTATGACTGTTTACCGGCCTGTCTAGTCGAAGCGTGACTGCACGTTTCGGCGTTTTTGCATTAAACGTTTTCAGCTGCCATTGTAAAAGTTCCAAGCGCATTCATGTGGTGCATTCCTAAAACAATGTTCCTAGAATACCCAGGTCAAAGGGGGACCCAGTTCCCAACCCCAACTTGAGGATGCTCCCACTTAGAACAGCAGGCTCTGAGAAGGATGATAAGGATTGCGCTGTAATTAGGGGTGCTGGAATTATTGTCGCTGCCTGTGCCGTGTTTCTTTAACGATTTGACAGGGACCATCCTTACCTTAAGCCACGGTGTGTGTGTGTGTGTGTGTGTGTGTGTGTGTGTGTGTGTGTGTGTGTGTGTGTGTGTGTGTGTGTGTGTGTTTGTGAGATAGGCGAGGCAGTTGGAACTCTGTTGCTGCGGGGGATGGAAAGTATGTGCGTTGCGCGACCTTGCGTCACCCTTCAATTTGGTTGACAGTTTCATGATCGTAGGCATTCTGAGATTCAAAACCATACGCCTCGCACACTTCCATCACAACCTTGGGAGTGTCCATGGGTGGACGATCCCCAGCCGCTAGATTCCTGGTAGGTGCTGGTAGGGTTCCTTGTAAAGGCAATGGCGCAAGATGCCTCGGAGGTGGTGGCCCGCCTGCAGGAGGCGGCGCAGGTGGCGTAGAAAAGGGGTGTCCAAAAGGGGTATCCGGGCTGGAAGTGCTACCAGTACTACCAGTTACTACCAGTGCTGGTTGTCAACAGCTTTGCTTGGTGTATCACATATTGCCGTGGACAGATGGATCTCAGTCCTTATCCGGCAGCGAACCTCAAACCGTGGCACGACCTGCTGGAGGACATTACATTCCATTGTCTCCACGATCGAGCTAGATATCTGGTATATTGTGCAAAGAGCAGGTCCGAACGCTCGCTCGAGCTTGGCAGTTAACAGCATGTGCTGCTATTTCTTGTCAGGATGCCTGCGGCGTGGCCCCGGTCTAGCAGACTTAGCGCGGGAGAAACAAATTTGCAGCTTGAAGCAGAGCCTGCAATATGTAATAGTGTCTCGCTATCTCGTTTTGCATGCTCGGAAGGTCAGATGGTTCGGGCACGATGTAACATGATCACAGTGCGTTCTGTCATCTCATGTCGTACTCTGGGCATGCAGCGCTGAAGCCTAAGCCTATCCAAGAATTCTGAATGTTTGCACAGGCTACCTACATCTACAATGTCTGCTCGCGTCCTGCTTTCAAGCTGCTCGACCAATGGCACTCTCCTCCAACCTGCTAAATACGATGTTCGGCTTCAGCTTTGGACACGCCAGCTTCAGAAACACATGACATCCGACATCATCCGACATCATTCGACATCATCCAACATCCTCCGGCATCATCCGACATCATCCGACAGTCTCTCGGCCAACTCAGTCTCTGCCGGGACAGCCCTTGCGTTGGCCTGGGCTTCGCCTGAAGACCATCCGTGCTTGTCCATGACCATGGTCCGTGCGCTGCTGCCGCGGGCGTCGCGGCATTTGTGCTTCCGCCCTGAGCTTGAAAGAACTCTGGGTGGCTTTTCAAAAGTGCAGAAGACATAGAAGTTTGCTGCACTGCTCTGCAGATCGTGGTGCAGGTGGTTTTGTCTCGTTATCCAAAGCCAAGGGGCATCTGTGCGCTTCTCATCGCTGCTTTCGCAGCTTCCAGACTTCCAGGAGGGCCGCCGCGTCACTGGGATTTGAGTATCGCCAGGTTGGACGGGGAGAGGGCTTGCGTGCCAGGAAGTCATTGCAGAAGATCATGTTTAATATGTTTCGCCCAGGCTCTGGATGCACACCGGCACCTCAGCTGAGAGATGTTGCTGGCTTCAAAGTGGAAACGCCGCGTGCAAGCGGAAGCTTTTGTTTGTTTGCGAAGTGCATGTGCAACCTCACATACTGCAAGGTGGCGCAGCTCATAAACTGGTTGACAAGATCGCTTTCATTTGCAGGTATGCAGATGCACTGCCCATGTTGCGGCGGGCTGCCGAGGCCGTTCTGCTGCACAATATCTTAAGACTCGCTTGGGAGCTTTAATTGACTTGCTGTTTTGGAAAAGTTCCCTCAAAAGGGCTTCCTGCTTCCAGACGTGGGGCGACTGCTTGCAAGGTGGCCGACGCGTACTTTCCACCTGATGCAGGCAGACAGCAAGAGCATTGTGCTGGAACCTGGGCTGACACACGAATGCTGCATAGGTGAAGACCGCGCAAAATGCCACCTTGTCTTGGGCTCTTGCCTGTGGATGCAGGGCATGGGTCTGAGTCGGTCTGAGTCCATGGGAAGGGCCAGCATGGCCATCAGCTTGCAGCGGCTGCTTTACTTTGTAGTGGGGGGCAGACAGTGTCGTTGCATTGACGAGGCCTGTTCGAGGAAGCCGCGCAGCATTTTTCGAGCAAAGACTTGGGGGAGCTGCAACTTGCCAGATGCTTACCTCTGTCTGTCTGGTGTAATTAGGTCTAGTGCCTTGCAGTGTCGAATTCATGGCAGGCCGCGGCACGAGTTTATTTCGAGCTGGCAGACTTCAGTCAGGTGCAGTTCAGGCCGATTCTCGGTCTCGGCACTCTCACCATTTCTCTGTTGCCAGGCTTCCGCTTTGGCTTCTGCTGCTCTCCAATCCTCAACATCTTTGCGGACAGATGCACGCCTGATCCAGGGCGCCGTGCAGGTCGCCACTGGGCATGGAGAGGCGCTGATTGGGCTGCGGGGTGTCCAGACGTTAGCGTGTAGCCAGCCCCAACAGATGCTCTTGTTCTTTTTCTCCAAAGACTTCGCTCTTGTGAGTGCAGGTCTGCATCTAAGCGTTTTGGTTGCTGTGCAGACCCCACTGTGCCTGGTGTGATGTGGCCATTCCTGATCCATCGCGTCCGGCTTCCAGTGGCTTCCAGCATCCATCAGCCCCACTTTTCAATCCCGAACACTGACACGGTTTCGTCGTTGTTCCTGGAGCTGGAAAGCGGACAGGAAATTACCCGTCTTGTGCGTTCCAGTGGGCCTTGAATCTGCGCTCTGAGAGACCACCGCCACACCCAGAATTCTCGAGACCCTGGACGAACTGACTTTGTAGTCGTCTCGTTCCCCGGCTATGGATAGTTGGGGAACAGTTCAGTTGATGTGTACGGCTGGCTAGATGTATTGAACCCTCGAAACCCTGAGCCGCCACACCAGCGTTGGCAAAGATTCGGGACCGGCGCTGCGCATCTCGAACCCTTTACATGTAGATGACCCTTGCAGCTTGAAGACCTGACGGCTGAAAGGGCGGCTCAAGTATGGGCCCTTTTTTGAGTGACTCTCTGTCATGTTGTATATACACCCTGGCATACCGTCAGTGCAACCAAGTGAGGGTGCGGAAGCAGAGCCTAGCACAGTACCCGCGTTCAACATCCAATTGTACCGTCTGTGCAATGAGTATGGGATTTTGCTAAGGGCACATGTTCCAAATCACGTTCCAGCATGGAGAAAGTGGTGCGGAACACGTGCAAGGGCACCCTCAATTCCTCCCTGTGCCCACTTGATGCAAGCACAACAGAAGCATCCGTCGCGCAAGACGCCCCATCAGGGCCTCCACTAGGTTTCGTCCCAGTCCCGAACCCCGAAGTTGCAGCATGCCCTTGGACAGGCCATCAGGATAGACGATCTGCCCACCTTTGAGGCCAAGTGTATCGCCCACCTCAACATGCTCGTTGGCGAGGCTATGGGCTCTGAAGGCAAGGACAGTCTGATGCTAATTTGGCAGCCCGACACCTCTGAGTACAGAGTACTCTCCAAACAGTCTATGCAGTGCATTTCTATCCGTTTCTAATCCAATTTTTTGTTCAACCACACGAAATTTTGCCAATACATTCTTGTCTATCATATGCATATATTGCTGCCACACCCCAACGGAACTCAGATGAGATGATGGTGGTACGCGGTGGAGTATGTAGTGTAGAGTCGAGAGTGGGTGACCTGGACCGCTTGCTGCGAGACATCTTGCTGTTGGTCGACGTGTTGGGAAGGTCAGGGTTGAGTGACTGGCTGATTCGATATTCCTGCTTGATAATGAACGATGCTGATGACTAGTGATGAGGTCATGACATAGAGCGTGAACCCAACGGAACAGGGGGGGGAGGAGGGGGGGGGGGGTCAAAATTGCTAATTTCTCCCAGGCGAATTAGATATATTGGCACTAGCACTATCTTGTCGACTGTAATCACTTGGAGGTGACGCTTTTCCCACCGCTGCCAAGTTGATGGGCTCGCCCCTGGCGCACGTTGTCGGCCTTGAGGAGGGCAAGGAGGGCATGGAGATTTCGCCTCAAAACTCCCTGGCCTTGCGCTGCACTCTGGGTGAGCTGGCAGCGCGTGGAGGCGCGGAGGGCTTCTTTCGAACGGGATCCGCAAAATTCTCGGCTTGCCGTGCCTTTGCTGTGTTGCCGAGTGTGTAGGTGTTGACGAAGACTGGGTGCGGCAAGCCCTTGTGTCTGGACAAGGAGCAGGTGTAGGACCGGTGTAGGAGCCAATTCTAGGGGTGTAGATCAACAGCCTGAAGGGTTGGAACTTGTCACACAAAGCCCAGGTCAACGCCTTGTCGGAATTCGAAGCTCTCCAGCCGAATGATCCAACATTGCGGCCTTTCGTCACTTTGCAGAGTAAGAGCTTTCAAGAATCCCCCTCCAGTCCTGACACGGTCGTGCTTGAGGTCTTTCGAGCTCTAACAGCTCTCGCGGCCGTGACGAACCAAAAGGGTGATGCCATCACGGCGGAAGGCGCGCCCGAGCTTTGTTGAGCACATGTTGCAGCTTCTCTCATGCTCGGGTTACTCGGCACTGGTAGCTCTGCAAGGTCTCTTCCGCACGGCAATGGACCACGCGGAGAAGTACAAGACTGCTGGGCAGCGTGCGGAGACCTGGAGGTCCTGGGTCTCGGAGGGCTTTGCGCAGATGCTGGCCGAAGGCAGGAAGGGACAAGAATGAGCGTCTTGTTCAGTACAAGAGCATGTCGTGTGCCGGCATCCTTCTTTGAGGCCGTCATGCCGAGCAACGTAAAGCAGAGATCCAAGCGCTTCAGGCCTGTCGGAGAGCTGCAGAGAGGAGTTCCGGGTTTGGACCGTGGACCGCAAAACCACTTTACACGTGAGACAGACGGGGTGAATCGGAGGAAGCAAACCCGACTAGTCCCAATTCACTCCGTCACTCAGTCGCCGTGCTTTCTGGCATGCCTTCGCTTGCTTGCCGGGTTACACCACTGGAACATGTCAACGGCCATAGTGGCCCTGTGCCCCAGGCTGATGTGAGGGATTCCTCCGCATCCACTCGTCGCTGGGCATTGCTTTGGCTGCCACCTCCCGCAGTCTCAGGCCTGAAGCATGGAGAGCATAAATGGGATGTTTTACAAGGCCCTGTCCGCTTCTCATGCAGGCCTTGAGTGATGGCAGCGGGTCTGATGCCCTTTCAGTGTGGTAGCTATAGCGCCAAAGTTTTCAGCGATCCAAAAAGCGGTCCCTGAAACAGACCTCAGACGAGACTCGGGTTGGGAGATCAGCCCTTGACACGCAGAGAAAAAAACACATCAAGAAGCGCGTGTTGCAGCAAGCCAAGGGTGCGGTTGTGTCGAAAGCCACTGGTGACAGCTTTTGCAAGCTTCGCGCAGGCATTCGGCTTGCATGTTTCGCTCAGGAGGGGAGCCACGCGTTGCAGAACTTGCACCGAGATTGGCTGGATACTCGTCTTGTGGACACCTGCATTGCGGGCTGCGTTGGCCGAAAACGCGCCTGCAGCTGCAAGAGTTGCGACCGTTGCAGTTTTTTCGTGACCGGTGAGACAGACATGGGATCTTGTTTCAGCTTGGTTTCCCCCAGCTGAGGAATCATTCTGCCACTAAGCTTCAGCTTGACGATGCTTTTCGATGCTTTTGCCCGGATGCTCACATATGTTGCATTCGGGCAGAAGCCTAAGGCTTTAAGGCTTTAAAGCATTTTAAGGCTTAGTGGCAACCGGTTTTGTCCGGGGCCTCTGAGGCTCGCGCCAGACGAGGTGAAACCACGTCCAGGGGACAGCTCGCGGCCAGCGCTAGACGTGGGATGGCTCCGGCCGCTAAGGCCGCCAAGGACGCAAAGTGTCTTAGAGGGTTCTGCGCCCACAGAATCCTAGAACCATCTCGCCGAATCTAGCGTACATGATCTGCGCGATTGTTAGTCATTGTGCACTCTTGCAGAAGCTTTCGGACACTCTTCGCGGGTTCTCGCGCTGCAGGGAGATGCCAAGCGAAGAAGCATGGCAGGCAATGGAGGACTTCAACTGCATGCCACGCATATTTTTTTGGGGTAGTGGTGGTTGGTTGGCTCTTCCTTGCGGGGACTTTGCTGCGACCCCAAGGGCGTCGCTGAGGATGGCAGTTGTGCTGGGTCCGACGAGGGGAGCAGCGGCAGGGAAGGGCCACAGAGTGACAGAGCTGGTGTTCGGGGGCACCCCCCTTGGGTTACAATGGGCCTCTTCGTGGTGAAACCCCCCCCCCCCCCCGCCCCTTTCCCCGTTTACAATTGGACCTCTTCGTGGCGGAGCTTGCTTATGGTAAGGAACCAGGCGTTTGGTCCCGTACTCCCTCAGCTGGCGCCCATGCGGCTGCAGCTGATTCGTCTTGTTCTATTCTTTGTTGTTTTAGTTTGTGTTTGGGAGGGGGGGCTGCTTTTTGGCCGTGTTGCCATGCCGGCATTCTGCAACAGATCATTGCTGTGAAGAACTGGACGATGCCCTGGGTCGCAGGATCACGCCCAGAGATCAGATGTTTCCGGCGGGGCCATGGACATCACCCCTGGCATGCGCGCGCCTTAGGCATGAGGTTGTTCGAGGTTGAAGAGGTTTTCTACAAGTATACCTGCAATACCCAAGCATGCACATGAGGTTCATCTTCATTCCGCACGGGTGGTGGCACGCCTTGCGGCCGCTGGATGATGTGACGGTGATCTCGGGTCCCTCGAAGCTGTCGCACCACTACCACACCGAGGAGGCCCCGGCTTGGCTTTAAGGGCAACTCGAAAGACAACAAGTTTCCCCACCCCCCCTTCCTTCCTTCCTTCCTTCCTTCCTTCCTTCCTTCCTTCCTTCCTTCCTTCCTTCCTTCCTTCCCCGAAACTCCACTTCTTGTTTTTTGTGTTTGTTTATTCACTTGTTTGTTTATGTATTTATTTATGTTGCTTTTTTGTGTGTCTGTGTCTGTGTCTGTGCCTGTGCCTTTGTCTGTGTCTGTGTCCGTGTATGTGTCGGTTTCTGTGTCTGTGTCCGTGTCTGTGGCTGTGGCTGTGGCTATGTCTGCGTGTGTGTCTGCGTGTTCGGTGTCCGTGTCTGTGTCTGTATCTGTATGTTCGTGTCATTTCGTATCCGTGTCTGTGTCTGTGTGTTCGTGTCCGTGTCCATGTGTGCGTGTCCGTGTCTGTGGGATGTGTCTGTGTGTTCGCGTCCGTGTCTGTGGTGTGTGTGTGTGTGTGTGTGTGTGTGTGTTTTTTGCGCCAGAATCTGCTCTCGAAGGTCGGGTTTGACCGGGCAGATACGGAGGAGCTGCGCAAGCTTGCCTGCAGCTGGCCAGCTCAAAGAAGCTTTAAGAGACTTCAGAGACTCGCGAAGCTTGATGTGGCTGAGCATTTTCTTGGCTTTTTCGGGTTGTGATTGAGGTAGCTTGCCAGCCGAGCAGCTCGCGCTTCTGCAGGTGAGCTTGCAAGTTGCCGCAAGCCACTTTGTTGCGTAGCTGTTTGGGCAGGGACGCCAGATTGATTTTGCTTGTCTGCTGACGGGTGATACAGGCATGAGGCTAACGTTTGGCTAGTTTTCATCCCGGCCAGGACGAGTTAGGTGATGAATACATTGCCTTCCTGCGATGTGGCACAGCTGATCTGCTGCAGTCGCTGCCCATTCCGGACATGGGTTGGTGAAATTGCAGGTTCTTGGAGTTAGGCACGGTTTCCTGAAGCTACTGCGACACAAAGCTGCAGGAGCAGCATTTCCTGCTGGACGCTCTGCAGAAGGTGCTATGAGTCCGACGGCTTGAAGCAAGAACGGCAGGAAATGCACATCTTGCCGCTGGCGCCAGAAGCCTGCCAAGCGACCTTGTACCAGGCGTCACAAACGATGCTTCCGACACCGAGTGAGAGGATGACTGTGTGGTCACATGCAAGTTCGCCTCAAGCCTGTGGAGCACAACTACACGCTCGGCTTTCTGCTTGACATGCTCGGGACCACATCGTACGCGTGCGGAAAAGGTGTCATCATGATGTGTCATGTTATTGCGGGCGTGGGAACAGAGCTGTTTCAAGCCTTTTCTCCCCCATGTGTGGAGAGATGCGAAGGGCACGCTGGGATTTTATTATGGTATTGGGGATGTCGAAAGCAAATCTGTCAGCACGACGCAGAGCCAGCTAAGGCTGCAAACTCAGCAGCAGCTCATGTCAGCGCTGTCTGGGCGAACAGGCAGCATCATTGTGTTGCATGTGCTGATCAGTAGCTAGGATGCCACGTAGGCAAGCGACTGCGGCGCAGGTCCTGAAATTGGGCATTCGCAGTTTGGTGAGCCCTGCCCTCATGCTTAGAGTTAGCCTGCCACTTACAGCAATTTGGAGCTTAACTCGGTTGGCCGAATCGGAATGTGTGGATGAGGCATGTTGAAGCATGCCGTGTTTTTCTTGCACATGCAACTGCGTAGTCACCGCTGGCAGTGGCCAGCGGCCAGTGCACCCCGAAATCCCCAAAGGACTGGAAATGAGATGTGACAGCAACCATGAGGCCTCCTAGTCCTCAGTGCGATCCACCCCAGATGATGCAGCAGAGGTGCCATGTTCAGGGTCTTGTTCCTGACAGGTTGAAACAAAGTTCCGGGGGGGGGGGGGGAAAATCTGAGCCTGCAGCTCCAAGTGGAAGTGCTGTCATTTCTTGTTTTGAAGGCTTCTCACGGCAGCCCTGGAAGTCCTGGCTGCCCGAAGTTCAGGCGCTGCGCTTCTTTCGAGCGGGGCTAGGCATGGGAGTGCATGGGCAGTTGCATACTTGACTGGCACTTGCCTGGTCACTTGAAGGCACCCAGCTTGCACCAAAGCCGAAGCAAAGCCAAGCGCGTCGCCAGGCGCCGCGTCCTCTGCGGAGACCCCAAGGACGTAGCGAAGCTGCATCGGTTCCCATTTGGCCCATTTGCACGACACGGATGCTACGCCAAAAGGCTCGATGATATGCTCAGCTGTGGGCCGAGCAGCCTTAGCAACTTGGTGGTATATGGTGGGGTATTCGCAGGCGTTTGGGTCGCAGATATTCGCAGATCACGAAAGCTATAGGAGCTAGGCTTGAGTCTACTTTCACTGGATTCGGGTTCTCCCTCAAGTTTCCGACTCCTTCTGCGACCTTTCAGGCTTGGGATCCGACATGCCGGGTTCCCCAATTCGTGACCATTGACCACAAGGCCTGGAAGGATCCGGAAGGAAGGCCTACGTGTGAAGAGGCATCGTGAGGTGAGTTGCTTTCTGGTGTGCGACATGGGGATGGGATGCTAGGCGCTAGGGACAATCATCACTGCTTTGTCGTTCGATGAAGTTCGATGATGTGTAGTTTATTCTCATGTCCTTGTCCCGATCGCCGATTGAGACAGGCGAGCAGCTCTGATGGCCATTGCTGACGCCCGTACTTTCGTAGTTTCTCGCTTTGTCGCAGAGCGCAAGCAAAGCCTATCAGGCCTATCAAATCCTACCGCACGGTTTTTCAGACTTGAGCTGGGCACTGTGCCCTCAGGGCAGAATCCCAGAGAGCATCAGGGCAGTCATGTTGGAATTGTTAGACTGTGACAACTAATTAGCCATTTGGTGACTTGTCCCTGGTTACACCTGCCATGCCTGGCCAGAGGTCAGGCGTGCAGCAATCGACCCCTTCTCCCGATGCATCCCAGAATGCTGCTTGGAAGTATGACGATGTTGCAGCACATGCAGCTCCATGGCCATTGGCGCATTCCATAAAAGGGCAACTTGCTGGACACGCTCCACAAGTCCTAGCTCTTGTTCCTGACGTTTTCAATGATCCGCAGGATGGTAGCGAGGATGGTGGCATGTGATAGGTAAAGACTCGTGTCAAAAGCAGATGGAAGGTGCCGCCCACCTTGCAGGCCTTCGGAATTTTTACGAGCATCCAACGTCTTTTGGCCAAGCTGAGGGCAGTCTGTAAAGTTGAGAGGCTCTCGTCTTCAAGAAGTCATCTGAAACCTCAAGTAGGTTAGAAGGTAGGTAAGAAGGTAGGTCAGAAGGCAGGTTAGAAGGCAGCTTAGAAGCCTTTGTGTCGGTGAGTTTGTGGCGAAGCCTTCAAGGAGCTTGAATGAACAATCACATTGCAAGGATGCACCAAGCAATGCGAAAGTCTGTGCACGTTGCGCCTCTAAGGTAAAGTGGCAGAGGGTTGCAGGGACTGAGGGCGGAATCAGAATAAGCAGCACCGGGGCGCAGGGGTGCTTTTCTTTTCGCACGGCTACTCGTCTCAATGCAGACACGCGTGATCTTCCATTCCCATCTTGACTGCCATGTGGCTGCCAGATCTTGATGAGTGCTGGGGAAACAGTGTTCACGAGAGCAGGAACTTCAGAAAGCTGAAGCAGCAGCTCATGCTTCTACAGGCCTATGCCAGCACTCCTTGCAACATAGCAGAGACCAATGGCCAGGGTGTAAAGAGCTTCGGCCAGAACTCGCCTGTCACCCGGAGATGTGCGCACAGACGTCTCTGGAGACGTCATGAACTGCGCTGCAGCTGTCAGCGCGGACACTGGGCGTGTAGTCGCTTCCAACGGTGGTCGTACGAACGCTGCGGCCTATCCGGACAGCGCTTCCAGCAAGACTTGATGAGAAACGGTCGCTCTTGGAGATGGGCCATGCCCAGCTTCAACAGTAGCTGTCAATCAACTTGCCAGATGTTTGCTTCCTTGAACTGCCCCTACTTGTAGCAAGCAGTCTTGTGTGCATAGTGGCATTTTGAGTCTGGTAGCTATGGTGTGATTGGATGGCAGGCTTGATTTCAAAGAGGCCAGGAATCCTGCAAGCACAGCATCATCTGCCATTAGCGCGGTGTGGAATCAAAGGAGGCGGCGGAGGAAAACACACATGCACAGATGCGATGGCAGCTCCATGACATGCAATGACTGCACTTCAGGTGTTGAGCTGAACCCTATGCCGGCTTTAGCCCAACATCTCGTGAACAAAGTCTTCCCAAGACCTATGCGAACCATGTTTCGCAGTTTCGATTGTGCCATCGGCTCACCCAAGAACTACAACCCAACCAACCTCCCACCAAGGTAAGGTGCCGCTTTTCGCAACCTTCCCAAAGTGCGGCATTTGAGATTGGCAGAAAGTGCAACAGCCCAACGCCTATCGGATGCGTACATAACGCTGCCCGTTATATCCAAGACTTGCCAGTCATCGCAGCCGGACCTCCCTAGGAGTGAGGATCAACCAACAGGACCAACAGCTTACAGGGTCCCCCACGTTCAGGTGTCGACACTCAGTGCTTCGGACTTGCCTGGCGGCTGCAAGATCGGAGTTGTCAAGGACCCTATTAAGGGCTCGACCGGGGCTCTAACGGATATAGACGCTTGCCAGGGGAATGTAAGAGTTGCGTGTTGCGTTTCACAGTTTGTGCATAGCTGCGCACAGGGCACTTCTTGCTGGGCTGTGGCATTTTGCAGCAGACAAAGCGCACTGCTGCAACAGGAGGAATGATGCTGCCTGGCTCACAAGGCCCGGGACATATTTGATGAGTGGCTTAGGAAGTCTAGTGCCGTGTCGAAGCAGCATCTGTGTGCTTCTCTGTGCTGTCATGCGAGGTGCTGCCAAGTCCTGTGGTTGTGAACCTGAGAAGAGGAGAACTTGTTGCCAGAGGAGCCCGAGCTTCTTAGTCAGCGTCGATATGTGTAGATATGTGTAGACTTGCGGCATGGCAGATGTTTTGTGTGCTCTGGCTCCCATCTGCACGTCGCCATCCGCACGTGCAGTCGGTGCTGGGCATGACGAGCGTGTGCGTGTTTCTTTGGGCTTGGAGGGCCCAGGGGACTCAAGGTTATTTCGGAACAGCTTGTGCCGTTATGTTTAAGAAGCTGCTGCCCCTGTTGCTTCCACTGTGTCTAGAACTGGACCTAGGCTCCAACACGAAGACTCAGTCAGCTTCTTCTTACCTCTTCGCAAACATCCGGAGGAGGTGTGCGTACCTCCAACCTAGACTGCCTCCGAGAATTGCTTGTACCACATTTTCGGGCGTGAAAGACAAAGCCGAATATAATGTGGGCGTGCGGGTCGTCTGTTGTCTTCAAGTTGTCTTCTGCAGCCCCGCCGTCTGTAAGCCGGTGATCGGATGTTTCCAGCATGGTGCAACGCCGTTGTTCTGGAGCTGATTCAGGGAAGAGGCACTCAACCCATTAAAAAGCAAGCTACACGATTGTGCCTGCACATGGGCCGGCCTGATACTACACCCATGACATGTTGGTGCCTCTGCAGAACATGGTAAATGGTATGATGCGGGACGTATTTCATTGTCATTGCTTGTAAGGCAACAGCTTCAGCGTGAAATGAGCAACGACCCAAGCTCTCATTGCAAACATTGCCAGGCGCAGGAACCATAGGAATATGGCAACTTGTTGACAAGAACCGCCAGAGCAATGGACACGGAATGCTGGACGAGACTGGAGGCCCTTCAGGACGGCAGGGAGGAGAGCCGCGAAGTGTAACCATGTGCAACCATGTGCAACCATGTGCAAGCGTGTGCAACCATGTGCAACCATGAATCCTTTATGCAGGTGCTCAGCCCCTGCGCTTTGCCCTTGTCCAGCGCGGAGGAGCGGCCCACGAGGCAAAGAACAAAGAGAAGCCAAAAGCCTGGCCGGGTGTAACTCTCCACCTCTTTCCTTCGTTGCAGGTTGTTGGAAGTCTGCTCTCCTGCAGTCTTCGTAGCCGCGGGTATCGGGCTGCTTTCCTTGGATTGCCCTTGGAGCAGGTTACGCTGCACGCGGCAGAGGCCGTTGGCCGAAAGTGCCAGCAGTCTAGCAAAGGGGCGGAGACTTCCAAGGGTCGGAAGATTCTTGCGAGCTGCTTGTGGCGAAGTTGCTTTTGTGGCTTTGGTGGGCGCAGCTTCATAGCACACAGGGAGCAGAATGCCTTGAGTCTGATCCCATGGCAGGTAGCTTTCTTGGGCCGCGCCCCAAAAAGTGCCATAGTGGTAAATGAGTCGAGCCCGGGGCCAAGAGCTGCTTCAAGGGAGGCCGGAATCTTACAAGACACAGCGCAAGTGCAGTTTTTTGCACCTCTCTGCAGCCGGAAGGCTCCAAAAGGCTCCAAAAGGCTTTTTTGTAGGAAATCTGCGGAGATGTCGGCCCCGGAGTCGGCCTCGGAGTGACCAGCTCAGACTTTTTAAGGATGTTGGAGATCACACGGCTTGAAAAGGCAACGGCTGCTGGTTTTATGAGGCCATCTGGCTCTGGCATGGTGGTGCAGCCGCCACCCCTGGAGGTGGGGCTCGGGAGATTTGCAGGGCTGGCGGGGGGCGTTCTACTCAAGAAGTGTATGGGAAGTCTGTTTGGTACCAGTCTCCAGGGTGTTTGTGGAAGTTGGTGGCCGAACTGTGCCACAGTTGTCGATGCTGCAGTGCGAAGACTGGGTTCTCAACGGCGTTCCTGTTGTCCCAAGATACTGGGGCACATCCGCAAGTGGCGGAAATTACGTGCCCGTCCTCAGTTCCGTCACAGGGTTATGGCTTCAGCACAGGAAGAGAGCAATGGGCCGAATTCCGGGGTGTGAAGGTGTGCTCCGAAAGGGACTTCTGTTCAATGGGGGGCGGGAGGCGTGTTGTTCATGGCAAGGATTGCTACATGGCTTGGTGAAGCAGACAAGGCAAGTTCCACAAGGAAGCCGCCAACGCAATGCAACGACATGAGCCCATGGGCTGACGCAGACTTGACTGTGTGATTGCCTCCGTGTCTCCTCATTCCTCCAAAGACAGCTGCGTTGCTGCGCCTTTGCGCCTGTCTGTGTTCGGCAGCCTGCGCGCAAGAATGTAAACCGAAGAAGTACAGGCAACGGAGGCGCAGATGCTGAGAGTGTTTCTCTCATTGAATGCCGTGTTCAGGTCTGTTGCTTGTTGTGGACCTTTGTGGGCCCGCTCTCTGAATTTTGTGTTTGAGGCAAGGCGCAGTCTGCAAATCTCGTAGACAAGATACACAAGCTGGAACAACAACAGCCCCAAAAGCGAAACCGCTAAGCCAGACCCTTCGGACAGACACCTTGCCAGCCGTGTGCAAGCGTACAAACCTTAAAGCCCTAGGCGTGTAACAAACAAAAACTCAACTTGGGAGCTGTGGTTGAACACGATTTCGCCTTGCAGTGAGCGCACAGCAAGAACACACCTGAGGGATCTCATGCCAAGTGGCCTCGGCCAGGTTTCGAGCCCTGAGCCTCAGGCACAGGATGAGGCCCGATTTGCTGCTGCCACGGTTTGTTCTCTGTTGGCCTCTTGCTATGTGTGATGGTTCCGGGAAATATCGTAAGGACGTAGGTGAAGGGCGAATGCTGTCAGATGAGAAAGAAGCAATGACTCCCAGGGATTCCAGGGTGTTACATGTTTGTGGCACTTTCCTCTCCTCCGTTACATATCAACCAACACACACAAGAGGGACATTCGCCAGGCATGATTTGGCATTGGGGACTGTGCCCACATGTGCGAGTCAGGAGCCCAAGGGCATTGGCCGAAAAATTGCGAGCTTCTTTGGCAACGTCGGCTACCGCACCTGGATTGCAGCTGTGGTATGCGGTCTTGATGGGAAGTAAAGCATCGTGCCGGATTGCGGCGCCTGAACTTGGTAGTTGCCTGAGCCTACACCCCCAATAGTAGCTGACGTAGTTTGAATTTCTGGGTACTAAGCAAAAGGCATAAGAAAACAAACTATCGTAGCAACAGCCTGGGACTACAATCGGGGCTCTAGGTAACACAGGCAGTTGAAGTTGGAGTGCCTCGGGTCCTCGGCTTTCAGATGCCATCCCAACTGCCTCCGCACTTCAAGTCCATGTCAGCTGCCTTGGTAGGCCTTTTTCGGAAACCCCACAAGCAATCCTGAGAAGCAACGAAGTGCTTCTTTTGTGCCTCTCGTGCAGTGCAGGGAAGGAATCCACTGGACAGATCTTGCAACCGCTTCAACTGGACAATGGGAAGCAGCAGGAAGGGGAGGAACCACGACCTTCCCTGAATCCAAGCCTCCCGAACTCATATCAGTGTGCCTTGAAATTGGACAATTCCGAAGCCCTGATGTTCTGAACTTTCCCGTGCCGCACAAGGGCCACCTCAGCAACTGTAGTCTGCGGGTACACCAGCAGAACTCTTTCAAAAAGCTGCGACGATTGGCAGATCATCCCAAGGTGTGTTTGACAACATGAGCTTCGTTGGGGAGGCCGAGGGGCAAACATCTTTCGGTACCAATAGCCTATCTGGGACATGTGTTTTTCAGTGCCGTGATTCTTGCGATGCAGGTCCTGGTAGAGTTCCTGGAGTTGGACAAACACCCGTTCCTTGGATCATAAGCTGCGAACTCTTCAGAACACTGAGCTCGTAGTCGTGGTCGGTGCAGGTATCAGCGGGAGCTTGACGAGATGCGAAGGCAGCAGCGGCGACGAAAACAGGTTCAGCAGCAGCGCGAGGCCTGTTCACACCATTCGTTGCCATGCCATGCCCATGATGTTGCACATCACAGCACCCGACACCTGTCGCAGGACGATGCCATCGCATCTCTGGAGGAGGCAGCAGGGCCTGAGGCGGCCGAATCCAAAGATTCCGCGGCTCCATCTGCTACGTAGTCACGTGCTCCCATTGAACCTGTTCTCACCCCAAGTGTCTGCCTGCAGCCTGCAGCTGAAGTGAGTCTCAGCTGAAAAGTACTCTGAAGCTGGCTTGCGCATGGTAAATTTGGAAGATTTCTCTGAGGGGGTTTGTGCTTTACCAAGTGAGCCCGGGAAGATGGGAAGCACTTCTCGCACGCAGGATTCGTAGATCACGCTAGAATGCTCGAAGTTCGTCTCAAGCGCAGGCTCAGGCCGAATTCGCATGATCAAAAGGATCAAGGTACCCAGCGCCTGCAGGTGAACCCCGCGCGTCCCGAGATAACAGGGGTTGCAAAACTGCCATACCGAAGGGAGCATGTTACGCACCTCCGCCAGTGCGAAGCTGCACTTCCACAGGTCTCGGATATCTTCCTGGTTCTATAGCACGTGGGCTCCAGTTGAAGGGCTTGGCTGCAAGCTGAGGCGTCTCCTCCATTCACGTGGAGTTCTCGGTCGGACGAATCCCAAGCAACGGCAAGTCCTGAGCCAAGAGGGAGTACAAGGGAGCACAAGGAGAGTCTGCTGAGATGCCCGTCGCCACCCCCGGCCCAGACCAGCGCGGTTTTGCTTCAGACCAGATCTCAAACCAGCTCGTAGCCTACACTTCGCGTAGCCAGCATGTTCCGATGAATGCTACACATCGTAGACTTATGAGCCGATCGCTTGGATCATAGCTGATTTCGGATATCTGGCGAGCCGCAGCAATGCTGCCGAGACGGGTTGCCGTAGGTCGTGCTGCATGGCAGCAAAGCTTTCGAGTCAACCTTGTCGTACCACTGCATACAGCCAGTCTGCAGCATCAGGGAACCGAGTAGTTTTTTCAAGGGTTCTGAGGCATGACGCAGGCATACGGTCAGCAGCAGATAGCCTTTGGCCTTGGGACTCCTGGCGTCTCGTGGCGTTGTGTCAGGTGAAGATCCATGGCAGCTGCAGCTCCTGGGGCCGCTGCTGTCTTTCCGAGGTGCCATTTCTTCAACAGATTGGGCTTGCATATCGCTGCATACCTCTTTCTTGTGGCGGGGGGGGGGGGGGGGGGGGGTGGGGGGCGCGGGGCGGGATTCGGAATGCGGAGATTGCGCTGAGGCGCCCCCGGAACGATGGCGCCCAGTGCCCGTGTCGAACTGGAACGCTTCGAGCCGCTGAGCCAAATGTTGAGCCATGTCTCTTGATGTGGGTTCGCAAAGACCTCGTGATACTTCTTGCGGCAGTTGCGTCCCTGCTTCCAAGACTCTCTGAGGTTGGCCTCGGCACAGCCGGCGCGTTGCAAATGCCTCGACTACGCTGCGAGCAAACTCTCAGACTAAGGTGGCCTGGGTGCTGTTGCTGGGGTTTTGCCATCATTGTGATAGAAAGGCTTGTGGCGCCTTTCCTGCCGTATTGAGCTTCCGATCCTCATTCCGAATCAAACTGCCAGATCAAAGCAGCATTGTTTGAGGCCCTGACCGCCGAACTGTTGGTCGAAGGCTCCGATGAGACTTCGAACCTGGTGATTGATTCTTTGCAGGAACTTGGCATTGCAAGAGAACACTGACCAAATTTTCTGAGTCTTTGCACCTACAGCAACTTGCAAAGGGCACTTTTGCGCGCGCAGCACGGCGCCTTGCAAGGCTTTGCCGGGCTTCCAGCTCCTCGCGCGCGCAGAGGCGGAGGCGGCCCTACTCCGGGACAAGGAGGACCAAGAGAAATTGGCCACAGGTGTGGCTGAGGCGGTGGCAAGGGGCGTGCTGGAGGAACGCCCGCAAGTAGAACCTGTTTGCCGAATCCAGACCGAAGGCAAGTCAATAGGCGCCATTGCTGGTGAAATCAGGCGCAAACTTGGAGATGCTCCTGAGAGTGGGTGTGTACTTGTTCTGCAAGGCAGAAGCGGCACCGGAAAGAGCACCCTTGCCAAGTATCTTCAGGCTGTCCTACCCAGGTCTGCGCGTTGGTCCAATGGCAACGTCTTTCGTGCCCTGACACTGCTGGCTCTGCACCACTGCCAGAAAAGCCACAAAGAACTTGGGGCACAGCTGACCCATGAGCTGCTCCAGATGCTGATGTCACGGCTGGAGTTTGGGAAATTCCGGGAGGACTTTGACATCAAAGTTAGCGGATTGGGTAACGATGATGTGCTGGTCTCAGAAATAGCCAACACGCTGCTCAAAGAGCCAGAGATTGGACGCTTCGTCCCCACTGTGGCCGCGAAGACCCAGGGTGAGGTAGTGAACTTTGCTGCGAACGCAGCCCAGATAATGCAAGCAGCTGGCATGTCCGTCCTGATGGAGGGCCGCTCGCAGTCTCTTGACTACATCCGGACACCGCATCGTTTCGAGCTGATAATGAACGACGCAAACATCATTGGGGAGAGGCGGGCCGCGCAACGCGTGATAGGAGCTGCTCGTGCCGAGTTGTTGCGCAAGCCCGAAGAGAACGCACATTCTGCACTCGAGCTTGCGTTGCGTCGTTGCTCGAACAGCGACGGTTTCAGCCTGGACACGCCGGCGCTTAGGAGCGCCGAGCCTAGGCCCGTGGGCCTGCTCCCAACAGCACTTGAAGGACGAAGGTTTCGTGCATCTCAAATCCTTGAGGGAGGATGCAGAACTACCCGTGGGGTACATGCATATGCGCAGAAGGAAGGGAAAAGGCACCGAAATCAAGACAGCCGGCACGCGCAAACAACTTCAGCAAGTCTAGGGCCCGCAACCGACGCACTGAGGTGCCAGGGGAAAGCTGGACAAGTTTGTGTCCTTGCACGGGATAGGCCGCTGGTGGTTTTCTTTCTTGGAGTTGGTGCGTTAACTATAGTGTGTTTGGATTGGAGTAGGGACTAGGCAATCGCATAGTTTCGTGCACAAGCAAGAGTCAAGACGAAACAGAGCACGGGAGGGGGGGGGGGGGGGGGGGGGGGGGGGGGGGGGGGGGGGGGCAGGGCGGCCATAAAATTCATGCAGTGCACCGCTTGGGAGGTCTCAGAACGGCACAGGTCTGTGCAAGCCGTCCCCTTGGAATGTGGTTTTTGCCGACAGTTTCCTTAGAACATGTTTTCGCGCATGACGACTCGGTAGATGCCACTAGACAACCGTTTCAACGACATGCCAGCGGAGTGGCTGTGGCTCAAGGTTGGGTCCTGATGGTTTTCCTGACTTGGCTAACATCCTACGACTGGGCGTGGGCCTTGTGGGCCTTGTGGGGCCTATCGATGTACAGGGAAATCAGAGAGATCCGAGTGGGCAAGTGCCAAGTCGTGTCGTGCAGTTTTCTTTCGTTTTGTGTATTGAAGTTTCTTGGAGAACACATCCCATGAGGAGGGCCTCCGGAAGTGCTGGAAGATGGCCACGTGTTGGTGCGACGGGGAGCTGTCTCAATCCTTGTGCTTTCGACAGTAGCCGGCTTGCTAAAACATCTCGTTGCGCGCAGGTGGTTCCGCTTCGCAGCAAGTGCCGGTTTGTTCGCCAAAACGAGGTGTGTGACGGTGTGACGCGGGCAACAAAACGTAGCACGAGGTGAACGCCTTGTGAGAGTTAGGGTTTACATTCCCCCCACAGGTTTTGGAGACCAGCCTTTTCCATTTCTATTCGTACCAAGTTGGCCGGCATCCCAGTTTTGCGCAGCTCAAATTTTGAGTCTGAGGCAATTGACCCTTGTTGTTTGCATGTTGTGGCGCAGGCGTTGTGTGGCCTCCGGCCACGATTCGCTTGCGGGCCCAAGGCCCTTTTTTTGGTTTGGCAATGTTTAGCATGATCTTCGGCAGTCAGACGCGATTGAAGCTCTAAGTCTCTGTCTGCCGTTCCGTTTGCATGTTCATAGGCGCTTGCCAGAAATGAATCCACAAATACTTTCATTCACGTGGTACGAAGCTTCTTCGCAGGAGGTGGAGCCGAAGGGGTTTCGGCCTTAAGCATGCATCAACCGGGCAAGACTGCAGCAACTCTTTGTGCGGGGCGGCGTGCGGGGGAGCCTGCCTTGGGAAGGTCGTGCTGCCAGCACGCGTTCCGGACAAGCTGTGTGCCCGGCGCTGTTTCGCTTGACTTTCAGCGAGGATGTTGGGTGCTGTAGCCTATAGCGCAGCCTGCCTGGACTCCAGCTGAACTTGCAAGCCGTTCAACACTCTGTCAAAAGTGTATGTTGCCAGGGGGGATGATGACATCTTGCCCGATTGCTACGCCGGCGGCCTAATACTTGACTGTCGCTTGCCATGGCATGCTGCAGGTGCCGTGCAATTTCCTGAGTCGTCCGAGAGTTGCGCAGGATTCAGCGTCTGGTGCCGGGAGGTGGAATTACCAGGTGCAGAGTCTGTCATTGCCGCGCTTCCGGTCAGCATCGGTCAGCATTTTGGTGAGGTCAGCCAACTTGATCCGGTTTGTGATGCCTCGACATTCATACCTTGCTCTTAGTGCTTTCTAAGACGTGCGGCGGGTGCAGCTCAACATCATATCTGTCTCTGTAGTATGTACAAGTTGTCTGTCTAGTATGTATAAGTATGTAGGTTTATGCCTCTGTTTATGTTCACGTCTATGGGTATGGGTATGTGTATGTATGTGTGTATGTAGTTGTAGGTACATACACATATACATAGAGAGTATTCTCCCACGGAGCTTATGGTTTTGGGTTGATTGAAAGTTGAAGTTCTTTTGCAGTCAGGATTGAAGGCTGAACATCCCGCAGAAAAGGTTCGGTGGAAATGGAGGGCCTATTTTTTTGTTTTTTTTTTTTTTTTTTTTTTTTTTGTATTTTTTTTTTTGGTGGTCTCCTGGTCCCGTGGTCCCCTGGTCTGCTGGTCTCCTGGTCTCCTGGTCCCCTGGTCTCCTGGTCTGCTGGTCCCCTGGTCGGCTGGTTTCCCGGTCTGCTGGTCTCGTGGTCTGCTGGTCCTGTGCTTTTTCGGCCCGCGGTCTCTCGGTCCTCTGGCGCCCTTTCACGGGTCCTCCTGGGCCTCTGAGCCTCCTGACCCTATAGTACGTAAAGTAAATTTTGCAAAGATAAACACATGTATACAGTATAATATGATATTAACATATTAATATTAGTATATTAATATACATTAATATATGAATATATGAATATATGAATATATGAATATATGAATATATGAATATATGAATATATGAATATATGAATATATGAATATATGAATATATGAATATATGAATATATGAATATATGAATATATGAATATATGAATATATGAATATATGAATATATGAATATATGAATATCCGATGAATATGAATATATGAAATATGAATATATGAATATATTAATATAGAATATATGAATATATGATATAATGACTATTGAATATAGGAATATAATATATGAATATATAATATATGAATAATTGCCTATATGAATATATGATATATGAAATATATGCATAGACATGAAATCTTGAATATATGAAATAAATGAATATATGAAGATTGCATATTGATATATGATGAATATGAAAGATGAATATATGAATATATGAATATATGAATATATGAATATATGAATATATGAATATATGAATATATGAATAGTGCTTCAAAGCCCAGAACTAGTTGAAAAACATCGTATGAGCATTGTGTTTGCAAATGGGGGGGGTTGCCCCCCCCCAACCCCCCCCCGCTTTTTTTAAGCCGTGCAGAGCGCGCTTCAAAGCCCAAGAAACTTGTTGACACCCATCATGTGAGCAGGGTGTTTGCAAATGGGGGGCGCAGACCCCCCAACCCCCCCCCGCTTCTTTTAAGCCGTTCAAAGCCCAAGAAACTAGTTGAAAAACATCGTGTGAGCATTGTGTTTGCAAATGGGGGGGGCTGCGCCCCCCCCAACCCCCCCGCTTTTTTTCAGCCGAAGCCCAAGAAACTAGTTGAAACCCATCATGTGAGCAGGGTGTTTGCAGATGGGGGCTGTGCCCCAACCCCCCGCCCCCCCCGCTTCTTTTCAGCCGTACCAAGCGTGCTTCAAAGCCCAAGAAACTAGTTGAAAAGCATCGTGTGAGCATTGTGTTTGCAAATGGGGGGGGCTGCGCCCCCCCCAACCCCCCCGCTTTTTTTTGTTTTAAGCCGTGCAGAGCGCGCTTCAAAGCCCAAGAAACTTGTATATTGTATAGTGTATATAGGAAAAAGTATATATATATGTATAATATAGATATATAGTATGCATAGTATATATAGCATGTATAGTATAATGTATATGTATATATATATATATAATATTATAGTATGTATAGTATATATGGTAGATACAGTATATACAATACATACATACATACATACATACATACATACATATATATATATTATACATAGTATATATAGTATATGTAGTATATAGAGGACATATAGTATGTATAGTATGTATAGTATACATAGTATACATAGTATACATAGTATACATAGTATACATAGTATACATAGTATACATAGTATACATAGTATACATAGTATACATAGTATACATAGTATATATAGTATATATAGTAAATATGGTATGGACAGTACAACAGCTTTTTTTTTTTCCAAATAGACCCTATATACTACAGCAAGCTCGATTTTTATCTGAAACTCCGTGTTCTTCGTAAATTCTAATGAAATTCATGAGAAATCCTGGTTTTCCTTTGACGAGGAACGATGATTGCCTCTCAAACTCAGCTATTTTTCCTATGAAACCCCACTAAAAAGTCACAAGAGGCGTAGCTTTTTCATTGAATTCTTTGATTAGAAATCCGGGTTTTCCTATGAAACCCCCTTGAAATACACGAGAGACGTACGTTTTCTTGGTAATTATTGAAATTCACGAGAGACGTACATTCACGAAAGCCGTACGTTTTCTTATTAGAATCTAATTCAATTCCTGACAAATCCTCGTTTCCCAATGAAACTCCAGTGAAATTCACGAGAAACGTACGTTTTCTTATGAAATTCTGATCACAACCATAAGAAATCTTGGTTTTCCTTCCAAAATCTTATGAAATTGCAGAGAAAAACTCCAATTTCATCAAGAGAAGCGGAGCCCCTCCCCCCCACCCCCCCCCCACCCCCCACCACCCCCCCACCCCCCCCACCCCCCCCACCCCCCCCCCCCCCCCCCACCCCCCCCCCCCCTCCCACCCCCCCCCCCCCAAAAAAAAAAAGTACAAAAAAAAGAGTACTAAAATAATTCTCCGCCCGGTGGAAATCTTGCAGTAGAGGAACGATTTCGAACAATTCAGAAGCAGCTCAAACTTGCATGATGTTTGAAACTCTAGACAGAAATGCGTATATATGTACACACAAGTGTTTATGAGTGCGCGCGCGCGCGTATGTGTTTGCGTGTTTGCATGTGTTTGTAGTTGCATGTATAGAATTGTACATATACATACATATATATATATATATTTTCAGAATGTTTATATGAATGTATATACAGATGTATTTACATACATAAGGTATGTATGTATGTATGTCTGTCTGTATGTGTGCATGTGTGCATGTGTTACAAGCATGTGTTTATGCATGGATGTGCTGTGTGTATGTGCGTGTGTGTGCATGTGTGCGTGTGTGCGTGTGCGTGTGCGTGTGTGCGTGTGCGTGTGCGTGTGCGTGTGGGTGTGTGTGTGTGTGTGTGTGTATGGGTGTTTGTGTGTACATGTGTAGGTTCTGTCTATATGAATGTATGTATGTCTGTATGGCTGTTGGCATGTGTGCATGTATGTTTTTTGCAGCTTCATTGCCTTCACAAGTTGCTAGTCGCCAATCTGACGTGACCAAGAAACTCATTGTTTGTTGCTGACAGGCGAGACTGGGGGAAGGCGGCTTGGGTGCGAGGCTTACCTAGCCTTGTGGCCCTTTGCCTGCCCGAGACAGTCACCCATTGGGCGAGCATGCAGCACACGGTGGATTAACAAACCGCGCTCGTTCGTGCAGTGCTTAGGTGTCGTCTACCGGGCATATGACTGCTGCGGGTCGCTTGGTCACGTGGCAGTCAAGGCGATTGGTTTGTCATCGCTGAGTTTATGCCCTATGCAGATGCACGGCACCGATATGCGCACACAGTAGCATCTTCGAGCCTCACCGCGGACTAGGTTGCATTAGGCGTGCCACGCTGCTTGAAACAGTCCATAAATTCTTGTAGCAAATTGCAAAGCTGAGCCCACAGTTCTCCGAAAAGTATATACACCGTTTTGCAGGTGCTGAAACATCCGCAGCGCGCACGGCGCTCTGGTGAGCTGAATGGGAAGATCGAGATTCGCGTCTCCATGCGAAGTGCACAGTTCCCATGGAGATAACATGATTTTTTCTGATGCTTTGCCGAGGCATACTGGGGCAAGCAACATTGCTTCTCTATGCACCGCGAAAGCCAATGGTGAATTGCTGAGACCTGGCCATCGCCCCTCACTGCTCAAACATTCTGTCTCCTCATCTTCCGTGGCATGTTGTGCGACCCGTCAGATTGCTGGATGCTTCACTGCTGCACCACCGAGGTCTTTGCAGAAGTTGCACAACACAAAGGATGGCAGATACTGCTTGGTACCGAGCTTTTCTGATTGCAGCACACGGGCTAGATTTGTATTGCGTGCTCCATGCCTAGTGGCGACAGGTGAATCTGCTGCCAAGTTGTTTGCTCGCTACTTGGAGGCGCAATACCAACACGGTTCTCTGCATGTTGTCAACATCTCTCATCATATTCGCGTGGCACAGGGACGATGTATAACTATTCTGTGCGAGGACTACACTGGCCTGCTGCAGGTCTTCCCAGGTGGCCTTGCTTTCCCTTAGTTAAGAAGATCCGTCTCCCCATCAAGCAATTGCGTTGGGGTCGTGTGCTGCAAATACTCAAGCTTGGCTACTATGCAATGTTGCGAGATCAGCTCAGGCTTGCATCCCAGATGGGCATCTGCAACTGAGAACTGTGACTTCGAATTTCTTCCTTCTGCCAGGAGACTTTGATGCCCGCCGAAAGAAGTTCGAGACGCCAGGCCAGGGTTCATGTAGTTCATGTCCTGCAAGTAACCACCAAATCGCTGAAAGTAACAGCGCCGCCACCAACACCACCAATGCCGGCAATATCCTGATGCGACGCTCTGGCCAGCCCTGCCCAGGAATGGATTGGGAGAAGGAGGGGCCGGAACCCCCGGTCCTTTGCACGTAGTTTGGTTTCGTGGGGAAGGTGCGCGGCGCATGTAGCCGGAAGCCAATGTAGGCTGAGGCCGGGGTTTGGACCTGCCAGCCGTTGCTTCTGCGCATTCAGCTATCATGTGCTACCATCCTCTCCAGAGTTTCCACAGCTAAGGCCGACGGTGTCTGTGGCTTCGCCCTACGTGGTCATGGAACTGGCCTGACACATACACTTCTTGTGACTTCTTTTTCTGGGGGGGTGGAGGGCCGGCAGTGGTGAGCGGAGCGTTGAAGGTAAGTCCGACCACGTTGGGATGAAGTGGTTGTTCAGACATGTCTGCAATCACCTGTGATGGAGACTTTGCGGGGAAACAGTTCTGCCAGCTTGACCCTGGCCCAAGGTGGAAGGAGAACCGCTGCATGTAGCGATGGATCGGGAGTGGCATGGGCCCTGCAGCATTTGCCAATTCTTGTTACGGCTGCCCAATACTGGTAGTGTACAGAGTGGCGTGTGAGCACCTAGACCTGCCAAGTGAACGCGAGAAGCGAAGGAGAGAGGTGGAAAACCAGTAGTGCGAAATTCACAGTTGGCTGAGGCGGATTCCATCCAATCATGCCGCAAAGGATCGCTGGGCTGTAACGGTTTGCAACGGCAGCTTTGCATGCGAGCGTGTTCACAGACCGAGCGCTTGAGACATTGCATGCTGTAAGAATTAGTACTGTCCCACATGTGACAAGTAAAAATGACCAGTCCTATCATGTCAGGGGGATCCACCACCCATGAATGTTCAAGAGAAACGCCAGGCAGGATGGGGGGGCAGTTTGCATTTGGCAGTCTGTAGTTTTCCCCCTTATTTTCCATGGGCAAAGTCACTCTGAAATCGTCCTTTCCAGGTTTTCGCCATTCAGACGACTATGGGCATAGAGTAGAAGTGAACTTTCATAGGAGTTTTTTTGGTCCTGGCCTCCGCATTTTCTGTATCTGAGCTCATGATATCTTTGCTTGGACAGTGCTGGTGAGCCGGCTGCGAAGCAACGCAGGTCCTTTTGCAGGCGGCGAGAGCGCTCGAGTGCCCCTGAACGTTCGAGTCAGAGATGAAAGTTGGAAACAGACGATTCGTGAGCCGAAGCAGGTTCACTAGTGCAAGTTGAGTTGCCGTTGTAAGACTTGATTCGCCGGACTCCGTTCGAGAAGGCGGAAAAGCGTTTTTTTTGTTAGCTCTAGATGCCTCGAACCCGCTTCGGCGTTTGCCCCACGATTCCTGAATCCTACATCGTACGTGTCATGCATGTCGCGCATGTCAAAGATGTGGTTGGAGGCCAACGAGCTCGTCAGGAGACACACAAGCCTTCCAGGTATCTCGCGACCTTTGGCTTGATACACCGAGACTTCCGGGGCTGACCCGAGCTCAGACGGAGATGATCAGCGGCGTAGGAGTCGACCCGCCAAACACAATCAAGCAAACAACAAACATCCCGTTTTGAATAAGGGTCTTGTTCTCGTTCTTCGTTAAGGCAACATGCACCTGGCCGAGCGCGCCACGGACACCAGCCCCTGCAAGCTGAAGGCAGACTGGATGCCTTGCCATGCCTTGCTGCCCGACGAACTTTGCTCAGCTGTGTTACACTGTGTCGCTTTGTGTGCATGTCCTGCCTTGTGGCTGCGCGAAGCTACCTTGGCTGCCCCTTGGCTCAGGATTAGGGCTTAAAAGGGCTAGGCAAAGGTTGTGATCTAGCCTCTAGTCGTGACCATGGCTCCGAGCACTTGGGCATCTGCGGCCGCCTTGGCTGCGTGCGCGGCCCCTGCCATGGCTTTCGTGCCAGCCGGCCAAAGCCTCAGGGGCAACGCGCCGGCCTCGGCCTCTGCCTCGGCCTCGTCGGTGGCTCCTTCGGCCTCGGCATCAGCGTCGTCCGGCTCCTGGGCCACCGCCGGCTTGGCAACCGCTGCGGTTGTCGCTGGCGCCACAGCCTTCCGCGCCCGCCCAGCGCCGCGCCGTGTGGAGCGCAACGTGGTCGGTGTGTGCATGCCGCTCACGGAAAAGTTTGACCCCCTGAACTTGGGCGACACCGACGCGAAGATGGAGCGATACACGGCTGTGGAGATCAAGCACGGCAGAGTCTCCATGATCGCAGTTGTTGGCTACATTATGCCAGAAATCTTCCGCTTTCCCGGCTGCGAGGACTTCAAGCACGGGCTTGGAGCATTTGAAAGCATCCCTTTAGAAGGCTGGATCCAGCTCTTTGCCTTGGTCGGTGCCCACGAGGTGCTTGTGAAGCCTCGCGAGGGTGGTTTGGGCAGCTTCGACTTTGGCAACGGCACGGAGCTCCTTGACGGCATTGACGACGAGGAGCTGGAGCGCAGGTTGACCTCCGAGCGCAACAACGGCCGCCTGGCCATGGTCGCCATCATGGGCCTCATGTGGCAGGATGGGACCTTCGGCGAAGCTCCTCTGAGCTACATGAACAAGAACGGCTTTTGGGGTGAGCCTGTGCAGTTCATTGTTCAAAACATTGGCCTCTGCAGGCAGCCAAACCTCTGCGCTCTTCCTAGCGGTCGCACTGGTCGCACCACGATGCATGCCATCCAGAAGCTGGCTGAGGGCGACTACGTTGAGCTGGAGACCTACCCCAAGGAGATGGAGATGTCTCCCTCCGTGCCCTTTTTGAGGTATCCTCAGGTCCTCAAAGGCTGGGTCGGTGAGGAGAAGGGCTTCGATCCGCTCGGTGTGACCGACGCGCTGCCCGTCTACTGGGTGCGCGAGGCTGAACTGAAGCATGGACGCATTTGCATGCTCGCGACGGTTGGATGGATTGCGACAGACTTGGGCTTCCGATTCCCCGGTGAGAAGTTCCAGGCCGTGGCAAACAGCGTCGAGGCCCATGACAAGATGGTCGAAGCCGGCTACATGCTGCCCTTCTTGGGTGCGGTTGGTGTCTTCGAATTGTTCTCGCTGTGGCTGTTCTTCCAGTCCTGGCCGCTCGGAGAGGGCATCAACCGTGACGCAGGGGACTACTGGCTCGGCAAGCAGTTCCTGCCCAAGGATCCTGCGAAGGAGAAGGACATGCGCCTGAAGGAGTTGGAGAATGGACGCCTTGCCATGTTCGCCTTTAGCGGCATCGTGACCCAAGCGGTCGCTACCGGCAAGCCCTGGCCCTTCTTTTGAGGCGCGACGCCTCGATCATTCTTCTTTTTTTAAGAATCAGAATTAGCACCTGCGGCACCAGTTGGAGCGAGGAAGGGAGCTGCTTCTTGCAGTGACCGGTGGTTCTTGTTGAGGACGCTGTCATTCATTGTGCACGGCGGCAGGAAAACGTGGTCGTGTCAGCTTCCGTTGCCTGTGTCGCTTTCGTCTTATCAGCCGCCGTTTGTTTTTGTGTTCGTTTGGCCGTAGGTTCTGGACCTTGGCGTCATGATCACGGATGAGGATTGGCAGCAGCTGCATGCTCAGACACGTTGCACATCAAGTCGTCCATCTCGAATCGCAGACCGATTGGTTTCAGACTGGCCCGTCGAATTTTCATTTTCGTCCAAGGTCAAACACGAACGATGCCGTCCAGGCCGCCTTGAAAGCAAAGCTCAAGGGGCGGCATTGCCACACAATGGAACCAACCATGGTGCGAAGGCCTTCCGCAAGCGTGGTGAGACCGAAGAGAAGCGACGGCGCTACGATTGGTGCGCCCATCATGTACTTAAGGCCTTGTGCTAGCATTCCTCGACCACCCATGTGGGCCCGTTTGAACCCCAAAACGGTATACATAAGCTAGAGGCTTGAACTCGTGCCATCCAGATAAAATGCCGTTGTAGGATTCCAGATGAGCCTCAGTAATCCTCAGTCCAAACCTGCTATTGGTTGAAGGAGAAGGACAAGTCTTGGAGCCGCAACGCCTTGGGGGATCGATGAAACGTTCAGCTTAGCGGATTAATCGGATTAGACCCTTCATCACGGTCAGGCAATGTCAGAGGTCAGAGGCATCTGAATGGGAACATAGTAGGACTCTTCCTGATAGGCTCTGCGAGACGGCTGCGTGCAAGCGTTTTGGAAGCTCAGCAGCTGGCAACACGACGTAACACGACGCAAACACGGCGTAAGCTGCCCCCGGTTCACGTGCTCACTGACAGGCTTCCATGGGAGGTGCGGAATGCGGCTGATGGACGCAACCTCGGGGGGCTGGAGGGGTTCCAGAGCAGAGCACAAAGCCAACAGAGCCATGTCGGTCCTCAGTCCGGGGACAAAAATCCCGGAATCACCGTGACCGCTTGGAGCCTTGGAGCCTCTTTGAGGCTTTGGCCCGCCGTTGAACTTTGAGAAGCCAGCTGGAGCCTCGACCTCCACCGCATGATCACACATCATTACACATACATCACATACAAGCTGGTAGCAATTCGGAGACTGCCCACATGCACCCCATCCCGGGCATCATCTCGATATTGCGCGTTATTTGTACATTATGGCACCTTCAGGTTCATTCGTTCGACATGTTCTCCTTGGGGGTTCTTGCGCTGCACTTGACCATCGGACGAACAGAGGCGCGTGACGGTCTTGAATCGGTGAAGGTGACATGCTGAGTGCCTGTGGATGCCTGTGGCTTTCTTCCGACTTCACGTGACCACGCAAACTGTGGCTCCGCCACAGCTTCGTGGGACCCAGCTGCTCGTGTATTCGACACTCTGCACTCCGCACACCGGCAGGCGCGCCAGCGCCTCAGCGAGATGGAGCATGCGGGTGCCGGGAAGGACCTCAAAGCAGTGGAGGTGCGGCTGTTGTGTTATGTCGTGTGTTTCTTTGGGGGGCACAGATGGGGATGCTCGGGACAGATGACATCTTTTTACAGTTCATACAGATTCCACACGCACGACTAAAACTCAAAAACACATTATGAGTTATAACGATCATGAAGATAGTTGCAACACACCATCTATACAACCTCATACAAACGTCTTTTTGTGTTGAAAATCGTGTCTGCCACCACCCGGTAAGGCTATGAATTTGACTGGGCTGCTCATGGCCCTGCAGCAGCTTCATGCGACTGAAACACAGCGCATGCCAAGAATGCATGCAAGTCTGCAGGCCATGATCATTGACACCAGCATGCTTGGCGCCAACCTCGGCATTGTACTTCCCCTGAATCCGCATCCGATCACCTGAGGTAGATGGTAAATCGTACTTGGAACAGCCTTGGTTGAAAGAAGCAGCTGTTATCTTTTGATCCAGCTTCCGAGGACTGGATCCCCACCTGCACTGCCGAATGCTGGGTCCAGCCTGTGCCCTACAAAACACGTAAAACACCTAAAGCACCGTGCCTAAATCTTGTCCTGGCTTCCTGCTTCTCGGAGTTGGTGTGAGCTAGCTGCTAGCTCATATCCCAAGCCGTGAAGAGTGACTCAAGGCCGCCTCAAGGCCGACACCCAGTGATGTGGTGAAGTCCATCGAGGCCCCTGGGTGCCTTTGTGGGATGGAAGTGGTGTGCCGAAGTGGTTCCTGAGAATGCTTTCGCATGCTCGGTCGCTTGGTCTTTCATGCTTTGGTCTCCGTCGGCCTTTGAGATGTTCAGGCCCAGCTCCTGCAGCCGCAGAAGTTGCCCAGCGCCATGCGTATGCACACAGGCGCCTTCATGAATGTTGACAGCGTTAACTCAATGGCCCATGGTTGGCGGGATTCTCCGTGCGGTTGTGAACTCGCGCAGATCGAACATGAAAGGGGGAGTGCACTGAGCACATCCGAAGTTCGCGGAGATGCCAGGCCAAGTAAGTCGAAGTTTGTTCCGCCGCAGGCCCAGCGCCCACGGTGAAGAGGTCGGCGCTGCCCTGTCTCGAGCTGCAGTTTGAACCACGTGTAGCTTTGCCCCCCTGGGATGTAGGTTTGCTGCAGGTCGCTTTAGACAAAGTCTGGCTTGGAGAAGTTGAAAGTGATGTTAATGTGCGCACATGATGTGTCCTTCGCTGCTGCGACGGCTCTTCTTTTGCAGCGGGGGTCCTGAGGGGAAATCTCATCCCTCAGTGCCTCGGCGAAGCTCCACGGTGATTCTGCAGTGCAGTCTTTGATAGTCCTTGTGACCGCTTCTTCTTCTTCCTCCTCTTCTCAAAGTTCTCCTTTGGATCTTTGAAGTGCTAAGGTGCACTTGCCCACGATGCAAGGCCACCGACAAGTGGGTGATTTCCGGCACTCTGCCAAGTCCGTTGACCCCAGGCAAATTACATATGCAACTTCTTCTCCAACTTTTGACTGTCCGGCACTCACGGGAAAAAGCATGTGTAAGAGCATGGCAGGACACTTCTTTGCTGTTTTGAAGCATGGGAGAACCGGGGTAGGCCTCGGTCAGTCTCCTCGGACAGTTCTTTGAAAAGCAAGCCTCTGTGTAACTCCGAGGCCAGTGTGGCGAGCTGGGACCCTAGCACTTCTGTTGCTTGAGAACCTCTAAACAGGCTGCCATGTCGCCGCTAGCATCCTTTGCGCGTGCGGCCCATGCCTACAGATCTTACGGTGGCTCACATTCTTTCTTCGGCCTTCGGCCTCCAGCGGCAGTCGGACTCCGTCACCTCTTTCCTGTCCATGCTGGGATTGAGGTTTCCTTTCAGGCCGAAAACAGCCCGTATTTCTTGCAGCAACGCGGCTACGAGCACGATCCTGCTCATAGATGATGGCAAGTTCCTGAGTGCTCAACGCCTCGATTGCCTCGATTGCCTCGACCCGTACCCAAAGACCTCGCAGAGGCACATACTGCGCAGGTTCTTTAGCCGGGCCTCCAGCGGCAGTCGGACTCCGTCACCTCTTCCCTGTCCATGCTGGGATTGAGGTTTCCTTTCAGGCCGAAAACAGCCCGTATTTCTTGCAGCAACGCGGCTACGAGCACGATCCTGCTCATAGATGATGGCAAGTTCCTGAGTGCTCAACGCCTCGATTGCCTCGATTGCCTCGACCCGTACCCAAAGACCTCGCAGAGGCACATACTGCGCAGGTTCTTTAGCCGGGCCTCCAGCGGCAGTCGGACTCCGTCACCTCTTCCCTGTCCATGCTGGGATTGAGGTTTCCTTTCAGGCCGAAAACAGCCCGTATTTCTTGCAGCAACGCGGCTACGAGCACGATCCTGCTCATAGATGATGGCAAGTTCCTGAGTGCTCAACGCCTCGATTGCCTCGATTGCCTCGACCCGTACCCAAAGACCTCGCAGAGGCACATACTGCGCAGGTTCTTTAGCCGGGCCTCCAGCGGCAGTCGGACTCCGTCACCTCTTCCCTGTCCATGCTGGGATTGAGGTTTCCTTTCAGGCCGAAAACAGCCCGTATTTCTTGCAGCAACGCGGCTACGAGCACGATCCTGCTCATAGATGATGGCAAGTTCCTGAGTGCTCAACGCCTCGATTGCCTCGATTGCCTCGACCCGTACCCAAAGACCTCGCAGAGGCACATACTGCGCAGGTTCTTTAGCCGGGCCTCCAGCGGCAGTCGGACTCCGTCACCTCTTCCCTGTCCATGCTGGGATTGAGGTTTCCTTTCAGGCCGAAAACAGCCCGTATTTCTTGCAGCAACGCGGCTACGAGCACGATCCTGCTCACAGATATGGCAAGTTCCTGAGTGCTCAACGCCTCGATTGCCTCGATTGCCTCGACCCGTACCGCCGGGCCTCCTCGGCACTCGCACTTTGTTTGCCATTTTCTGTCCATGCCCATGCCCATTTTCCGTCGGGCCGAGCTTGGACCGAGAATAGTTTGCGCCTGCGTGTGGTTAGTGTGATGACTGCGCCAGTTTTTGTTTGCGACCTGCGTAGGTTGCATTGATTTTGGGTTGCCAAGGCTCAAACAGAGATCATGCGTCCAGAGCCACTTTGTATCGCCCTCTGCAAGGCGCGGCCATTTGCCCCTCCGGCGAATGTCGGGCGACATCGGAGGCGGACTGGTGGTTCTGGGGTACGTTGTGGGGATCTTGGGTTTGGGAATCTTTTTTGAAGGGTCTCGAGCATGGTCAGGCCGATGTGGAGCTCGCGGAAGCGGATGAGCTGGCAGCGATAGACTTCCAGCTCCTGCAAACCAAGGCGAGAGTTTGCTTTTCCGCAGTGTCTCTCAGTGCGGCACGAAGTTTGTGTAAAATCCTGTCAGGTACAGCATGAGGTGATCCATGTCGAGGCCATGAGCGTGCGCATGCTGAGTCGGGTTGGTGGGGTTTGGTGAGCGCTGAGACCCAAGCAACATGTTTGAAAGGTAGGTCATGTTGCAGAGTTGAGACAGTGTGTCCGCATGTCCCCAGGCGTATGCTGCCTCCGCCATTCCGAAGCGGGTCGTGTCTGGCGAAGGCGGCGTGTGCTGGTCCGAGGAGGATTGCTGCTCTGAGGCCTGGCCCTTAAACAGAAGAGCAGAGCAGAGCAGGAGACGTTCAATTGGAAGCGCTCGCGCGCGCTGCAGGAACGGTCCCAGGAAAAAACCTAGGAGGGCATCCGGGGAGGGCTGGGGGTTGGCTTGGGAAAGGGGGACGGAGACCACATCCTGGCCTGCTTGTTCTAGACACCTCTCGGTTGGAAGCCGAAGCGAACTTGTTCATTGTTCGTGCAAGGCTGAGGGTATGTAGTAGGGATCCTACTATGGATTGGTAGGTGTTGTTCTTGGGTGTCAGTCTTGGGGATGCTAGTAACAAAAATGGCACCGGGACGCTGTAGGTGTCCGGTAGCTTCGGTGCAGGACGCAGATGAGGCATACTGCCCTTTGTTCTGCGCGCTCCCAAGAGCTCATTTTTCGGATGAGGTTGGGTTCTGGGGGTTTGGCCGAGCATCGCAGGGTATCGCAGGGGGGAGTCGGCCTGGCAGCTCCGAGGCAAAGCTGGCACCGAGATCGACACGCACAATGCGAAGGGATGGGAGGCACCAAGCTGCGAGCGTTGCCTTGATCCCTGAGCGGACAGAGACCGCCCCTGCCGTGCTTCTTGATGCCTGAAGCATGTCCGTTGAATTCAGGGCCTTCAATAGACTTCTGATGTGTGAAGGTCAAAGGCCAGTGTATGAAGAAATGGCCTGGCTACTGCCGGGAGGCAGGCGGAGACGGATGAGTACAAACGAAAATGAACAGCTGTCAGTTGGACAATGCCAGCCCTGCCCTGCCACTTTCACATAGTCTGTGACCTTGCAAACTTAGCCCACTGTCCTCGAACTCGGCACTGCAGGACGAGCAGTGCAAGACCATCAGCCACGCTAAGGGGGAAAGCGGAGAACCCTCGTACGTCGGGGCCCCAAGCCGGCTAGACTAGGCAGACTATGTATATGATCATATATGTCCAGGCTTCAGATGGCACTGTGAGTTGCCCCCTGGCTCCAGATTGGGAACTCCATCTGCTTCCGCTCTGCTGGATCTCTGGATGGCACTTGCAGGCCTTTTGGCAAGCACAGTAGAAGCACCAGCAGGGCTTCGAAGTCGATTCGCAGACGTGTTCTTGGGGCAGAACGGTGCTTGATTGTTCATGTCTTGTTCTAAGGAATGACACCCTCTGTGAGTCCATGTCGCTGCGGCCTCAAAGCACAGAATACGCGCTTTCAAGCTGTCTTGCTCGGAACATCCAGCGCATATTCTCTTGTAATCTGATTGCGCGCAACATTCTCCAGCTCGAGTCTTAGCTTTCTTGGGCAGGTGTGGACGAGGTACTTGCCGCTGGGGGAAATGCACCTGTGACTTCGGTGTTGGCCCAGCTCTCGGTGCTCTCAGCCTGATAGTCTGACAGTAGGGGGGTCCTAGCAGCCTAGCAGTACTTCTACTCTTAAGATTGCTGCTTGATGGGCTCTTCTTGTCCATGTGTTTTTTTATTCGTCACTTTCGCTCCACAGATGCTCTCACCTCCTTGTGCTCCGCTGATCTGTTTTCTTCTTCGCCCGTGACAAGAACCCATCGTTTCAGTTGGGTGAATTCCCGCAGGCCCACGACAGCAGTGAGTAGCCGAAACCTCTCGTCAACCGCTGAGGCGGAGACCACTGCGACAAGTCCACCGAGGTACATGATGGCATAGATGGCATGAATCGTGAGTTTGTAGAAATCCCCGCTGGGTCCCCATGTGCCGACAGGGTTCCAGGTATTTGGCTTTGCATGCCGATGTTTCGCTGTGGTGAGGGTTGCTATCGAAGCCAGTTTGAAGCTGGCTGCAGCACCAGGCGTTTGCCTTTCTCTTCTATGGGGACAGCTCTGAAAATTTGATCTCGGCAGCGGGACTCAGCTTTCACAGAGCCTGTTTTGATTTTTGGGCTTGTTGCCAGCAAAAGAGACCATCGGCACGGCAGTCTGCGCAGCTCTGTCACAAGCAGTGCTGCATGTCCCAGGTGCGAGTGCTTGTGAAGTCGATGAGGGCCGCCGGAGCAATTCAGGCATCCGTGTGCTCACTATGCGCCGTGCTACTTTGTTAACATGGTTATCCCGTCAGAAGCTTGAGTCGGACAACATTTACCAAAGTTGCTGTCAAGCCCGAAGGGCCAAATATTGATCAGGACATCCTGGCGATTGTGCCCAAGAACATGGTCGTGCCATGCCCGGGCAAACCTATCGAGCACCTATAGGGCATTGGCACTTGAGACTGAGCAGCTCTCAATGGAAAAGGACAAGACCCCCAAGCTGCACCTGGAGATCCTGATGCGCGATGGGGTCCGGGCCAAAGCCACCTCAGACCTCCAGAGAGACGCTCTTAAGATTCTTAAGCCTCTGACATCTTCTGCCTCCGATCTTGGGTCGTCTTGGGTCGTCGACCTGAGGTTAAGATTTACTACACGGATCCTATCCCCATGCCTGTGGTCATGGATGCGGACCCCGTGCTTCGGCTGCACCGGGGTCTACGGAAACGCCCCCTGCAGGTGACGTGCCGAAGCTAGAAATGTCCAGCGCTTCTAAATGCTTCTAAATGCTTCTAAATGCTTCTGAACTTCTGACCCAGGTCATCCATCAACGGTGGAGCGGCGTCATGAACAAGTTCGCGGCACGCTCCTGATCTGCTCCACATGGGTGACTCCCTTGTCTCAATCTGCCTGCTGTCACCTCGCGGACCTAACGCTCACTCCCACGTTGACTGGCCCAGGTCTGGCGGATGACCGAGTACTCCCAAGTTGCATTGATGGACACGGACATGGTGTTCGATGTCGATGCAGAGAGCCGCAGCCTTGAAGAGTCAGGAGCAGTGCAGCTCACAATGAACGAATGACTCAATGACCTCACAAGCGCAAGAATCGAGTGGCCCCATGCCCCCCAAGGCCCCAGAAGCCTCTGCCTCTCTCGCTCCTCTCTCTCTCTCTCACTCTCTCTCTCTCTCTCTCTCTCTCTCTCTCTCTGTCTGTCTTTTAGTAGCGTCTAAGGTCCCGGGAAGATCTTCGCGGAATGCAGCGCTCCGCTGTGCGCGGTGCGCGCGGCTCTCGGTTCTTTGGATGTCGTGTGGTGGTCCACACGTAGGCTGTACGAGCTGTGTGTTCAGTCTTCCCCCTCCCCTGGTGACTCGTTCTTGGCACCTGCAGGTGATGGAGACTCACGGTTCATGAACGCAGGAGGGGCACGATGACATCTGCTCTCTTTGCTCAGACTGCTCAGAGTGTTCAGACTTCTTGTAAGGTGTCATGGTGGTCACACCTTCGGGGCAGCGATTGGCGCACATCCTGCAGGCTGAACTTCGATGTTATGTCCCGAACCACTCTCCGAAGTGTTCCCCTACGGTCCGAGCTGCATATTTCGAGCCCGCAGTTCGGCTCAGATCCTTGGGAAGGTGCTGGCAGATGAGCAGCACCACTTTGCGATGCCAGAGCAGCACGGACCCCACATCTACAGTCCGATGTTGTGATGCTACACAGTTGCGTGACACGCCTGTGGCGCGCGCCGATTTTGACACAGGTCTTTCCTGACCCAGTACTGCAAGAACAAGAAGTTCAAGATGAAGCTGCAGCCTCCTGGTAATCAATAGGGGCGCTCTTGGGTTGTCGTTTTGGAGCTGACTCGCCGGAAAAAGCTCCCTCACAAGAAGGCAGAGAGCGGTATCCTTTTTCATCCTTCTTCTTCTGAGGTTCTTGGACAAGAAGTGGAACTCGTGCGTGGGGCTCCAAGACTTGAGGCACTTTTGCCGAAGCTCAATTTGACAATTCTTTTTGTTCAGAGGTGGGCGGCGGCATGCTGCACAACACCGGCTGGGAATCGACAGGTGCGCTTGGTACTGGTATCTTTTCTTTGTACCCCCCAGGTCTTGGGCTTGCATTCAATCGTCGAACCTGCGATGAGGCTACAATGTGCTGCACTCCTGCTCGTGGACAGGGAAGCCTCCGCCAGATCCCCAAAAGTCGAACGTTGCATGCAGGCCACCACTGGTCAGCTATATGCCGCCTTATACACAAAGCTGCGTAAGGTGCTCACTCGTGTCACCGTGCATCTCTTAGGAACATGAAGATGTGCTTTCCAGGGAAGTGCAGCAGCAACGAGGAGCCAACTAAAGACCAAACATCTGAGAACGTCTTAAAGGGTCACCTGCAGGGTCCTTGCTTGATTTTGCGTCTTCGCGATGCAGGAATGGCACACGGTCCTCGTTTGGCAGTTCTTCCACATGCAGGCCATGTCTGGGGTAGCTGCCAGGCAGAACAGCTCTTGCAGCGAGTGGCCACTCGAGGTGGACAGCTGCATCCGGCATGAAGATGTCAGCCGTGATCTCGAATCTCAGGTAGCCGGATGTTTCCGATGTTTCCTGTGATCGCATCTTCCCACGCTGGGACTTGCATTGAGCCAAAGTGCAAGCCTGGCCTTTAGCCTATGATGCTAGAATTTGCTACACAAGAGTACCTGCTCCCCTCATGGACCCCATGCCTCTCGGTAACCTCCCTCCTCGACCCCCCCTGGCCAAGATACTTGCAATGGACATCGAAGCCAGTGCCAGTGGCTGCGCTCTCAAAGATTCAGACGGAGAAAATGGTCACAATGCAAGGGCGCGCAGCTCCGAGTGCAGCCATGTTCCGAGGGCTCAGCATCTGAGGTGCGGCAAGTATTGCGGCACCAGGGAGATCGCGTGTAACAAGAAGCTCTTCAACCAAACCTACATCAAGGTGGGCGGGTACCTGGCCTGGCAGCTAAAATATCATTCTCTGAGGCTCAAAATCGCTACGACTGCTTTCAGAATCCTGTGAATTCCTGCCACCAGGACAAAGATGAGCCCGACATCCAGGCACTGACCAGCAGCCATCACGGGCTGTTGGAAGTCCGGTTTGATCTTCTTTCAAAACGGGGAATCAGTGGCTAACACGGAGGCAGACCTTGAAGCTCCACTTGTTCCGAGCGTTTGCAGGAAGCCTCCCGACTCGGAGCTCTCACTCGGAGCGTGCCGCGGTCTTGGGGAACTGTGGGGGTCTAATGCCGTAAATGCCAATCCAAGTTGCCCATCCAAGTTACCCATCTAGGGAGCCCATCTGTTCATCTGTTGACCAGAGATCCGAAGGCACCCAAGCCCGAGTGTCTGAAGGAATTCGGAATCGCATCATCCGGTTGCTTGCTACCTGCAACTGTGTTCTGCATTTCGCCCATCCACTGTGCGTGTTTGTCACATCCATGCAGCAGCCAGCAAAAACAGACTTGATCACAGACATGGAGACATCTGCGAAGTTGAGGTGGGACATGCCGGACAACACCTCTCAGCAGGACATCCGCTGCCGCCACATCTGCCACGGCACAACCCAGAAACCCCAAATGCCACGAGAGCTTTGAACCTGCCCGAAGCCCCAAGTTGCAAAGGCTGAAAACCTCCCCACCCCCCCCCCCCCCCAAAAAAAAAAAATCCTGAAACTCTGTTTACATTTTTTACTAGAGCTCTCAACCCACCCAGTTTGTGAGAGCCACCCCCTTCGTTTCAAGGAGTGGAACAACCTCCCTACCGGGTCTTGGGCCTGGCCCCAGGCGCATTTTTTGGTGATCTCTTGGGCCCTTGTTTAGCCAAATGCCATCTGAGCAAAAGAGACATACAGCGTGGAGTGTAACATGCAGCGTGGAGTTGCCAGGTGGCAATGTATCAGATCCTGATCGATCGCTTTGCCACGACCAAGCCCAAACACTGCGAGAAGTTGCTGCTTGCCTTGGATTCGGCTTTGCTGGACGAGCATCTGGATGGGCACGAGTCTAAAGTATGCCTGTGTTCAGGAACGAGTACTGCGGTGGAAGCATCCCTGGTATCATGGACAAAGTCAGCTACCTGGAGGTGGCTGCAGTTCAACTCTGCCGGGAATACAGCAGCTGCCGGCTTCTGGCAATTGCCAGGATCAAGATTGCATCTTGTGGCAAAGAAATGGCAGGAGCTGGGTGTGGATGGCATCGTTTTGTCCCCGATCGTGGACCAGGCTGTGGTCAGTTTTCTTTCTGTGTTCGCAGGTGCAGCTTCGTAGAAGGCGTTTGAGCGACCCGTATGACGGCTGTTGCTTGGTGGCCAGATGCCCCACGGCTACCATGGCTACTGGACAAAGGACCTCAACAAGGTCAATCCTGCCTATGGCACGGAGGACAGCGCAAATAGACTGCTGATGAAATAGCTGCGCAGGCACTACGAATGGCTCTATGTAAGAGCAGCTTGATGAGCCCGTCGTTTGTTGAAAAGGAAGATGTGCGGGAGATGGTGATCTTGCTCCATGAGCGGAAGATGAAGGTCATCGTTGATGTGAACATGCCCGTTGGCAGCATCAGAGTTCTGGGACATCATGACATGCTTCAGCAACGATCGCTCTTGAGTCAGACCGGCCAAGGAACCATGCAGGGTCCCAGAAGGTCAACGCAAGCAACCCTCATGATGTGCAGCTGGCCAAGATGTCCCTGCTTAAGCTTGCATGAGGAATCGCTCATCTGCCACTGTTGTCCATTTCAGGTCACTCCTCAAGCCTTTTGACAAGCCTGAGCACTATCATTCAGACAACTGCAGCTGTGATCTCAGAGCTTGCTGTTTTTACTGGCTGCTGTTTCAACAAATTCGTGATGCATCTGCGTAACATGATCGCAAGTCAACACAAGCTGAAGGCTGAGCTCAAACCATTGCTGCGAACGATTTTTTGCCACTGTCTCGTCGGCTGCAGGCCTCATCCACGACTCCGACTATGAACGAGGCTCCTACTTCCTCGAGCGCCAAAGGCTGAGCTAGAAGGTCTGCAGGACCAGAGACATGTCATGAAAAGTGTATGATGCCTTGCATTGCGAAAACGAAGGGGGATCGAGTGAAACCTGCTCCGACATGCCTGATCGCAGAACGTATTTCAGGGTTTCCATATTTTAGTGACGAATGACATGCCGGGTCTTCTTCGTGCTATCTTCACCTGACTGTTCTCCTCAGAAACAGCCGTGCGCTGAGACTGCAAGCTGTACGGGCTGCCGGATTTCAACCACGAGAATCCGGTGGTGTGGCAGGGCCTGATGCAGTGGGTGCAGCTTAGCAGCACGTTTATTGATGCACCACGCCTCACCACGTTGGAGTGTGAAGTGGTCATCTGACGCCACCTAACACTGGGAACCCCGCACCGATACAGCTAGCCCGAAGCAGAGGCGAGACCATGTGGACAAGTACGGGTTCGACGGTATTCGCGTGGATGCCGCAAGACACATCAACAGGACCGGACCGACAGAAAAATTAGTTCAAGGAATCCTCTCCAAAGAAGCAATTCTCTGGCAAGATGATCAGCCTCCTGCCCGAAGACGATGCTGATAGTTGTGGTTTGGGGTTGTTTGCATTTTGTGCTGTGCGGACCTTGGAAGATCTTGTGCGAAGAGGCTTGGCCTTCAACTTTACCTTTATGTTTCCCAGTTGCCCTAGGTAGATGTTGTTGACAGTGAGCCCGTCTGACAGATGGGCATCCTACCACCCAGAACACATTTTGGGGGCCCTAAGACCATGAACAGGAACTTTTTGAACCACATCCCGGAGACTGGCCCGCCGATTCCTGCCTATTATGAGGCACGAGTCTAAGGGGGTGTTTAATGGCTTAGGAGTCTAAGACGATTTGGCCTAGGACGATTTGGCTGAACACTGCTTCAATCGCTGCCCTTCCTTCCCATTGAGTTGCCATGAGTTTCGCAGAAGTGGCGGCTTGTAAATCGACAGCAATGCGGGGCCATGCGGCAAAGCATACCTTCCCGTCTGTGAAGGTCGTGAACACAGACATGGCCTACGTCTCGGGCTACGCCACCGGAGATTACGGGGCAGTCTACAATTATCCTCTCTACTTTGTGCTGAAGGACCTACCCAGCCGAGTAGATGCTGCACACGAGCCATACAACATGCACTGCAAAGGGCGAACCACCAAGTCCACCTCTCACCTATGCACTAGCAGGACATCTTCGTTCCTGGCCCGAAGCAGAAGCCTATGTCTGCCCTCGGCGATTGGATCGTCAAGCAGTCGCCCAAGGCTCAGGCGGGATGCGATCAGTTTGAGGGACGAGTTGGGTAGGACAAAATCTCCCGCTTACGGCAGGAGACATCAGCTTGCCATGGTTGAGTAAAGCATGCGTAAATCTGCTGTGCAAGCAGAGCACCCAACTGAAGTTCCTCCTAAGTCCCTCCAAAAGGACATACACGTGCTCAGATGGACCAGAGGCTTGGGTTTGTGTCGTTGCCGCCAGGGCCGCCTGATGTTGAACTTCTTGGACAACAACGACCTGTCCCCGACTCGACAGCTTGCAAGCTAGGCAGAGAGTGCCTTCAAAAAGGGCGCTGTTGTGCAAGACCTCTTCCTCTACGCGCCATCAATCAGCCGGTCCTGCAGCCAATCCTGGTCTGATAGCCCTAAGGCCACGCTTTCTGTATCGGATCGGCGAGGGTGGCGGCGTGCCCGAGGCAACAATGCTGGCGCAAGGAGCCCGGACAAGGGCCCAGCAGCGGCTGACGGTAGACTTGGTAAGCATATAATCCATATGCATTATTTCAGGAAAGTTGAAGCCGAGGCTTTACCACAATGCACTGCTGTCGGTTCTTTGCTCAGTGCTGTGCTGCACTTCCTACCGCATCCTACAGCCCTTTCCGGGTTCTGTGACCTCGGCAGAGGATTCAATAGGATGTCATTTCTTCAAGCTTGGTGGGCTATCAACGAGTGGCTGTCATCAGCAGCTGAGCTGAGATGATGGGCATGGAGGGATTGCCGGCCCTTCTCTTCGGCTCGGAGCAGAATGCTCGTGGGCGCCTGCATCTTAGAATTACTTCTTCATGGGATGATCCCAAGGAAGTCCATGTCAGGCATCCTTCCAGGATTCAAGTTTCTGTGTGCATGAAGCCTTGCATGCAGGATTCAGGCAGACCCATATGTGGACAGACACAGGTTGGTCCGCAAGAGGCAAGAGGCTCTTCAGCTGCTTGCGTGTCCGAGGTCTGAATTATTCCGATCCGCTGAAGGCCGCCATCATCATGCACAGTAGCACGCTAATGTCTGGGCAAGCAAAAAATGCCCTTAGTTTCTTTGTGCGATGGTTGGCGAGTATTCCCGCTCTGCAAGCCAGTTGTGGAAGGTGGACAACTGGAGGCAGCCTTTGTGGCATCACGGCCGGGGCCTCCCACTTCCCATGACTTTGCACAAAGCTGTTGTTAGGCCAACGGACACAGCACAAGCGTAGTACAAGCGTCCATGCGAGGCTACAACACATCCACCTCAACCTACCAGCTCATCAAGAAGGCAGCTGAAGTTGACTGTTGCAGATCCGGGGAGTTCATCGCATCAATAGCACAAATATCCTGAACTGTCTGCGTGTTCCGATATCGGCTTTTTTTCATTCCTCATGCAGAGGTGCTGTGGGTCCGGCAGCGCACCAACGGCCTCCATGCCTTCAAATCCATTCCCGTTTACATGGACCACCAGGCCCCGAGAAACCGCGCTTTTGGAGTGATGCCATAGCAAGCTTTCTGCGAAGGTTCTCGTTTGGGCTCGCGGTCCGGCCATCTTTGTGCACAGCTCGGCATCTGCAGCTTTACAACTTTACAAGCTGCTTTGCAGCTGTGTAGAACTGGACAAGCAGCGGTTGCGTCGTGGCCAGAGCAGTTACTCCCCAACGCCCAACCCGTGATCACTTAGTTGAGTCTCGGCCCGCAAAAGCAGGGCAAGCCTCACTATGGTGACTTGTCTTGTGGTACTTTGCGCTCGTAGGGATGGCCCAGCAACGGAGCAGTGCACAGACCCAAGGCCGTGAGCAACGCTGGGCAACCCAGCAAAATCCCATCGCAGCGAGTTCTGTGGGACAATGCCACGGCTGGGCTTGGTCCCTATGGGTGACGGCCTCAGCGCAAACGGTATGTACGACCAAGCCTGCCATTGTCACCGTCGCGGTTTATCCTCTTTACCCGCAGCCACCTGCCTACCTGCATTTTCGTGGTTGAAACCGGTGGCCAGTGTCCGCCGGCGCCAGCCAGTTCCGGGGTTTTGACAGTGCTTCATCGAAGCAATATTGCCATTGCATTCTCGAAACTCAGAATGCACGTGCTCAGGACCCCATCTCTCGTGTGCAACATCCTGGACATGAACCCTTTGAAGGCGTCATGCTTAGGATACAACGGTGCTTGTTGAGTCCTTGGCAGGACCGTACAACGTGCGCCTTTCACAGTCAAGCATGATCGCTTGACCTGACGAGGACTGCGGTGTGCTCGTGCCCGGCAACATTTCGAGACTGCATCTCACCTCCGATCCGAAGCTGTACGCCTCAACCTCAGCTCGATCGACGGAGAAAGCTTCTGAGGCGCTTTGGTGCTGAACATGGTTTTCACATGCTTGTGCTTAGGTACCAAAGGAGTACATCACCGAGTACCTGTCCGTTCTAAAGATTCGCAAAAAAGAAGGCCCCGAGCTAGCGAGTGGGAGATGATACTCGTAGCTCCATCCGCATCTGCAGATTTGAGCACGGCAGGGGCTGCGTCTTTGCGTGGAGTCTCGGCAGGTGACAGAGTTGTTGAGGAGACAAAGAGCGATCCCGCAGTGCTCCCCTTCACAATGTGGAAGGCTGGGTTGGACTTAAACTGCTGTGGTTGCTTCGGGCACTGGTTCGTGGCCTCTGCTTGTTGCAGTTGTCTGCAAACACCCTGGAGGGGTCCACCTATAAAGTAAGTCACCACGTCACGGACGTGCGAGGTGATGCCTGATCCTCCCAAGATTCAGATCCAGGCCCACTTGACCCGGGGATGGTTTTGGTGTGAGGACCTGTTGTGCTGTATTCTGTTACTCCGGCATGCGAGGAGGCAACTTTTTTGAGCAGCTTTGATCACTGTCTCCCAAGACCTGGGAGCGACTCCAGGCTCAGAAGCGGCTTCCACGCTCATGGAGACCTGGAACAGTGACTTTGCAAGCGCCTCAGCCCGTGATCCCCAGCGTGTGTAGGACATTGAAGGGCTTTCCGCCGTCAATTGCCGCGCCGACTTCCGCTGTCTGTGCAGGAATGGGAATCCATCCTGGGTATGGCATACGTTCCCCCAGCTTCCGTCAACGACTCACTTGAAAAGAGCCTGCACATGACAGCGGTCACCTTGATTGCCTGGGCTCGCCGTGAAATGATTCTTCGAGTCGATTTGCCTCTTGAGGCCTCACTTGGACAAGTGGGGACCACCCCTGGGAATGCCAGTTCCGCATGTCATTAGCGGCTCCCTCAAGGAGACCTGGGTCTGATTGTGGTGGTTGTTCTGTGCTCTTTCAAGTTCATGCATCCGTTTTGTCTTGTCATTTCTGATATGAACCCTTTACCGCGGCATTTTCAGTTGGGACTACATGTACATACTAGTGATAACACAGCATGCGCCAAGCAACGCCACCATCCACAATATGTGATGAAGCATCATCTATCTTTGTGCTTGTTTGGACCCCCTCCCCTCCCTACTTCATTGACTGATCGTCCTATTCCCTGTCAGTGCCGTTCTAAACAAGATTTGCTGTTGTGATTGCTACTCACTGGGGGCGGGGGTGTGGGGAGGGGGACGAGGGGGCATGAGGGGAGGCGAGGGGTGAGGGTGAGGAGGGGAGGGGTGAGGGGCGCATTGATGCTCAATTACCCTTGAGCCATCTCGAGCACGGTGCAGGACGGCTGTTTCTTCTTGGGTCCAGGAGAGAAGGCGGGGGAAGAATGCATTTACGTGTCAAGCAGGCAAGTCTCGTCAAGCCTCTGTTCCAGGATGGTGCCTTGTATGCCCGGCGGAAAGACAACCGGACGTACGTGTGCGGCGCTTATGTGGGGGATGTTGCGAGGACGTAGCAGCACAGTTAGTCGATGGCTTTGTTCTGAGAGTTTGGCCATATCTCAGGCTTTGCCCGGATGCCCCGGAGTTCTGCCCGCGCGTTATCAATGATCAAGTCCACCTCCAAGTCGATCCATTCCATCATCTTGTTGAGTGAGCTGCTTTGCAGTTGTCTTGCAGTGAGTTGCAGTGCACAGCGCGGTCATGAATGAATGAGACTGTTAAGTCTTTAACTTGCAATTGAGGTGAATTTGACTAGGCTGCGCGAACATTCCCAGCAAGTGGACGTGCCCAAGCGGGACTGGGTTTTCACCCAAACTGCTTCTGAGTCTGCTGAAGAGCTTTGGTTGATGCGTCGCGAGAGATGGTCAGATGCCTGTTGCTGCAGGAGCTGCCTGTGCTGCATCTGACTTTTGATGTGTGGTGAGGGACCTGGATCTGTTCCGGAGAGTTCTGGAGTGAAAGGGCCCAGGTTGATCTTACCAGTCATGCTAAACCCTCAACGCTGTATCGGCTACATCCTGCTTCAGGTACGGTGTGTACCACATGTTGGTCAGCGCGCTGCCTTCCATTGCACCGCGACTGGACATGCTTCGGAACGGCACCATGGAGGCGTCCGAGAGCTCGTTTGATGGGTGAGCTGAACTCAGCGGATGCAGCGTCCCTGATCTGTTTTCTTCTGGTGCTTGCAAGTCCAAGCATGCGGGACACAGCAATGCACGGAGAGCTCGGCGCGTGGCGGAGTAGAACTACGCACAAGAACTAGTCCCTTTCCAGTCTCAGGCTTGTGTGTCGCTCTGTGTAGTGACGTGTAGCGAGCAAGCACGGTGCACCTCACCCAACTCCCTCGCCAAGACCCCTCGAAATAAGAGCTGCAGCCAGTTGATGGTCCACGCCGGCCACAACTTCGTCGGCCAAATCTTGCAGGGAACTCAGTGCTCTCCTGACTGAGGACATAAACCATATTTATTTCGGGGCTGTGTGTGTCTTGCATCGCATCGTTCTTGCATGGCTCCACTGAGCTCATTGAGGTCCGTGCTTGGTGTGGAAGGCAATATCTTGCGGCCAACTTCAAACACAGAGGCCAGAATTCCTCGGCAGGGTCTTGCATCCGAGTTCTGTCCATGTTGGGGAGTTGCATGGAGGAGCTTGGTCCCTTGCCCATGACCGAAGCACCTCATCGTCACCCTTCACTGTGGCGGCAGGCATTCCACTTCTGCGCGCCTGTGATCCATTTCGATCTCTCCACCAGGCCGTCGAAGATTTATGATCTTGCATGGTGTGCTTTAGGGTCCGGGCTTTATGGGTGCAATGTTTTGGAGACTGAGTTTCGCGAGCTTGGCGTTGCAGCCTGGCCCTAGCCAAGGCCACAGTACCCTCGCTTCGAGTTCTCGGTCCGAGCCGCAAGAGCATGCTGCGTTTGCAGTGATGTATCGATCACGGCTCATCTCGGCCGCACGCAAATCATGCAGCAGCGGCTAGACTTGTTGCGACAGAGGTGCCTTACTTGGCCGAGTTCCGAAGAAATCTACTAGCCATGGACGATTACATGGATGAGTCCGCCAGGCTCGAGCACAATACGTACTGCAATCGAGCAGTGTGGGCCTTCGGTTTTTTTCACGATCTCTTCATACCCGTTCGATAGAGGAGCACGGCTCTTTTTCAGAGGGTAGGAGACTCCTCCCCACTTTCCCATTTGAAGAGAGAAGTCATAGCCAGGCAACACGCCGCCTCCCTTCTTCTTTTCTTCACCACACGCCTGCATTGGGGTCCCCCCCTCCTCTTTCTGAACGACCTGCGACCCCGCCCCAGCGACAATGCCTCCCTGCATCGAAGCGTTCTCAGTCTGTCTCCGTAGAAGTTTGCAGTCTGTCTCCGTAAAGTTTGTTTTCGCCATAATGAGGGAGGCTCGAATCCGAAGTCCTGCGCCGGGCAGGCCCTGCAGACTGAAGAATCGGGGGCATATCGTGGCCTGAGCCTCACTTTGCACGATGAGACCTGAACGATGAGACCTGGGTGTCCACCAATGCTAGCGATGCATCAGCAGCTTACGCTGCCATGTTGATGCGAGGGGCGGCTGTTGGTCGGCATTCTGAGGTCCTGTCACGAGGTCACGGCTCTAGATCTCTTGGTAACGAGGACGAGATGGTCCAGGTGCCTTCCGGAACCCTGCTCTTCGAGAGTTTCTTCTTTGCCAGATAGATGGATTGCAATTCCCACACCCACATCTTCGCAGGCTTTGAAGACCTTGGGAAGACCTGTCGAGGTGTGGTGTTGCGCCATACGCGCCACAGCTCGTCTTGTTGCGAGCCAGAATTCCAAGAGCTGAGCTCAGCAGGTCGTGACGCCCGACCCGAAGAACTTCCTCCACACCCTGCAGGCGCTGTCCAGAGCGGAGGCCTGGCCCTAGATGGCCCTGAGAGAAATGCTCGCAAAAGAAGCGCAGAGCGCGATCCTTTAGGGGGAACGGCGGGCGGGCGGGGAAGGAGGGGGGGGGGGGGGCAGTGTTTCAGTGCTTTCAAGTGCAATGCTTCCTTGTCTTACCTGCCTCTCAGATCTTGCTGGGCGCACATGGAGCCAACATGGCCAACATGATCTTCGCACCGGATGGCATGAAGGTTGTGGAGATCGTTCCTCAGGCACTGCTGAGCATGCCAAATTCCAATGTTGTGTCGGTTATTAGGTTCATCAGAGGCTATCGTAGAGTTCTCTCCCTTGCCTTTGGAGGTGCCCTTCAAGATGCAGGACTACCACTTTTGGGACTTGGCTGCAGCTTTGAACTTCACGTACCTTCCCATTGGGGACAAGGCGCGGCATGCGGAGTTTCTGCGGTGGAGTTTGCGATGATCACATGGTGATAGTTGCGGCGATGTGCCAGGTCATGCCGAATGAGTATGACCACCAGCTCGCCGCGGACTGCCCTTGCAAGCAGGGAGTAGTAGCTGTAGCCGAGAATGGAACTCTCAGTTGAGTGTGCGACAAGGGCGCAATGACTTCTTGATAGATCTTAATAATTATTAATAGCTTTCGGAAAGAAGAAGAGAGAGCACATGAGAGCGGGCTTCCCCTTTTGGGGGACCTCTCAAGCGCGCAGAAGAAGAAGAGGGCTCCCCTTCCCATGCCCTGTAGAAAGAGAGGGTGCCAAAACAAGAAGGGAGCAGTAAAGGACCCGATGACGGAGGACAAGGCTGTCCTGTCGATGAATGTGGACGTCGAGGAGGCCCGCGCAAAGCTGATATTCCGCACATTCAGAGCTCCGGCCGACAAGCACATATCGAACTCCTAGTGTTACAGTGTATCTCGGATCAACATTCATCGTCATCCTTTGTCTCAAACAGCTTGGGTCCAACGCAGATGAACGCAGATGGCTCATGTCTCCAGCAGTCATGTTCGAAGACTGCATGCAGCTCGGAAGGTGAAAGCCTTGATCTCCAGCTTGCTGCAATGATGACGGTAGCGACAAGCGCAATCAGCTCAGTCGCTGGCGGCTTGTGCGGGTTAGGATCATCCCGACTTTGCTCTTTCTGTGCTAGATGTGCCAAGCCTAGGTCAGCTGCTACTGCAGACGCGGCGATGGAGGTTTCACAGACCACATCCCCCCATGGAATGCAGCATCGACTGCACTTCTTCTGAAGCTATGCCTCCGGGCCCTCCAGTCGTTTGCTTTAGCACATGGCACAGACGACCGGAAAAACGCGACGGAGGAATGTCCAACAAAAATCGCAGCTTCTTTGAGTTAACTCCTGCAGGGCTTGGACAGTCCACTGCTCACTGCTCCGCTGGCAAAGCCTGGCCTTTGTTTGCAAAGAATGCTGACAATGCGTCAGACTTGCAGCATTGCGAGTCAGGACAGTGCTCTGAAAGTCTCCCGCAGCACAAGAGTTCCTGAACGATGATTTGGGCCACATGGGCCCCATATCAGTGGAGCTAGGCTGCGAGGGTGATTTTTCCAAAGCGCCTGGTCCCTCCGAAAGGCCCTGAGCCTCCTAAGCCCGAGCCAAGCCCCAGCCTAGACCACCCAGACCACCCAGACCGCCTAGACCCTCCCTTTTGAGTGCCGGCAGATATGCTCCGAGATGGCCGGAGAATCTGAATGCAAAAGCTCAGCAGCCTGAGGGTCGTTGTCATCAACCCCATAAAGTCATAGGCACTGTTGATTCAACCCATGGATGTTCAATACCGCAATTCAACATCCCCTCCGCAGGCCTGAAGGCCGATGCCTCAGCTTTTGGATGGGGTCACCCTTCGACATGAGTTCCCGCTTTCTCAATTTCTGGCATAAACCTCACGCTAGGTGACCGTCTAGTCTGCCTTTTGGTGACGTTTGATACCTTGGGGCCGCTCGGGTCTTCCGTGCGCTTTCTTTTCAGTTTGGCATGTTGTGTCGTTTTCCATCGGTTTCCTGATGTACGACCCCGACTTGACGCTCTATGATTCGTTCCTGGTACCGTTTGCACACGAACTTATGCTAATGAATCTTCTTCCGCTTTTGGGTTCGCTGTGCCTGTGAGACACGCCAGTCTCAGAATGTAACTTTCTGACCATGCGACAGGTCAGCTATGCCCGGAGGTGACGTTGAGCCGCTGGCACCTCAGTGTTCCTGTCCTGCAGTGCAGAGCGTCTTTGAGGGAGTTCTCTGCTTGGCCCTGCTTGGCTGAATGAACGATCAAGGCACCAAAAGCGAAAGCTGGCCTGCAGACCTTGTGGAGGAGCCGACGAGGCTGAGGATGACACCCCGGGCTCATCCGGGCTAACAGACTCCTTACGTCAAGTCTTACAAGGTCATGAAAAAAAATGTTCCGGCAGGGAGCCTGCCCCATCGCCCCAACACCGGCCTGCGGCCCCACCCGTGCAGGGCACCTGGAATTGTTGGTCGTTGAGGCAGCAACGCTGCAGCTTTACTAGCACTGCGCACGCAGAGCGGTGGAGTTTTGCACTCGCCTTAAAACATAAGATGAACCAACACCATAGATGTGGCTTGGACATGCTTGGACATAAAGAACGAGCTGCCAACCGTGCGAAACCACACCAGTACATCCAACATTTTAAACGTGCACTCTCAACAGACTCAGGGCTCTTGCATCAAGAAGAAACAAACACAACCTCCAAACACATTGCAGATGCAGGGTTTGGCTTTTCAACACATAAGCCGAGGTAGCGGCACACCTGGGTGAACCTTTGCAGTCAGAGTTGCATCCGGCAGCCTACAAGGCAGCTTCTGCGGCCGCCCTTGGAGCCAAATGGCACGCACCTACATCCTCCCAAGGCCGGGCCATTTGGAGTCTAGCTTGGCTAGTTTTGGTAGCTCTTGAATGCTCTTATATGGAGGGAAGCCCTTGGGAGCAGAGACGTGCAAGAGATCTTTTGTGACCGTGCGAGGACCTTGAACTCCGCGCTGTGGGGTCTGCTGCTCCGAATGGGCACCTCCGACCGCCGCCCGGCCCCACACCATCCCCCGCACCAATAGTTCCCACACCAGCCCCCGCACCAGCCACACCAGGCCCCGTGCCAGGCCCCACACCAGGATTGGCGTCAGGCGCGCCAGGCCCGGGCTTTGCGCAAGGCCTGGCAGGTGCAGCGGGCGCCAGCGGCGCCGCGAGCGCCGTCGCGAGCGCCGTGACCCTGTCATCAGGCCGAAGGGGCAGCCCCTGAACTGCTGGCAAGACTCAGACCAAGTCCACAATTGCAACCTCCTGATTCCCAGTTCGCTCTGAAGTCCAGAGGTTCTTGGCGTGGCGCCTCTGCGAAGCCTGAGCCCCAGTGCTGCGATATGCTGCGATGACCCGATCACGCGAAGCAACGAGAAGCAGCCGCACCGCGATAAAAGGTCCACCCCACGGGCACCTCGTCGCGACAGCGTGGAACTCGGTCCCAGTATAAGGCGCTGCAGCTCTCAGTCATGAAGGCGCATGCTACAACATGGCACAGGGATTTGATGATTGAAAGCCCGCCTTGGCATTTGAATTGGGTATGTAGTGTTGTTGGTTCGAAGCTGTTACGATTCGATTCTTGCGCCAGTTCTTCAGACGGCGGACTCAGGAAGCAATTCCCGCGAGTACAGTTCGCTGCTGAGTTCGCAGCATTGACTGCGAGATGCTCCGGGAGAACCCTTTGTGCTGTGTCATGGTCCTATGGTCCTGGTGCGACAAGGCGAGTCTTGCGACGAAGAGACGGACGCGCCTCCGCCAAGGCAGGGCTCGTTTGGGCGCGCTGCGCTTGCCGAGGCGTCCTTCCCCGGTCCTGAAAGTCACTTGTGCACTCGCTGAGGCGCCCAGACGTGAGTCCAGTGGCGCGGAGCCCGCGCCTTAATATTTCTCAAGAGTAAGCCCAGTCTTGAAGCAGAAGTGCAGTTCCTGGAATGCGGAGTGGCCTTGCCGAAGGTCGCAGTCAATATTCGCCGTCGAGACACAGGCAGACTGAACGCTCGCTTGCGCCGTCTTTCTTGAGTTGGGAGGAGTCTGGTGAAGATATCTACCTACTCAGTCACTAGTTACGGCTAGTTGTAAGATGCTACAAGAATTGCCTCAAAGCGTTTTTTTGTGCTGCGCTGCCTACCGGCAGGAACCCCGAGAGTTGCCGAGTTGAAGAGGACCCCTTGGCAATCCGTGGTACTTCAGACCAGTGAAAAGCCTCCTAGACCCGTGAAGCCGGTTCAAGGAAGCGGGGGCCCGGCGGAGATGGCCTCGCCGCTCTCGGTCTCCGAAGGCCTGGGCCCAAAAAGTGAAACCGTAAGCCCCAGCCTAAAGCCGCGCGCGGAGCCGCCCTAAGCTTTGAACCGCTGCTCCGATCTCTTGCAGGGAATGGCTCCCCGCTTCCGTGGTGCTGCTTCAGCGAGCTCGAGAGGCGCCAGGAAACCCCCACTTCAGGACTTCAAAGACCCTAAAAGTTCTAAGACCCTATAAGCAACAACACCAACAGTAGTTTCTAATGCCACGCGACCCGCCTCGGCCGGTGCCCGCGGCCACGGCAGCGGCGAGGCAAGGCCATAAGTTGCAGTGCTGCATGGGTTGGAACTTGAAGCGCAACTCCGCGCCTTGAGGGCTGAAGGCGGGAAAGGGCGGGGGAGGGGGTCGGGGGGTGGGGGTGGGACTCTTACAGCCCGAGGCCTCGGAGGGTTCTCCACGAGCCCGGTACCCTCCCCACAAGCCCGACGCGCACAATAAAATCCTTTCAGCCCTCCCCCAGAGAGCGACCCTCAAAGTGCCGACCAGAGCGCGAGCCCGGGGCCGCCCTGCTCCGCGCGCTGCAGCAGTGCCGCGGGGAAGCCCAACAGAACGGGAGAGGGGGGGAAGTTCTCCCCGATTGTGCTTTGATGCTTCTTTTTGTTCAAGGTAAGGCTGCGGCTCGGGTTATCATCGGAACCCCCCCAGTTAACGAACAGGGGTCGGAATTGAGAGAGCCATGGAATCATAGACATGGGGGAGCCCTTCATGTGGATCTTGGGGGCCTTGCATTTTGAGACCAAGGGATGTTTACGGCAGTGGTGTAGAGTCCTGCTGCAAAAATAGCCCTAAACCCTAAACCCTAGACCCTAGACCCTAAATCCCAAACCCTAAATATCTACGGGATGTTATGGTTCAGGGAGGTGGTCGAGGCGGAGCATTGTTGCAGGCAGTTTCGTGAGACGGTGCACAGCCTGCCTAGCTGGCGCAGGACTAGTGCACTCGTATGTTCTGCATTACGCGTTCGAGGCGTCCTATGTTCTACGTTCTATGTTATGCGTTCCATGTTATATGATATATGTTATTGGTTATGTAGTTCACGGTGTATATATATATAAATATAAATAAATAAATATATATATATATATGTATATGTATATGTATATGTATATGTATATGTATATGTATAAAGATAAACAAATAAATAAATAAATAAATATATATATATATATATATATGTGTATTCACACACATATTCGGACAGACATTACAAGCTTTGCAGCTGTCTCCTGTCGCCAAGGCAGCAATTTCGCACATTGGAACGGAAAGGCGGAGAGCTCCTGTGTCAGCAGCGAAGCCCCAATTGAGCACTCTCTTCCCTCTTTGGAGGTGAAGTTGCCCGAGGGAAGATCGCCTGCACCTTAGGTTTTGAGCAAAGGGGACCGCGTCAAATCGGGTTTCATTCTTGCCGCGCTGTTTGCGCAGGTGTCACTGGATTCTGAGATTCCCTCTCGAGGCCTGGGCTGACAAGTTCAGAATGAGGCTCAACCCTCGCAGCCCTCCTCTTTTGCGAGGAGACCTCCAGTCGTGGTGAGCACGAACGAGGGCGGCGGCAAGGCGGCTGCGGAACCGAAGTGTGCTTGCAAGCCTTGCAAGCTACAAAGCCCAGTTCTCAGGCTGATCGGCCGAGAGCAGTGAGCGCTTCTGCCAAGTAGCCCTAGTGGTAAGGCCAAGACCCCAGAAGCCTCGTTGTGAATTACATGATTTTCGGCCATCTTTGTTAAGTCTTCTAGAAGCTGAATTTGAATAGGAAGCGCGCAAGAAGTTGATATGGGTTGCTGTTCGTTCGGGCATTGTTGTCCTGCCCACCGCAGTAGTTGATCCAGTGTTGCGCTGGGTAAAGAGAGCCGCCACCAGGGTATCTGCTTCATACACATGTGGAGTTTTTGGATCCTTTCAAGATTGCACATCTGCGGTTGCCCCAGCAGCCACGAATCATCAGAACCCAAGTCGATGTCTCCGAATCAATTCGTGACGCAGTACGGCTTTATCGCTGTGAGTCACACGGTCGCACAGCCGGCTAAAGACAGCAACGCTAGCATCGCTCCCTTTCCCCTTTGCAGAGCTGCCACCGTGCAGAGCTGCACAAGGACTCCTTTTGCCAGGAAGAGCGTAGGGCCCATGGTCGCTCGCAGGCTGGGACTTGATATCTCAAGCTGTGATCAGCTCGTCAATGAATCAAAGCATCTTGTGGTCTCGTTTTCAGGCTCAATCCTGCTAAAGAGTTGTGGAACAGCTCAGGGACGCAAACACCCCGTAGTTAACCGACGCCAACTTTCCGTACGGCAGTGCTCACCTCGTAGGACGTGTATCAGATACAGCATCTCATAGCACGGATGCGTAATGCCCTAAATACATGCCAACCTAAACCCAGAGCCAAGCCAGGCATGCCCAGTCCTCGTGGTGCCTCAGACGAAGGGCCAAGGCCCAATGTCGCGGGATGCAGGGCCTCCGTTGCCGCTCCGAGTGTCGCTTAACTCTGCCGGCTTCCTGAATCCCGAATGCCTTATGTCCTCAACCTTCTCTTGCCAATGTAGCCAATGTCCCATAATGTAGGCAATGTCTCCAAATTAGCCACAAGCAGCCACAAGCCAACAAAATCAACAAAAGCAGGCGAGGCCCAGGAGCCTTGCCACTGCCGCGGGGCGACCGCGCTTTGTCGCAGGAGACCTCTAGTGGATTCCGCACCTCACGATGCCACCCAGACCCTTCTTGCAGGAGACGGCCGGCCTCATTCCCCACAGCTCCAGGATCTTTGACACCTTGACACCGGCTCTGCCAGTGTTGTCCGTGATGGCTGGGCTGTGCTGCCACTCTGTAGAAGCATGTCACGTACTCCTTGCAGGAGGGCGTACAAGTGCGCCACGCTGTCTGCCATGTTCCCAGTCACAGCATGTCTCGGTGTTTTGTCTGGAAGCACGAGAGCAAGCTCAGCCTCCTGCATTCGGTCGGTCTAGCTTAAGGAGTGGATAGATGCTGGCGAGTGTTCTCCGCATGCAGGCAGGCAGTAGGTGCTGCCACTATAGGATGCAGCTGTCTGAAACTCTCTTCAGCAAGCAGGTCGCACGCAGGAGTTCTCTTGTGAACGGGCATGCGTAAGTTTGCATGTACGACCGGGAAGATGGGAGCTGTGCAAGTGGGTTGGCAGGTCTCACTTCGCAAATCAGCCTGCTGATGCTGCGCAGTGCCTCGCTGCCCAATGGTTATGGCTTCGAGTTTGCGGTTTCCTCAGTCCATGCTGTTGCAAAGTGCTGTTGCAGGCTCTTCGTGATGTGGTATGGGGTGTCTTGTCAGGATCGGGCCCTTGGCAGAGTGGTGCTGCGCCATGCAGCTGGGGTTGTCATTCACGGACAAGCCCTCCTGCCGGGCCCTCAGCAAGTGAAGTGTAATGACGGGCAAAGATGCGTAAAACGCGTGGAGCCGTGCTTCGTGCTGCTTCGTCAGAATGTTACTCAGCTAGAGTGGGACAGCGGGTCATTCCATGGCCACGAGGGTCGACTCTGATCATTCCATGGCCACGAGGGTCGACTCTGATGATATCGAGTTCGACGCCGAGCCCCTCAGCAGAATTTGTTGGGCTACAACCACGCGAGAGGTGGTGCTCAGCGCAGGTGTTGCCGCACACGCGCATTTGCATGGATTTAGCCTCTTGCTGGATAGTATTGCTTACAGTTTGCCGAGACGGGTGCACAGGCTCGCCTATCACTACTGTGCTTGGAGTGAGTTTTGTCCGCTGCTCAGCTGATAGACTTCTAGGACCTTCCTTTGCTGCTCTTGGCGCGTGTTCCGGCAAAGGGTTCGGGGTTGTCTGGCGTGGTTTAGGGTTCTGAATATGTGCCGTTTGGTGGATCAGTGCCGGAGAGTGCGGATCAATGACTTTCATCATCAAACCAAGACACGGCCGTGACCTCCAATCAACCAGCACCAGATCCCGGTATCAGATTGCGTGCTTTGTGTAATCTCAGGCCAACATGTTAGCAGCGGTGAGCCATGACCTCAGCGGGCAAGGAGCCAGCCGCGTGCAAAGCATTACACAGCGAAGAGAGAGCATGCACGGTATGGGCATCAAGCAGCAGCTTCCCTTGTGCCAAGTTGTGTCGCATGCACACGGCGCTGCAGCTGAAACGGCTGAACGAACACCGTGAAACCCTCGAACGCTACCCCAACTCATTGCCCATCGAACATCGCTGTCTCCAGCGAAGTGTACACCAGCTCAGCCCTTGTCCCCCCTAAGGCGCTAAGCTGCTACACTGAGTTGAGTCAGAATCTCCTCCGCCTGTGGTGCCATGGTGTTGTGGATGATCGGCCTGGGGCTCGGTGATGAGGGCGACATCTCCGTGAAGGGGCTGAAGGCAGTGCAGCAGACGCCTGGCGGAAGTGGCATCTGCTCTCCTTTCTGCTTACAACACGAGGGGTTGGAATTTGCAACTGCTTTGTGGACTGCTCAGGAGCGCTTACATCTACTTGGAAGCGCCGCCTGGTCCGAAATTCTTCTGACATTCCTTTGGGTCCTTTGAAGGGAAGGGGGCTTTTTGCCATGTATCGGCATGGGCAAATCCGGTGCCCCTAAGGTACACGTCCATCCTGCCAGGCCTGGACAAGGAGACACTGGCAGCTGCGCCACCAGGCTCAGAACTACATCGGCTGCAATCTCGCCCGGCGATTGCCCCACTCCACCACTCGGCCAAGTGAGGTATGGCGTGCAAGAGATCTTGGAGGCCGATCGCGAGCTGGTGGAAAGTGGCTGCGAAGAGATGCTGGAGCGAGCAAAGGACTTGAAGGGGGGATGGGCTTTGTGAAGGATCGGCACTGTCCAAGATCTGCCTGCACTGCCTTTTGCAGGATCAAGAAGTGTGACTTGAACTGCAGTATCTAAGCCTAAACACATGCAGCGGAGTTTGCGTGCGTGATGCCTGGATGAGCTTACATTTTGGAGGCGTTTGTGGCCTCTCTAGACAACGCCATGCCCTGCTTGAGGTGTTTCCTCGTGGTAGGAGACCCGTTGTGCGCCACCACTCACACAGACCTGTGGCTCAGAGCAAGGCGCCCACTTGTCTCGGATGAGTGGTCGCTGAGGGCTGTGTATACGGGGTTGTCATCGGAAGAGCTGGCAGGCAACGTGAGATCCCTGTACGAGTGATCCACAACGCCTCTGTCAGGACCCAAGTGACTAGCCGACTAGCGGCTATCTTGCCACAAAGTCTCAGCAGCTTCAGGACCTGCCTGTCTGACTTAGGTCATGAATGCTGTGGCTTCCTGCGGGCTGCAGCTTTATCGTTTCGGTGAGACGGTGTCCATCCCCTTTTGGCAGGATGGCTGGCGGCCTGACAGCTGGTACGACGCTCGGCTGCATCTCAGTCCTCAAGGTCATTACAGAGTTTGTGGAAGACTAGTTCTAAGAGTAGGGCAAGACACGAGAGTTGTCACCAAGGACAAGATCCTGAAGAACAAGAGGGCTGGGCTTCACACGCTGTGCCTTCTCGACATCAAAGTCAAGGAGCAATCGGCGCTTCGCCCGAAACAAAGACAAAGCAAGTGCTGCAACAACTGTCAAGTCTCTTCGCATGGCCTTTGACGGCAGCCAAGGTCGAAAACCTGATGCGTGGGCGGAAGATCTACGAGCCGCCTAGATTCATGACGGCGGCTCGCCGCAAGTTACGACGCACAACTCACACCTGTTCCCAGCACCCTGCAAGACGCGGAGACTGTGCAGGTGCGCCAGGCCTTGGATCAACTTATGGAAGTTGAGAAGGCCGCCAGACTGCCAAGTGGAGGTTCTACACATCTGAACTATACAGGGCTCCGCTTCAGGGGACCTTATGAGGAATCCTATCAAGGACGACAAAGGTAGCCAAGCGATCCCGAAGTAGGCCGGTGGCTACTGCACTCCAACCAACAGTATGTACTGTGACTGTTGTGGCGACATGCTGCCAGCGGCAGTGCCAATGGCAGCACCATGCGCAAGCCTGCCAAAGGCCAAAGAAATGGGCGTCTCCACTGGCCTGGCGTTTGGTTTAGCACGCCTGGGCCGTGAGGACCAGGCGCTGGATCCAGAAAATCCCCCTTCTGCTTGGGCTATAACTGTTCAACTGTTACACAAGGCTTTTTTCCGCCAGGCTCGACTTCTGACATCCTGCATTGTTTGCACGCAGATTGCACGAGAGGTCATTCGTGCGGGGCCAGTGGAGCAGCTTGCGGAGGCCGAGTTTGGAGGCCCACTCCATTCCTTGGCGCCTCGGCAGACCATGAAACCATGCAGTCAAGTAGTCGCGCCAACAGCACAAGCTGTGTTAACAGTCCTTGCAAGGTTGCAAGGCTGTTCAGAACCTGGAAACACCTGTGTTTCAGCAAGTCCAGGTCATCTGCGCAGACGACCTGCACGAGCTGGAGCAGGAGTTCGCCAAGCACTACCAGCTGTGAAAGTTGGGAAAAGGAACGTGCAGTGCTTGGGTACCTTATCACGAAAACTAGCTCCTTGGAGCCTGCCGGGAGTTGTCGTTTGTAAACTCCAAAGAGCACTAAGCCATTTCAAGTATCGCAGACAGCGGTGCTTGCCAAGGTCCCTTCCTTCCAGCATATGGAGGTTTTGCACTCAGCATCAAAACTGACAGGACATGGCGCCTGCTGTCCAAGATGAGTCAAAGACAATGCAGCGCTTGTCAACACCCCACTCACTCACTTAGATAGGAAGCTGAAGGCACAAGAAAGCCGCTCGTCCTAAACGTGCTTTGAGGCATTGGGGAACCACACGGCGAGAGCCCGCATCCTTTGCAAAGGGTCCCCAGGATCGGAACCGATGGGAGATTGTACATGTTTCTTCGTTGGCTGGAACCTGCACTGCTGCATGCTCCTTCCTTGCAGAGCATTCGCAGAGCGTTGCAGAACACTTTTTCAAAGCAAACCCCATCAGGAAGTCGCCGCCGTCCTCCGCGGTGCGGCGCCACCTGGGGAGTCGGTCGCCAAGCCGGGACATGTTCTGCTGGCAAGGCAGCTCCCGTCTGCAGGTCCCACTACTGTTAGCCAAAGCTGGCACATGCTGGCACCCATGGCAGGGTTGTATTTGTAGCTGCGTAGCCGCTGGCTGTAGCTCTCCATCCCGCGACTTTGCAGCTTCTGAAAAGTACTGGAACGATGGCTGGCGTTGGTTGGCGTACGTTAGTTGCATGCACTTCAAGGTTCTGGCGATGGGATGCTGTAGACAAACTTGTAGTGCCGCCAGCGGAGCTCAGCTGGCGCAAAGTCGAGCAGTAGACCTCGAAAATCAAAATGCAGGCTTCCGAACAAGAAGTCGTGTGTGTGTGTGTGTGTGTGTGTGTGTGTGTGCGGGTGTGTGTGTGTGTGTGTGTGTGTGTGTGTTTTGCTGACCTTCACTGTGTTCAAAGCACCCATCCTTCATAGACGCTCCACAAGCAACCCTGCCATAATGAGGTGGCCACAAGAGCTGTCCTTCTGCATTCCGCTTCATCAAACGCCTCCTTTGGGTTCCAGCCTCAGTGTGTCAAGAGATGCACGGGTTTATTTATTCTCATTTTTCATTATATTGCGTCAGGCAGCAGCTCGATCCCTTCGGAAGCATCTGACATAGAACTTCGTGTTGAAGGACGCGTGCTGAGCTTACGATGACCAGCACATGCTTGCACTGCCCCAAGATGTACATTGCCCTCCTGCCAGGACTTGGGCCTGAACTTGGGGCACAGGAAGCGTCTGTTGCTATAGCTGCTTCGCGGTCGGTGAGGAAGGCAGTTTGCACCAACAGGATTGGCAGCCATTCCTGGGTCAGTTTCGCTGTGTGCCATCGCTTCGTGCAGTAATTTCTCTGGAATGAATACCCCAAAACGTCAGAAACCAAACACCACGCATATTTACAAGTTTGAAGAACTAACTAGACCCTGCTAAAAAGCAGCTTTGCGTTAAACAGAGCTCTGCAGGACATCCGAGTGGCTGCACATGCCCAGAGCGTGGTCCGCCGGGGCCCCTTCTGGCTGAGATCGTGTGCTGTCAGATTCTAGAAAAAGAATGACATCTCAGAATCTCAGGTTCAGGCAAAGACATCAGGTTAGCAAAGAACCGAAACTTCTCCTTCAGCAGTAGACCGGACTTGGAAGGCTCGGGCGCAGCCTGGGAGGCTCCAGAAGAGGAGCTCGCTGCGGTGCCTTGAAGTGGCCTTGGAGCCAGAGTTTAGTCTTCTGCTGTGAACAACGGAGAGTCCAACAGAGTCCAAGAGAGATCAGAATCGACGTGTCTGGATGTGCTTGGCTTGAATGTGATTGAGTGTGCCTCTGTCGCGGAGCCATGGCTACCCGGCGAGACACCTGCCAAGCAGACCGTTCGCCTGGAAATGGCTGGCGCTTCAGCATGGAGCTAGACGTAGTGAGGCAAGCGCTCGATGATGGCCAAGACTTGTCGCAACTACGAGACAGATGGGGCAACTCACTGCTCGATGGAATGATATGTCGACCTTGCAGGGCCTCGTTGACAGAAGACTGGCCAAGTTACTTGGGGACTGTGCGGACTCTGTCCGCCCAAGGGGCCAAATGTCGGATTCGAATGGACATGCTCCTTGAGGATGAGCTCTCGGATAGGCTGAGCATCGACAAACTCCAGATCGCCTTGCACGCAGGGCTCAGGGACAAGCTCAAGGTGGAGGCTTTCCTGCATTTTCATGTGGAGCAGGGCACACCCTGCCCAGCCTCGCTGGACACGTGCCTTCTTCGACGCCTGATCCGTGAATTACCACGGGTGCACCTGCTATCGGTGAAGCTACAGTGCCTTGAGGTCACGAAGCTGCTCCTGAAGACAAACGCCCGCTCTGCTATAAGCACAGTGCGCCGGGAGATCAGATGCATTTACCTACGAATGAAGAACCTGCCCGGGTTGTTGGCAGACTATGCGGCGACTGCCCCGTTTCAGCAAAGCATGTGGGATGCATTGGCGTTGTTGGCGCCGAGCATCTGGGCATCCCAGATGGACTTGGCGGCCGCCTCAGCTGCCATGCGAAACCCTACAGTTAAACAGTACGTATCGTCGTATCGTTCAACTTTCTAAACCTTACTAAGACCTGTGCGGGGCCTGTCCACATCTTCATGTCACAGCCAAGAGCTGCGAAGCATCACACGGCCTGAGGTGCGGCAGTGGTGTACGCTTCCACAGGTGGAGTTGAGATCTCCCTTCTAGAAGTAAGGTTCTTGTGTTTCCGTGCCGGGTAGCTAAGGGACCTTTTTAAGCCCTGCGAGGTGCTTGCGATGGATGCCTTGGCGGTGCGGTTCCTGTACAGTCTGACTGGGCCCAAAGGCATGGACCTTCCAGACCCTGCGCTTCGTGCCGTTGAAGCCTTCATGCTGGGCACGGAGCTGCACGTCCAAGCCTTTGAGATCGAGTGCCAGCTAGCTCAAGTGGCCGCTCAGACAATTCGTGATTGAACTCAGTTTTTCAAACCGTGACATGTGACATGTGCGTGCTCATCGTGCTCGCCACGGTGTAGCCGTGCAAGGCAGGGAAGGCAGGGAGTAGCTACAATACCGGTGGCTGCCCTGAAGTTCAAGAGTGGCTGATAGTGGCGGTTTCCTTATTCTCGGAGCTCGACCAGCACCGTGCTTTTCGGAATGCCTCGCGCCCAGTCACGAGCAGACGCAGCGATAAAAAACGGTCGAACCGCGCTGCTCCAGTCCTGTCGGACAATGTCATGAGCGTGAGAATACCCGCTGTAGGCTGTAGTGACTGTAGAGCAAGTGTTTCTTGTTTTTTTAATTTGCTGCGCCGGTTGACCACACCTCTTGACACAGCGGGGAGCAGGAGACGGAGCAGACGAATCTACTGGCGGAGAGCCTTGACGTTGAGGCACAAGACTGGGCAGAGGCCAGAAGTGTGAACAGCTGAATTGGGTCCTTGCGCAGCTCGTATAGGACCTTGTAGGTTGTGGGTGTAACCGGTTGTGTTGCCCTACCGGGCCTGGCCACCAAGATGGATTGCAATTGCGTTTCGGAGTTTGAGCACAGTGCTCGTGTAAGATTCCTGATCAAGACTTGGCTGCCCACGGTAGTGGTGTACTTTGGAACAGAAGTTTCCAGCTCGAAGGGTCCTCTCAGGACCTTAAAGCCCAAACGTTCCCCCAATGGCCAGATCCGCCAGCGGCTTTTGGAACAAACGGAGCGACGCGGCAGGAGCCATCAGTGTCCCCAAAAGACTTTGCAGGCCCAACCTGCACACACACACACACTCTCTCTTTCTCTCCCTTCTCCCTCTCTCTCTCTCTCTCTCTCTCTCTCTCTCTCTCTCTGTCTCACAGAGGACTTCGTTTTGTGCGCACAATCACCTTATGGCAAGCCCCACTAGGCCTGTGAGCCACAGGCACTGGGCACTAGGCCTCCCTTTCGCCTCAGAGCCATCGTAGACTCCTGAACTTGGCCACCCTCAAGTCCCGCCCTTTGACTTCGGGGGCTGTTCTTCTGTTCTGCCTTCCTTTTTACATGCTTTGATGTTTTTTGTTTTCATGTGTCGTTTTCCGCGGCGTGTCCACCTTGGGCGGTTGCACATGGGGTTTGTCAGTTTGCAAGTTTAGAGCTTGTTGGCTTCGGGGCATTTTAGGTTTAAAGTCCTTTCGGGTCAGGAGGGCGTGTGGGGGCTTGCAGGGTGTATAGCGACATGACCAACGGCCCTGTTCTCTCCTCTTATTCCAGCGTGGGCCCCAAGCAGTGAGAGACCATGGTGGCACGAAGAGAACACTCCAAGACCCCGACATCCAAAAGTGATGACAGTTTCGCCGACGACTGTTTCGCATCTCGCGAGCCCAGAAGTCCAAAAGCGACGAGTGTTTCACATCTCGCGAACGCATGGACCATGAAGTGATGGACGGCGAGCTTTCACGGCCACGTTTGGGCGAGAACGCGAGTTTAGGCTTCGAGAGAAGGTCGGCGGCGCTCGCCGCACGGGCCACTCCATCTAGCCTAAACGCTGGAACTCCTCAGTTTCGACACAACAACTTACAGTCCATTAGAATCACCTTTGTCCAGGAGAGCCGGACATCAGGAGCAGGACAGGGCCTTTGGTTGGGGAGGGGTGTAAGGGCGGGGCATTGCGCGAGGCCACTAAGCCTGCAAGCGGACAGTGATCATGGTTGCTCGTATCACTTTTGGATCGTTTGTTGCGCAATGACGAGGCATGTATCCTTCAGCCTTGGCTTTCCAGCATCCCATGAAGCCAGGGCAAACTTGGCATTCAGGAGCAGTCTGTCCGGCGGCTGCCTCACACCGCAGAGGCACGGCAAAGCGTCGCTTGTCCGAGAAAGCCTTAAGTGACTTGTGAGTGGAGACGAGGCTTTTCTGATGTCAACGATGCTACAGCCGGTGCCTTACTACCTCAGATAACGGCTTCTCCGCCTTTAAGCACAGCAAACTGTTGCACTGATAGACGACTGCGAAGCTGAATGATTCGGATCTAAGGTGCAAGACCCTCATTGCCACCTCCGAGTGGCAGAGGGCCCAGACAGAATGGCCGAGAATGGCCGTGGCATCACACAAGTTTGCATCAGTTTTGGATGAGTTTTGCATCTCCTGGCGCATCCTGGTGAAAATACATCCTGGCGAAAGTCCGGGTTCGGCCTTGTTGGGATTTTTGCTGAGGCAGGATGTGGGCTGGGTCGAAACCTCAGCAGACTAGACCGCCCCGTAGATTGATGTCCAGCAGAGAGAACTTGAAAAGCTGGGGAGATGCCACGTTCCATTGTTCTTCCAGTTTTTTTTGCGATTTGCCAGAGGAGCTGGCTCTCAAGAAGGCATTGCGCATCTGGCTGCGCGTGAAGCCAGGCCAAGCCTCGTTTCTGTGGATTGATCTCTCTTTTCATGACAAAGTGATGAACATTTTTTGAGCGGCTAAGATTGCTAAGATGGCTCAGGCCACAGCTCAATTTTGAACTTTACAGCCTGCAATGAGAGAACGCAGGTGCACAGAGGAAACGCAACCTCTCCTTAGCCTTTCACTGCCGGGAAGGAAGCAGCTGGCGCCCAAGAGCTGAGCAGAGTGAGGGTCGAGTCGGGAAGCTACCTCTCTCTCTCTCTCTGGATCCAAGCTGCAGTTGTCTCATTATGATCATGATATTATGGCTTCCACGGTTTTTGGGCCCTGCCTATCCAAGCCATCTCATCCCATTCATCCTCCGAGCCTCAGGCGAGGCGCCCGAAGCCGTCGCAAGCATCGTCGAAGACAGGCCGGACCCTCAGTGAGCATGTTCCCCTGCCGCGCCTCGTGCTCTCTCCCTACGGTCGCAAGTTGTGCTTCCGGGAGCTGACCCCGCAGGGTTCTCGAGATCATTTCATCCTTGAGCAGACCAGCTTGAGTTGGGATGGCTTCAGAGAGCAATTGAGAGCAACGACAGTTCTTAGGTGGCAGTGCCCGCGTAACAACTTATTCCTTTTCTGTTTGTTGACATGAGATGTGGCTCCAAGTTGTCAAGTTTTTTTCACACCGAAAACAAAAGCATGCTTGTGCTTCGGAAAAGTTCTGTTTCTTGCTGAAGAGCTTGTGCAGACAGCCGGCGGCACATTCTGAGTTGATGCTATCCGGAGTGGAGGTGGCTGCTGTCATCTTCAGGGCGAGAGCCTGTGAGGACTCCTTTTTCTGCGTCCCCTTCAAGTGCCCGTGGCCGTATAGGAGACGCGCCCAACCTCTTCTGACATGATCTCCTGCTGTCAGCGTAGGACGGAGAAGCTGCCTGGAGATGAAGAATGGCCTTGGCCTCATTGAAGGGATCCCATGGCCAGACTTGGCAATGCTGGCTTCAGTTCCATTGTGGTCCGGCCGGTCTTGGGATGAACCAGTGAGGTTTTGGTTGCGGCTTGTTCGCATCAGTTCCGGTGGCAAGTGCAAGATCCACGTGGGATCAGGGTCGTGGCGCCCTCGGAATCGTTGCTTCACATCGTCTTCACATCGTCCTACATGAATCGGCCTGCCGACTCGCGCGTTGTGCCTCGTGCGCTCTTGCTTTGGCATTGTTTGTGATGTAATGCGCGGCTCTTGTGGTGAGGTAGAGGTTGGCTAGAGCACGAGGCAACAGAAGCTGACAACAGAACCGAGAACCTTCATGCATGCTCAGGGAACTCGGAGCTCGAGAAGGGTTGAGGGCCATCGGCACACATCGGGGCAATGCTAGCTGCAATCGAACTGACGCGGTAAGACCACTATGAAGATCGCTTCAGATCCTTCAGCCACGACATTTTCTGAGCCCCCCCCCCCCCCCCCAGTTGAGCCATGACCAGATCTGGCCGAGACCTGAGCGTAGCCTCTCGGCCTGAGCAAGGGGGAATGGGAAGCGGCCGCATGACGAGGGCGCAAGAGCATAGCTGTGGCATATGTCGCGGACACCACAGGTTCTGGACGACTTGGGTGTGGGATTCCCAGCCCAATTCTCCTGGTGCACTTGCAACAGCTCTGAGACCTGAGCTGTGCGGTATTTTGTGCGCTTTCACACGAAAGAAACGTTTTCGGACGAAGGAAACGCGATGTGATAGATTCCGAGGTAGGTCTTTACCATGTGCTGGTCGCACTCTTCTGTTCTGGAGTGATGTTGGCAGACGGCGCTGAGATGCTGTCGCTTGGCCACGTGCAGTCCATGTGTCTCGTACACCGTTGAGTCTGGCTGCTTTATTCCACCTTGCTGGAACTTTGGAAGTATGATGGGCCAGATCCAGAAACCAAGCCGGTCCTCAAAGCGTCCCCTTTGCCGCACAGCGCAGCAGTGTCTTCGCAACCTCCCAGGCTGGTCTCTGCTATCGTAGCTGCCCTGGGCCCCGAGCTCCGGATGGAGCGCATGGCCCGGGGCCTCCTCGTGTCCCGATCCCAGCCATTGCAGGTGTGTTTTATCATGTAACCGAAGCTTTCAGCCAGGAGTCGGCACAGAGTCACAGAGTCAGGTCGAGCTCCTTTGCCGGCATGCAGATGGGGAACCTGCTGAGTGGGCCCTTGAGTAGCAGGCGCACCCTGCTAACATGGAGACAAGCATGCGGACATGTTGGGAGACCATCCCTTGCCTTTTGAGAATAGACCACGTGATCCACAGATATTCACAGACATTCGCACCAGGTTTGGGCGCCGCCGCATTTGCATGGTCTCCCTCTGCCTCGTCAGCGTTTTCGGACTGGCTTGCTCGTACCCTGGATGCATTCTAAGTGCAGCTTATGTACAGCTTTCTCCCTTGCCATGGGACATGCGATGTGCACTGTTACATCCAAACCTGGACTGATGCTGGCCCATAAAGATGACCTGCTCAATGACCGATTCGGTATGCCTCAAAGCAGTTTCGCATATTCGGACTTGAAACTTGAATTTTGCACCAACTGTAGGATCGTGCAGACAATCGGCGAGCTCTTTTTCATTCAGACGCTTATCCGCAGTCCGGGAGTCCAGGACAAGCCTTCCTACACACGGTTCCTGCCCAGAGACATGACGTAAGGCGGAGGGCACCCAGAAATTGGTGTGCCCTTCTGGCTTGCGTTTTGCGCGAAGGCATAGTGATCGATGGCCGGAAGATGATAACTTGGCACGTTGCAGTCATCTGCCACGACATGAAAAGTTGTATATAGAATGAAACAGTGAGCCCCGCTGAAGATGTTTGATTCTGTATCTCGCTAAAGCAGTTCACAGCATCAGCTTCGTTTGCACTTGCCCTTTCGGAACATCAGATTCCCCTGATAGCGGGAGTTCCTTTTGAGGATCAGCTTGGGCTGTGCCATCGGCATCGGCGGACCGTCCGCAGTCACGCTGCTGACGGAGGCCCGAAAAGTAGGGGAACTCCGGCTACTCTTTTTTGTTTGCATCTTCCGTGCCACTATTTCAAGAAAGTTCAAATGTGGAGGGCACCAGCCCATTGAACCGAATTGTAGCCAGGTTAGAAGTCATTGGCCAATCAATATGTCCAGCCCTACCAGTGGCGATCATGTCCCACAACACATTGCGGCCATCCTGCAAAGCTTGCAGCGTGCTCATGGTACAGATTGCTGTTTTACTTTTCGCTGTTGCCCGAGCCTGCCTGTTATGCTCTTTACTGGGTCCTTGCTTCTTGCCCAATCTGGCAGGCCACGCCGACCCAGCAGAGAGGGCCCCTTAGCAACGCCACAGGCTTCGCCTACGTGTTGCTAGGCGGCAGCTCAAAGGCATAAACCTGCGGGTCCTGCAATTGTAGCCTGCAAAGTCGTTGATTCTTTTCGAGGCTTGGAGAGGCTTGGACAGCTCTTGGGCTGCTGCTCTTCATGCCAAACCTCCAAGCTCCTCACCTGCATTTCGCTGAATCCCTTGCTCGCAGTGATATCTTATCTGTGGGCCTTTCCACTTGCAAATCCGGGGGAAGGGAGAACAGCAGAAAGGATCCCAAGATAGCAGGGTGGGGCGCCTTCCTAGGAGAAGTGACATAAATAGTGCAACATCTCCCATGTACTGTACTGTCACAAGTCTACTGTGCCCACTTCACGAGCGTGCTGCTTGGCTGTACTACCTCAGGGGCCGTGGCGACTCTTGTGCGTTTGGGGCGTGCTGCCTGCCTTCATCATGAGCCCGCTGGGCGCCTCGTCGCCAAAGCAGCGCGTGTCAAGTTGTCGCGGTGATGTGGTTGCTTCACGTTTCGTTGGGTGCACAGCCGAACCTGCTTAAGCAAAGAAGCACAGAAGCAAAGAAGCCGGCCGAGGACTCCTAGTGCAGGAGTCGCCCAGCTGGCTACAGCTCAGTGGGAAGCACCAGGAGCTCAAAGAGTTGCTGGCCTGGTAGCCTAGTCCCCCGCAGCGGCGCAATTTCTGGAATGCTTGAGGGCACACGTGGGGCATTCGTGTAGCAGAGGCACAAGGAAGTGTCAGCGGCCGTTCGTTCGGCCTGTTGGGGGCTTTGGCCGGAAGACTTGTAGCTTGCGCTTGGAGCAGGAAGGGTCTTGCTTGCCCAGACCTGCCCAACAACGTTGAATGACTTTCCCGGTCTCTCCAAAAAGACTCTCCCAAGCGTGCTGTAGATGGTTCCTACGACCGGTAGGGTGCCACATGAAATGATGCGTATGTGTGCGTGTGTATAAATGCGTGCGTGCATGCGTGGATGGAGGCAGGGAGTGAGGGAGGGATGTATGTGTGCATGTGTGTATGTATGTTTATGTATGTATATGTATGTATATGTATGTATATGTATGTATATGTATGTATATGTATGTATATGTATGTATATGTATGTATATGTATGTATATGTATGTATATGTATGTATATGTATGTATATGTATCTATATGTATCTATATGTATGTATATGTATGTATATGTATGTATATGTATGTATATGTATGTATATGTATGTATATTGTATGTATAATGTATGTATATTATGTATATGTATGTATATGTATGTATATGTATGTATATATGTATGTATATGTATCTATATGTATCTATATGTATGTATATGTATGTATATGTATGTATATGTATATGTAATGTATATGTATCTATATGTATCTATAATGTATATGTATGTAATATGTATGTATATGTATGTCATATGTATTATGTATATGTATGTACATGTATCTATTATGTATGTATATGTATGTATAATGTATATGTATATGAATATGTAATGTATATGTAATATGTATGTATCTGTATATGTATGTATATGTATATATGGTATGTATATGTATATGTATAGTATGTAATTGTATATATGTAGGTATATGTGTATGTGTATGTATATGTATGTATGTTGTAGTGTGTGTAAATGTGTATGTATGTGTATGTTGTATGTATCATGTAATGTGTGTGTATGTATGTGTATTTATGTGTATGTACGTGTATGTATGTGTATGTATGTGTATGTATGTGTATGTATGTGTATGTATGTGTATGTATGTGTATGTATGTGTATGTATGTGTATGTATGTGTATGTATGTGTATGTATGTGTATGTATGTGTATGTATGTATGTATGTATGTCGATGATGCACGTCAAGAATGGAAGGGTTCGGTTCCGGTCGTGCAGATCGTGTACGAGACAGTGTAGGCCATGTGCACCTGTTTCCGTTGAGTTTAGAATCGTGGAGCCATGCGACACGTGGTCGATCAACCGGTCTCGTGAGGTCACTTCAGTTTCCCGTCACACTGAGGCCAGGATGCAGCGCCTTCATGGAAAAGATGACGTCGACATTGAGGCAGCTGCGCTGCAGAATTGTGATCAAAAAAGCTGAGCAATGGATCGCTCAGCTCGGTTCAGGCTGCACAGCACTTTGGAATTGCACAGGTTGCACCTAGCAAATCTAGCACAAACAAATCCTTGAGACGTGAAATCTCCCAGCTTCAGTCTCAGAGCTTGCGAGACAAACGCGCAAATTGAAGAGGTCCAGCAGACATGCTCTGCCTCATCCAAGACGTTGACATCCACTTGGCACACCATTGTCCATGGTGGCCACTGCAGGAAATGCGCCAAAAGTTCTCTGGACCTTCATAGCAGAGATCCATCGACCCAAGTGTGTAGTGCATTCGGGGATTGCAGGACACTGGTGCTGGCATCATACCTGGCCTTTCTGATGAACTACCTGTTTTACGGCACTACCTTCGCTTCATGGCTTGTATTGAGCAGGCTGACGCGGCAAGACGTAGTGACCATGCTTTCGATGGCAACTCTCCTCTGCAGTCCCAAGGCGTTTACGCAGCTGCCTGGTTGCACAGATCCCCTCGCCACCCTCTCGGCCCTAACCCTTACAGCCCTGGAGCCATAAACAGCCCTTGGGTCAACAGTTCTACTGGTAGAAGCATCTGTACCCAATTTCGCGACAGCATGCAGCATCATAAACCAGAGGATTTTCACTGAGATGGAGGGTGACTGGACCAGCCCGGCAATGGAGATGCTGATCGTCTCATGCGCGGAATGTGTCGGCATCCTGCTCGCGTGGCTGCTGCTGCAGCGTGGCCTGAACTAGACCATTCTGACATGTTGCAAGATGGTTGCGTCAGTTGCGTCAGTGGATTGTCGCTCCAAAAAGCAACCCTGGCAAAAGGTTGCATCCGACTCTGGGCCTCGCCCTCAGCATGCTTGTTGTGAGTGAAAGGGGGGCCAAAGGTACCACCCTCTTGACTAGGTTGGGTGCCCTAAGTATCACATGGGTCTCTTTATTGGGACCCAAAAGGACATAACTTTCGGGAGCTGACCTGCAGTCTGAGACTTGACATCCTACTTGTAGGGTCGCAGGTCACATGCAAACGCTTGAGCCGCGAACTCCCTCAAAGCTTTCAAGACGAAACGCTGGCGCGAAGCCCTCAGCCGTAAAGGAGACTTCAGGAGCCCGACCCCTAAACAGCCGTGAGGCCTCGGCTGAGAAACCCAAGGGCCCAAGGCCCGGCTACCCAGACCTGTGCCTAGATCCTGCCGGAACAGCTCAGGCCGAATCCCGACCTTGCAGTGGCTCTGTCTTGGATCAGCCTTTTTCAGCGCCGCGCTCACAAGTGCGCCTGCTCTGGGGGAAGAGGGGCCTTGTTTCCTTGCTGAGTCGCCAGCAATTTGTGCTGTCAAGTAAGATGTGAGGGAGCTGCCAGGTAGCGCTTTGCCGCATGCCATTGCCAGCAGCCCTCAGCATCCACAGACAACTGACAGCATAGGTGCGAGTTGATGTGTATGTCGTGTTTGGTTTCAAGCTCTTGATGTGGTTGCCCCAGTTGGTTGATCTGGTTCATTCTGGAGTTGCCACCAACTGGTGGGGTTTGGGTTGTCCTTCCCATTGCCAGGGATCTCTCCTTCTCCTTGTCTTGTGCCTTTGCGTCGGCTTCACATTTGGCGTGCTCGCCACCCTCCTTCTCTTCCGAGAGGCCCTTTTCGTCCGACTTCCGTGCGAGCCTGTGCCCTTCCAGCCTGCGCCTGAAACCCTTAGTACCCCTAGGGTTCCTAGGCCCCCATCCCTTAGGCTTAGAGGGTACTTGCATGAGTGATCCTGCTGATCTGGCCGCATCGATTCACCATTTGGCCGAGGCACTTGAGCAGCTGTCCGTATCGACTGCACCTGCAGCACAAACCCACCCCGACACCTCCAGCCCTAGAGGTTCGGTTGCTAGTTGGGTGGAGGTAGTAGGCCCTAGCCCCGGAGAGCCTGGTTCCCGTGTGGCCTCCGAACCCGCGTCACTGCATCACTCCTCTTTGTCTGCATCGGCCCTCAGCGCTCGCTACGACGAACTTGAGGCTGCTTTCCCTACTGTGCCTCATCGCTGTGTGCAAGCCTGCAGGTCCCTTTCTGGTTCAGGGTCCAGCTCTACAGAAAGAGCCACCCGTGCCTGGAAAGCAGGACAGTGGGTCCGTGCGGTGCTTGAGGACAGGGTTCCGAAGCCCCGCCCCTCTTCACGCCTTCCTTCAACCATCCGGTCTCGCATCTACGTGGTCATTCGGGCAAACGGCCTTGTCAAGCCTCTTCGTTGCTCCACAGCCAAAGACTTCCATAAGCTTGTCGGACCCCTTTCAGGCAGTGACGCACTGTGCCACGCCTTTGCATCCATCGCAGAAGCTGCCATTTACTGTGAAGCTGCAGGCTTTGACTTGCCCGACTCGGAGCAATAATGGAGTTTGCCAACATCGAGTTCCTGGCCGATGGGGCTCCTTCCTCGTTGGCACTCACTTGGGAGCAGGAGGAGAGGACAGCTCCTCTTGCAGAAGCACCGGCCATCCCTGTCATGAAGCGGCAGGGAGGCCTCCTCCTTGCAATTCCTTCTGGCTTCCTGGCTCTGTCTGCCCTCGAAGGCGGCGAGGAGTCGGACCCTCATGCGTTGGTTGGTCCCTACCAGCAGCTGCGCGTTCCTTTCGGGGTGTTGGACGAGCAAGGTTTAGAGGTTCCCTTAGACACGGAGGGTCCGGTGGTCTTGTTGGACCTGTCGCTGGGTGTGTTGCCTCTGCTCAGGGAGGCCGCGGAAGATCTCGGCAGCGAGGAGCTGTTCCCTTTCGTGATAGGTCAGCCCGAGGCCATGCCCCTGTCGGACGAGCTCCTTGCCGCAGCCCACCAGTGGCTGACAGAGACGACCGCAAACAGGGCGGCCTTCTACTCTGCTTTGGAGGAGCCGGCTGTGGTGGCGGAGGAGGTTCTTCCCAAGGCGAAGGCGAAGAAGGCGGCTGCAGCCAAGCGCAAGGTCACAAACGCCGAGCTAGCTGCCCAGTTGTCGGATCTTTCCAAAGTCCTGCCTCAACTTGCTGGACAACTGGCAGAACTCCGCAAGAGACAAGATGCGCTGGAGGCAGCTCCTCAGGCGTCCCCGCCAGGGCTCACTCCAGCCCACCAGCAGTCCTTTTTGGGAGCATTGCCAAAAGGGCCGGGTCTACCTCTGGCAAAGCAGGCTCAGCTGATTGGCCCCCCTCCTCGCGTGAGACCCGAGGCCCAGGCCTGCTCAGGTCAACAGGCTGCCTCCGCATCTTTGGGCCAAGATCTCCCGCCAGCACCGGAGCCTTCCGACGTTTTCCAGGCCGCGGTTCTGCAACAGTCTCAGGCTTTGTCTGCTCTAGTAGGGCACCTCGTGGCTCAGCAGGAGGGGGGCCTGGGCGACCTTGCGACTTCAGCGTCAAGCGCTATCGGGGCAAAGGGGGCTGCAAAAAGAGAGAAGCTTCAGAATGCCCTCTCGACCCGTTCAGGGGAGTTCTTCCTACAGGTAGTGCAAGCTGCGCACAAAAGATTGCACCCTGCGACGCCATGTCCTGCCTCACTAGATGCCTTCACCGAATCGGCGCTTATGTGTCAGTACCTAGAAAGATATGGGGGATTCGCCGGGCAGAGGGAACAAGGCTACGCAATGTGGTGCCTTGCGCACGTCATGGACGCGATGATCCAGCAAGACTACCAGGGAGCCCAAGAGTTCCTTGCACTCACTTTTGTCGCTATGGATCAGTCATCCATAGACGGCGGGCGATGGGACTTCGCGTGGCTGCTCACCTTACTAGAAGAGCCGCCGCCCCAACTCTTCCATGGGAGAGGCACCGTGGCCAATCCTCGCACAAGGGCATTCTCACCGCTGTCCCCTGTGGCATGGACGACTTGTGCACTCCAGTATCTGAAAGAGGTCGATTTGATCACCGCCAGACGCCTGGAGACACTGGGGAATGCGCCAAGAGGATCCCAACACCCGCCTCAGCTCCATCAGCCTGCTTCGTCCGAGATTGCCCCAGCGGACCAGAACAAGCCCAAACGGCCTCCCAGATATCCTCGGAAACCCAAGGCCGACCTGTCCAAGTGAGACTTGCAAGCCTGCTTCCGGATGCAGCCTCCATGGCCTCCTCAGGTTTAGGGGCTGTCCGGGTTGATAGTTCTTGTAGGTCCTTGCTTGAGGCTCCCGGCGTGAGTTCACCGCCTGTCAATGCACATGTGGTTTCATCAGGTTTAGGGGTTGCCAGGGATAGTCCTGTCGTCTCCTGTTCTGAGCAGGTGTCTGCCGCCCTGAGGGCTGTTTCCAAGCCAGCATACCACTCAGTAGGGAAGGCGCCGGCTTGTTTTGGTCCGCCTCCCGGCCTGTCAAAGACTGACGCCGTGAAAAATAAAGAGCCCCGGAGCTTGGGCTTCGAGACCCAGGTCTCATTCGCCACTTGGGTCGGTGGCCTCACAAGAGCCGTCCTGCGCACCAGGACCCAGTTTTCTTCTTTTCTTAAGTCTACTCTGCACTTGCCTAGGCTTGACAAGCCTACACAGCCTTCACGGAGTGGGAGTGATTCCGTCTTCCCACTCCCTGTGCCATACCCAGGAGCTTTTGAACGCTTCTCGTTTGAAAAGGGGTCTCGCTTTAGAAGACGCATCATGCACAGGCGTCTCCTGCACATTGTTTGCATGGCCCTCAACTATCTTCATGCCAACTTTGTGCCAATCCCTGCCCCTGCTCTCCAGCGCCACCCTACTGCTGCACAGCGATGCCTGGTCGCGCATGTGGGTAGGCATTTGAAGGCTTTCGGTGCCTCTGTCGAAGACTTTGTGCTTGCTGACTCCGGCCGCCGCAATCCCCAATTAATTGCACGCCTCTCCGAGCTTTCTGCTTTCTTGACCGCCTCTCAGGTGGTCGGTGGAGACACTTATGCCGATGCTTCGGGTACTGTTGTTCCACCCCGCAATGATGTGCTGCCTTCCCTTGAGCCTTACAGGACGCTCGATGTCGCACGGCTCAAACTCTCAGGACGGGGTCTTTGGGATCCGTCCCCCCATCTTGATGATGAGCTCTTCATGGCTTGGGCCGAACCAAAGTCCCTTCTGCACAGCATGCCTCCCCCGGATGACTTTGTCCCTGTCTGGACCCGTGAGAGCCCCGCCGAGACGCGTGCTCTAGCCCACATGTGGGATGAGCAGGGCTTGCTGCATCTCGCTCCGGCCATGACCCCGGCCTCACATAGCTATAGGCTATCCCGCGTGTTTAACTGTTATAAGGATGCCGGAAGGGACCGTCAAATCATGGACCGCCGAGGACAAAACCTTGCTGAGTGCAGGCTTTCGGGACCTAGCTTGTACATCCCGGTAGGGCCCATGCTGGGCATGCTTGAGGTGAACCCAAAGACGCAGTCAGTCCTCTGCGCTGCCACTGACAGAAAAGACTTCTAGCACCAGATTGCTGTCGGACCCCCCAAAGCGGTCTGCAACGCCGTTGGCCCGGCTCTTCCTTCTTCCTGGCTCACCTCCACGAGGGCCTTTCGTCAGTACCAAGCTGCCTCCAAGGGAGGAAAGTTTTCGAGGGAGGCCAGAGGTGATTGCCTTTCAGATGTGCCCTTCACCGACGACCGTGCTCCCCTGCTCTTCGAACGCGACCGTCTCCTGGTTTGCTTCAAGAGCATCGCCCAGGGAGATCAACTCGGTGTTGAAATAGCATGTTGCGCTCATACGGGTCTGCTCGAAGACGCCGGCCTTTTGGGCGAATCCAGTCGCTTATGCTCAAACAGGCCTTTTAAAGGCGTCACCGAGGCGCAGGGTCTTGTAATAGACGATTTCTTCTCTGTTTGTGTTCATGACCTCAAGTCCGCGTCCCAGCCTGCTTGCCTGGATCACCTTCGCACGGCCAAAGACACTTATCTGCAGAAAGGATTGTTGGGGTCCGATGAAAAGGACATAAAGGGCACCGACTTTGCGAAAATTGCCGGAGCCGAGCTTAACTCTACTCCGTATGCTCGCGCAAGGGGTCTTGTCCCATGGGGTGCACCCAGCCCAAAGCGAATTGCGCTGGCCATTGTTTCCGCCGAGGTCGCCCGCCTAAGCCACACCACTGACTGCCTTCACTTGTCTTTGCTTGGGAGTTGGACTTCGGTTCTGTTGTTCCGTCGCCCCCTTATGGCTGTTCTGGCTTCAGCTTTCAGCCTCGTCAACGCTTCTGAGACTGACGTGAGGAGACCTGTCTTGGTGCAGCTGCCCAGGACCGTTGCTGAAGAGTTGACCGTGCTCAGTGTCCTTTGTCCCCTTGCATCCACCGACCTCGCTGCAGTGATGGACTCAACCCTGTATGCCTCGGATGCCTCCGAGAAAAAAGGCGCCTTTGTCACTTCCAATGCAGGAGAAACCGTGACTAGGCCCCTCTGGCGCATGGCTTCTAAGAAAGGGGGCTACAGCAGGTTGCTCTCGAAGGAAGAGGCTGTTCTTTCCCGCTTCACCGACCGTTTGAGTTCATTGAAATTTGCGGAGGCTCCGGCAGGGTCACTCACTTTATGGGTTTGTTAGGTAGGCGTACGGGTCCGGTTCTTGACCTTTCCCATAGCCCCGCTTTTGACCTGACTTGGCTCCGGGTCCTTGAGTGGCTCATACATCTCATTCAGAAAGGCCGACTGAAGAGCTTCCTCATCACGCCGCCCTGCGCCACCTTCAGCTGTGCGGCGTACCCTGCTTTCCGCAGCTATGAAGAGCCAAGAGGGTATGTCCCCACTGAGAAGCGAACGCTTGCTGGTACAACTCTCGCTCTCCGTGCTCTGTGCCTCATGTTCGTTGCCTTGACATGTGGAGTCATAGGTCTCCTTGAGCAACCCAGGCTTTCGAAACTGGCTTGGCTTGCGGAGTGGAGGCGCCTTCTTTACCTTGGTGCTCGGGAGTTCATCACCTCCTCTTGTGCCTATGGCAGTCCTTCTCGAAGGGAACTTCGTTTCTTAGCCGTTGGCATTGACCTCACTGGGTTCTGCAAGCCGTGCGCCCGAGATCATCCCCATGTTCAGGTACAAGGTGGCAAGGCAAAAGGCTCGGCAAGGTACACACCGTTGCTTGCGAAAGCTCTCGCCCACGAGATCGACCAAGCGCTGCGTCGCGAAAGGCATTGCGCCTCTATTGCTTGCATGCAGGCCGAAGGTCTTGAAAATCCTTTGGTCAATGATGTTGTCCTCTCTCTGGAATGGCAGCAAGGCAAAGCGTGGGTTTGGAGAAGCCCTGCTCACATCAACATCCTGGAGACCGCTGCCATTTTACGCCTTCTCAAACATCTTGCTGCAAAAGGGCCTCGCAGGCTCGTGATTCTGGTTGACTCCGCCGTTGCATTCCATGCATCCTCCAAGGGGCGCAGCCCGTCACGGGGCCTCCGCCCAATCCTCCGCCGAATTGCAGCCACTTGCATCACAGCCGGCTTGTTTCCAGCTTTCCATTTCGTGCCGACTCGCCTCAACCCTGCTGACTGCCCGACTAGGGACTACGCCATGCCGTTGCCAAGTGCCAGCTCATTTTGGCAGGACCTTCCTCGGGATGAGCTGTTTGAAGCCCTTGCTATGCCCAGGTTGAGGCGTTGGGCAGCCAACTGGGTCAGGCTCTTCTTGCTTGTTAGTCGCACCGCCCCTTCCTTCCGTCCACACCTTGCCTGGCGTTCCTTCCACAGGACCTCACGCTCTTCGACTCCACTCGGGGTTTCCCTGGTGAGGGGCCTTTTTGGTTTGGGTGTGTTCTTCTCTTTCAGGGTCTTTGGCTTTTCGGGCAGGTAGGTTATAGCCATGGCGCCCTGCGGCCGCGAAACCTTGCTGACGCTCAGCGTGCACAGGCTAGATCTTCCCTGACATTGCCTGTAGGACGGCCGGTGGAGCCCGTCACTCAGAAGCGCAGAGACCACCTACTGGAAAATTTTTCCGGCTGGCTTCTTCAGCAGGGCAAGTGTTTGGACGAGCTTCTCTCACTTGAGGCCCCTTCAACTAGGCTGCTGAATAGGCTCCTGGTGCAGTATGGGCGACAGCTTTTTGAGGCCGGTTGGCCTTATTCCCATTACAGTGAAGTCATAAACGCTGTCGCCAACAAGGAGCCTCTTCTTCGACGCGCCCTGCAGCCTGCTTGGGATTTGGCGTTTGCCTGGCTCAGAGAAGAGCCCCATTCCCATCACGTTGCCCTTCCCTGGCAGTTGCTTTTGGCCATGACTGGGCTTGCCCTCATGTGGGGCTGGCCCCGAGTCGCAGGCGTCCTAGCTCTCTGCTGGGGTGGCATATTGAGGATTGGGGAGGCGCTGTCAGCTTACCGCCGCGACATTGTCCTGCCGAGTGACGTTGCGCACACTACAACCTTTGCACTACTGAGCATTCAAGAACCCAAGACCCGTTATCGTGCTGCTAGGCACCAAAGTGCTAAGTTGGACCAGCCCGAACTGCTGCAAGTCGTTGAGCTTGCATTCGCACACCTGAAGTTCGACCAGAAGCTCTGGCCAATGTCAGCTTCTACTTTGCGGAGCCGCTTTAATGTCTTAGTGCAGAGGCTGGGTGCCAATGTCTGGCAGTTCCAAGGAAAACGTTGTCTGGATTTGGGCTCGTTGCGCGCGGGAGGCGCGACATGGTTGTTCCATGTCGCGGAGGACGCAGAGTTATTAAGAAGGCGTGGACGGTGGCTAAGTAGCAGAACGATGGAGATATACGTCCAGGAGATCACGGCAGTTCAGTTCGTGCATCTGCTTCGACCTGCGGCACAGGCTCGAGTTCTCTCTTTAGTTCGCTCCTTCGCCATCATCCTCGAGAAGGCTTTTGTTTTGCAGTCAATGCAATATCCGACCTCTGCTTGGTTTGGTCAGTTTTCGGCTGGCTGAGCTTGAATGATATGAGGTGGAAAGATGTGGGGTTGGAGAAAACCGGTGGACGTTCATGCACTGGGATACTCGCAGACGCAGTGCAGAAAAGGTCTGTGCTGCGCACTTAAGACAGTAATGAGATGAGCACCTGACAGCATAGGTGCGAGTTGATGTGTATGTCGTGTTTGGTTTCAAGCTCTCCCGCCTCTCCCACCCTTTCGCCGCCGAAAACCGGTGGACGTTCATGCACTGGGATACTCGCAGACGCAGTGCAGAAAAGGTCTGTGCTGCGCACTTAAGACAGTAATGAGATGAGCACCTGATCAGGTACCGTGTGGGGTGCTTTCTATGTGGCGGATCCTGCTGCTTATGCGTTGAAGGCAGGATTGTCATGGCGAGTCATGTGGCGAATTGCGAGAACGGTCAGTTGCTAGAGAGAGGACATTCGAGGCCAGATTGTCAACGCTGTTTCCATTTCAAGCGTGCCCCGTCCGCTTAGCTCATCCCTAGACCCTACATTCCAAGCCCCAAACCCTACAAACCCTCAACCCCAAGCTCTACCGCCCCGAAAAGTCCTTAAAAATCATCAGCGCTTCTCCTTGTGGCAGGCTGTTGTCAGCATCATGTTCACGTTTCTCTTGCTGTACATTTCCGAGGCTCTGCCGGTGGCTAGACCTGACCTCGTGTCTAGGGGGAGGGGTTATGTCGCATCAGGTTGTAGTTGCATTTCATAAGGTGCCAGAATCCGAGACACGACGCATCCAGCACAGACAGCGTGATCCCAGGTTTCCGTGCGAGCCTCTGGGGTGGGCCTTTGCATGGGCATTGGGAGACTTGGTTCCATTGCAGCACCTGGACAGCATCAGTAGCACTCCTAATTTTTGTTCATTTTTTGCTGTTTTGGTCGCTTCTGTCGTGTGTATTGGGGGGAATTCGCTGTTTATCCTTGTGAGGCCCCGGCTGTGTATGGCATTGGCTACCAGTTGCACCGGAGTGCTCTGCCCTTCCTGCTGAGAACTGCCGGCAAGTTTGTTCAGCCAATGCTCGTTAAGGTACAGGGCGTTTCTCCTGGAGTCAGGGCAGATACGGTCGGACGTAGAGGCATGCTCCCTCAACGTTTTAGCATGCCCTTATCCTGCCAGCTGCCAGGCTTGGTGCTGCTGTCACTGCTAGGTGGGAGCAGTCAAAAAAACCCGCGAGCGTAGCGAGTGTAGCTTGCACTGCATTGCTGTTCCTTTAGTCTTGTGAGAGGCCTTGTGAGGATAATTCCTTAGCTCTTTAAGTTCATGTCCGCCCTGATGAGTGCAGGTGCCGTGGCCTCGAGTTTCTCGCCTTGTCGAGAGTTGTGGGAGCCTGCACATTTCTGCCGTTTTCAACTGCAGAATGGGCGGATGCTGACGACGAATTTGGTTTGCTAGTTTTTCGCTGTGCCTCCTTAAGTTCTCGTATTGCAGTATGCGGCTTCTCCTGCTGTGTGTGTGTGTGGCACGTTGAGGTATTGTAGCATAGCACGAGCATGCAAATACTGCGAAGTGCTCGGCAACCTGGTGTCCCAAGGTTTCCTTGTGCTTGAGACGCGAGGCAGGCCCTTGGATAACGAAGCACACGTCTCTGTTGAGCTGGCGGGGGTTCGCGGGTAGCCCTTGCCGGTGAACCGGCGCTACCTGAGACGGCCATGACAGCGGCGCGAACTCGCCGTGTCTGTCAGCTCCAAGTGTCGCGAAATCTGCGATGTGGAGGTGCTTGAAGATGCATGAAGGTGCATGGCAAGCTCTCTGCATACCGGCGAGTACAGCAATGGATGGTCGCAGTGATGGAGTGTGAGAGCGACATCCTCAGCAGCTGTACGCCACCCTCGCCCTGAACCAAATTGACGTACAATACGACCGAGGACCCGAAACTCTGGGGTGTGCCGCGATTCTGCGTGTGAACTGGCCAATGTGACATGCAAGGCTGAAATCTTAACCTGGTACCCGTGTAAGTGCAAATTATAACATACCTGAGTTCTTGGTGCAACTCACATTTAAGGTTGAACGGCTTGACAGTCGACTACAGCTTGCCATGCCATGCAGCAATGTCGAGCAGCTCTGCCAGGACAG